>OY744475.1:160399807-160616140 GCA_963556175.1 Tipula confusa | reverse complement strand
AGCCGAGATAGATGACTGAGAAGAGCTGATCCACTTGGACTATTGAATTTTTAAATTAAGTAAATGATGCACACTAATAATGAAAATTAACATTGGTTAAGATTTATGTCTAGTAGTTATAAAATAACTCTCTGGCGACTGGTAAAATTAAACGTCAAATCGTGATGATTCGAAGATATTTTTTTATTTTTTAAAATATAAAATATAATTTTTAGAAATTTGTGACGTTTGAGAACCGATGTTGGCCATTAGTGATCAAACTATTAAGTTATGTAGTGCTACTTGGGAATCTGTTCCAAACACAAAGTATGTAGTTGACAAACTATGTATATAATTTGTGTGAAAACCAATATAAAACTCCTTGTCGAACAAACAAACAATGTAAATAAATAAATCCTAAAAATGTTTTTTTTTTTTTTTATATAGTTGATACTTAAACCTTTAATTTAAATGTATCTAAGATACAAATGCATACAACAGCGCTATTACAACTACGTAGCGGCGGAATCGTTTGGTGTCATTTCTATATATAGTTATTTTATGACAATAATTACCAATTTTTTATTTCCTAAGCAATTTTCTTTGGTCATACACCAAAATTGTATCGTGCACAAATAATTTTGAAACACACAGTATAAAATACTTTGCTTATTAATAAAATTCTTTGGGGTTACCAAATAGCATGCTTTGTTATTTGAATAGAAATCCTTCTTTTTGAGTGGATTTCTCATGATTTTTAGTTCATGTGGCGGGACTGCTTAGTTTTTTAATTGGTTTAGTTATTTTATTACTTGGCTTTTTTAAAAATATGGAGTTCCCTATACAACATATATATGTCATTAAACAAATAATTAATTTCTCATAACTCAACTTATTTTGCAATGCTTTGCAAATTTAGACTACAACATAAATAAAAACATTTATTAAAAATTATTAAACCTTCACTTCATAAATCACATCGTCGCCTTATAATGTTCTTAATTCTTAATTACCCGGATTTTAATTTTGTTTATTGATCGCCGATAAAATAAACATGCAGTGACTGCATTTGCTAATTAAATAATTTATTTGTAAATGTGACCCTTTAAAAGGTGATGTTCAAAATTATGAAAGGTAATTTATCAATCGATTGTTGAACGATAAGAATCAAGCTCCAGGGTATTTTCGTTTGGTTTTTATTTAGTATTTTGTTTGTTTTATTGCATCTTTCCGTTAAAAATAAAATATTACTTAGTTGCATCTTCTTTATATTGGTTTTTTGTTTGCTTTAAGGTTGGTACTGTCTTCTTATTGTAAATACATACGAATACGTGTGTTACTCGAACTTAAATATAAAATGTATGCAAATTAATTTTTCATGTTGCAAATATGTTATGCCTTTTAAATTTTGAAGTGGTTTGAGGTTTTATTCGTATATATGTATGGTTTGGTTATTTAATGTATTAAACATCCGACAATATATATATTAAATTTCGGAACCCTTTGATGTTTATACCCGTACATATATGTATACATATATACAATGTATATATAGGCTTAAGCTTTGAAGTAGCATATAAAATATGAAACATAATAATATAATGGTAAAGTAATGAAAGCCCTCAATTTATACACGCATCAAGACAGGGAAGACATTGCAATACAAAAACAAAATGATAATTGGAAAATACACAAGGCATAGATTACAATACTCGTACTCAAGTGAAACAGGGAATGAAAATATTGTTTGTGAATTTTAATTACGCACGTCTATAATATTGTCAACAAATACTTCAGCAATAAATTTTAAAAGCTAACATATTTTTTATGTATATGTACATATAATATAGGCATAGCAATTACCTTTGTAATTCGTTTGATATGATATTTTATAAGTGCATTACGATTTGAATGAGTTGACTAATATACGTACGTATATTGAATGTCAACATTAGTAATTGATCTTAATTGGTTTAATTCGAGAAGTATGTTAGTTTTTGATTTGACGTTATGATTTAACTTTAATATTCTTAATGTAACAATGATACGATTTGTGGCATCTTTCGCATTTAAGAAAACCTTGCACTTTACTCATTTTTTTAACACAATGTACGCACGATATATTAAATTATCTTCGAATTTGTCTTCTGCAAAATTAAGGCATTTTGTTATTTTCAATACGAATAATAATAACAAAAACTGCAATATGAACTATTATAGTTCTTTTGGCTAAAACTAAACTCCATTAAATTCAATGTGTTCTTTTAACATCCTTATTGCCTCAAATCAATGTTGAGCGGATACAAATCTATTTTAATTGGAACAATGCCTGGCTCTAAACTCAGTATTTTATACTGGAATATGTCTTTGGCTGAAATATGCCAACACACTTAAAATGGGCTTTTAATGTCAATTCAGTTTTCAAACAAATTTTTTTTTAATTTGAATTTTCGGGTCACTTCAGGACCTTTAATTTAGAATACTTATTTGTACAAAAATATATATTCATAATGTATATCCGACTTTCGAAATTTTGAAGCATTGTTGCGTCACCGTATAGGTTATGCTTATTTTTTTCCAGCAATCCAACCTAAGATATAAACAGAACCAGAGCGTCAACGACGAGCGTCAACGAATAAATATAAATTTCGACAGCGATATCGCAGTAGTAAATATAAGAAACAAATGCGTCAGCGTATCGCGACATCAAAATAACAATAAAAAAATTTAAAACATAGCTGCTTAATACGCACTTTATTAAAAAGGCAACCTAAAAAAATAAAAACAGTTGGCAACATTGTTTCGCCGGCGATAAAATTAGAAATAGACTCTAAATTTATTTCAACGAAAAAAACGTCGTTGCTACCGTGGATGTTTCCGTTAGCATACTATGCTTTTAGTGTATTTTAATTTGACAGGCGTCGACGCTCGTCGTTGTCGCTCTGGTTCTGTTTATACCTTAAAATTCAAAACATTTTGCAGTTCACTTATTTTTAACGTTTTCGCACTTTTTAGCAACTATATTCTATTTTTCGATAACTTTTCGTTTTTGGCGTATTTAAAGTCAACTGAGGTGCAATTCCGGTTCGATGATACTGATAAATAATAAACTTATCATCGAAAAAACACAAATCGCGATTCTCTTTTCGTGGTAAACGATAAACTTGTGTCAAATTTGGTGAAAAACTGAGATATTTTATCAATTTGATTTTGTTGCTGAAAAGTGTTTATCGCCGATGGTAAAATTTTTTTTTTTGCGCCTAAATGTTTGTGTTTCGTGTGTTGTATGTATTCTATATGTGTGTATGCTATGTGTCTGTTGTGTGTATTCTGTTAATGACAAATTTTAAAAGTCAATCACGAGTTTTAATTTTACTAAATAATAATTAATTTAGCCATAATAATCGTAATAATTTGCTTCAATTTTTCTATAAGACATAAATTTCTGATGACATTCGCAGAGCTATTGACTGTGGTAAAATTTGCTCTCTTGTATTATTGGATTTTAGCAAAGCTTTTGATACGATCTCACATCCAATTTTGATTAAGAAACTTCAGAACTGCTTTCAATTTTCTACATCTGCTTGTCGTTTAATTTTGTCATACTTATGTGAAAGATCACAGTCTGTTAAAATAGACTTAGAGGTATCCAATACTAGTTTTACTAACTGTGGTGTCCCACAAGGATCGGTTTTGGGACCTTTTCTGTTCATGCTATATATAAACGACTTAACAATTATCATTCAACATTGCAGTTACCATCTTTTCGCTGATGATTTGCAAATCTACAAATTTTGTAATCCGAGGGATATCTCCAATTGTATTGAAATAGTCAATTCCGATATTAATTTAATAATACAATGGTCTAATAGGAATAAATTAAAAATTAACTGTAGTAAAACACAAAGTATAATTATATCCTCTACTAATCGTTGTACTCTAAATCTGCCTAAAATAAAAGTTGCTGGCATGGAAATAAGCTTCTTTGAGTCAGTAAACAATTTAGGAATCATTTTTGATAAAACTATGAGCTGGAATCTTCAAACTGAAGCTGTTTGCCGCAGGGTTGTTTTTTTACTAAGAATGTTGTGGGCCACTACTAAAGGATTTAATGCTAACCTTCGACTTCGAATCGTAAAAACGTATATCGTACCTCATTTTTTGTACGGTGATATTGTCTTATTTCAACTTAAACAAAAATTTTTTTATGAACTTCAAATGATTTTCAATTCTTGTGTCAGATATATTTATTGTTTACGGAAATTTGACCATATCTCTGATTACAGCGATTCAATATTAGGATGTTCACTTAAACAAATGTATGAGTTTCGCGTTTGTTTGTATATCTTTAAATTTTTGAAGTTTAACGATCAACTTTTAACTCCAGCTCTTAATCATTGTAGGCTTATGAATTCTTCATTCTTTGTGAGAGGAGTAAGCATATGGAATTCATTGTCTTACCAGATTAAAAATGCTAAAACTCCAGATATGTTTCGGAAAAAATATTTTGAGAATAAAATTAATATAACATAAAAACGAAATTATAAAATTATCGCTATGCACTTATAGGTCTTATAAATATTATATAATAGTATTAATTAAAATAAAAATAAACTGTAATCGGCTTCCAACTTATGGAAAAAGTTTTGAATATAAACTTAAAACATTAATTATTAAAAATAAATAAATAAATAAAAAAAAATTTATATAAATTTGTGTATACAAAATATCTATTTCAAATTTTGACATATATTTTATTTAGATATATAAACATATATAACACAACTGAAAATGTATAACAGTTTTCACTGTCATCATGCGTAAGAAACTCAGAACTAATGTATTTTATCAATTTGGTAAGTCGGAATCGCGTTTTCGATGTTGATGATAAAATAAAACGATTTTCATTCTCTTTTCATCGAAACAGAATCGAACCCCTTGGCGGCACTGATAACTAAGTTTTCCATACTACCAATGCTAATATTGATATTGTGTTTTCATTTTCGTTTATCACATCTTCATAGTTACAGTGATCAATTGATGATCACTACCTATATATTTGGTAGCCTACCGACAAGATCTCACATCTGGGATGTCCTAATACCGTCCTTAAAAATTAAGGTGTCCATGTTTAAAGATCATGTTGAAAGAGGATATTTTTATGAGAAAAGAAGGTGTAAAATTACATCATCTTTTTTTTATTATCGGTCACTAGATCGTGTCGGGAGTACAGATTTATCAAGTCTACAATGGATTTACCTGTGATAAAAACAATTGCGTCATCTTGTGGAGCAGTCAGTTCCGGTAGTACCTAGTAATAAACCACCAAATAGCTACATTTCAATACAGCCTAATACGTATGCATCTCCGACAATGTTTCCTTCTGGTTATTTTCCACCCGCTACTTTAATGGCATTATCTTTCTCCAAACTCAGCTGTATTTCCTACCGTAGGTTTGGTTTCACAAGCCGGTTATGTTGCCTCAGGTGGATGCGACTTTGCATAAGCCATATTAATGTGCTTCTACTCCTCCCCTCCATAAATTAAATATACATTTTAATGGCTCACCTTTAGGCTTGTCTGTCGACAAAATTCATTTGCACCATTGAGACCCAGACCAATGACAGCCTCTATTGAGGCGAACACCGATGTATCAGAAATATATTAATTCCTCCACATCTTTTAACTCAAATAAACGTCTTAACCTAATTAAAACCCCAATTAATCTTCGCTCGATTAAATATTTTGGGAATCGGCGAAAACTTGTTGCCTTCTTATTATCCAGTATGTTCAATTCCAACTCTGAAATTTCTGATGACAATCGACCTTACGCTACAGTTTCTCTGCTGGCATTATCGTTCGTGGTCGCTTCTTCGTGGAAGAAGCAGAACAATTTCTAGATCAATCCAAGCTTAATTTACATCTAGTTTCTATATTTATTCAAACTGAGTGTGGGTTTTCACAACGCGGTGTATGGTTTTTAAACGTTGATATAACTTACATTAGGAAAACTAAAAAATTAAAACTACTTGTAGTTTCCTCATTACACCAGAGCCTCTACCTTGCGAATGTGATATTTGGAAAATTTTTGGACTAAAACCAACTTTGGTTTCAGAAATACTTGTCAAACTGACCACTCCTGAATACCCGAAACAGCAATTCATGACTCAAGATCAGCGGAGCCGTCTTCAAGCAATAGTTGAAACCTCACTGAGCTACGAAAAATTTGGTGTAGGGAGTACCACTTATACGGTCTCTCCTGGGCACCAACAAGCAATATACCGGGAGATCGACCGAATATGACAGCTTAAGGTTATTGAGGAAAGTCGCAGCGATTGGAGCTCTCTGATGACTATTGTGAGAAAATAAACTGTTAAGGTAAAACTGTGTGAGGATGCCGGAAAATTGGATACGGCGACACGTTAATATACATGTCTGCTCCCGGAGGTCGAGGGTCTGTTAAATAAGTTAGATAAACCTAATTATATCTTGAGTTTGGATCTGAAGAATGCCTATATGGCTGATTCTGTTAGATTCAGTTTGAAAGATAAAACTGCGTTTACCACTTCGGGGCGTCTCTTATACCAATTTAGAGTTGTGCCATTCGGCCTCAGACCTTGTATAGGTTGATGCCTAAAGTTGATTCTCCACCGTCTGAATGACCGATTGTTCGTTTACTTGGATGATCTGCTCATCATAACCGCTAGCTTTGAAGAACACCTTTTCTTACTAACTATAGTTTCCGAAAGACTAACTATAAAGGCCTGACCATAGATAGGCCTTACCATTAACATTGATAAGAGCAGATTCATTCTAAGGGATATTGAACATCTTGGTTATGTGGTTGGTGAGGGAAGACTCAAGGCGAATCTAGACCATGCCAGAATGATTGCATAGTTCGCGATACCATAAACTATTCGACAGGTTAGACCGTTTCTGGGCGGCTTCTCTTTCAGACCTTCCAAAGAACGGTCGAAAATTCCAGTGGAATTAAGAAGCACAAATATCTTTTGACGCTTTAATATAACTTTTCCGGTGCTAGTTACACCCGATTTCAGCAAGAGCTGTTATATCCAGTGTGACTCATGCCACTTTTCAATGAAATTGGAGCCGTCTTTTTTTAGAAGGATTTCGAAGGAGCAGATCAACCGATAGCTTCCGTGTCCTAAAAATTAACTGGCGCTTAGAGACAAGGCAACATCTCAATTTTAACTGTTGTTGACCACTTTTCCTAATTTGTTTTAACTGTGGCAGTTAGACAAACCACCGCTGCGGATGAGGTAAAACCCCTCGAAGCTCAGATATTTAGCCCAAAGTACTCTTTTCAGGCAAATTTCGGGCACCTTATTCAAAATAACCACGCTGTTCTTCGGTCCTATATTAAAGATGATCAGCGGATTTTCAAATATATATTTGCAGTGTCTGACTCATGCCACTTAAATATCATGCACGAATCGATTAAAAGCTCACCGCAATTCAACGCATTTGGACAATATGCAGTTATGCACGGATCAACTTACCAAATACTAAAGAAAGCTCTTACATTAGCTAGCCACCACTATTTATAGACGATAGGCCTGAACATATTTCTCAAGCTCATCAAAACATATTTAAACATTTAGTTAGCTGTAGAAAAAATTGGCTTACATATAAAACGGCCCAGTAGAAAGCCTCAAAATATTATTGGACAAAAAGTATTTGCCCGGAATTTTACGCAAAGCAATGCTCTGAAACAATACAAAGCCAAACTAGCTTCAAAATATATTAAAGATTCTTCCATTATACAGTTTATAGGTAACGCAGCTTGCGAGGTTGTGGACAATTATGGCAAATCAATGGCTTACCATTTTAAAGATTTAAGACCGTAATTTTGCATATTTTTATTCCAAATATTATTTATTAAAAATTTGAAAATGGTAATGAGTCTTATCTCATGGGGTGAGTTGTCTGACGTCTCCACGATTTGTAACGAGTAAAAATTAAAAAAAGGATTTAAATTTGAATCGCTTAAATTAGCTGCAAACCCCTGTCTTTATTATATATATATATATATATATATATATATATATATATATATATATATATATATATATATATATATATATAAACACATATATATATATATATATATATATATATATATATATATATATATATATATATATATATATATATATATATATATATATATATATATATAAACATATATATATATATATATATATATATATATATATATATATATATATATATATATATATATATATATATATATATATATATATATATATATATATATATGTGCGCCCACTGATGTAAGCAAATCCAAAGATAGACTCATTTTACAACAATTTGGATGATCTAATGTGATCTATGCCGGAGCGCGATGTCAAAATAGTAATTGGTGACTTTAATGCTAGAGCTGGGAAAATCAGACTGACTTATGTGAAAACATAGGTCCGTATTACCGACACGATATAGCGACCCATCATGGACTTAAAATTTGTATGAATGTATATAGAAAAAATAATAATTCGATATACGGAATTTCAGTTTCTTGCCAGATTTTCACAAAAGGATCTCTTCCGTAAAGCGTGGTTTTGAGGTATTAATAAATAATCGTGGTATACATATATAAATATATAAATATATATATATATATATATATATATATATATATATATATATATATATATATATATATATATATATATATATATATATATATATATATATATATATATATATATATATATATATATATATATATATATATATATATATATATATATATATATATATATATAATATTATATACTTTCTCATTCCCTCTTCTCCAATTTTGATAATAATAGTTAGTTTAACTTGTAAAACTTGGTCGTACTACATAATCAAGTACACACAATTTTTGAAACTGTTGAGGTGAGATGTAGGTAAGTTATGCGGCGTATAGTAGGTGGGTAATCCGGTCTGTTCTCTTTTTGCGATCTGACAAGACTAGTTAATGTTTCGAAAAACCCTATGCCCTTCTTCTGAGCACTAGCCGGCGTCTGAAGACCGATCTGAAACCTTTTGCCTAGTAGTTCTGTTTACGGTCACCACCGACTATTTATAGTGCTTCGATAAGAATTTCATCAGTTCGTCCTTTTTGGTTAAAGATGTTTGCCAAGTTGGTTAGTCGCATGAGAAAAATTACCGACTGCTTTGAAAACATTGTCTCCACGTTTTGACCATCGAGTTCCAAGGGAAACTCTTTTTTGTATGATACAGGACAGATTGTTCTCTATAAGAATTGAAAAAGTAAAAATTAAAGGCAAATATGCAGGCATTTTATAATAAGAAACTTTTTAAAATATGAAGAATTGTCCCAATTAGAATTCGTCCGATTAAAGTAATTTGATAAATTAGTTAATGGTAAAGCATTGCCTAAACTCTTTGTGTTGTCAGTATTCATTTTTCATAATATGTCTCCTTTTTGAGTTATTCTTGGTGCATTTTTTTTTAAATAAATCCACTTGGAATGCATGTACATAACGAAACCACGAACTTTCATGATGATTGATTAAATGATTTGGATATTTTTAAGGCGAAAACATTTTATATATTGTAAAATATGCGAATATATTATTATATAGAAAAGGGAAATTAACACTTTATCTTATATCTTAAATTTAAATTGCAACATATCATGAAATTATCTAACAAAATGCAATCATCGGTGTCATCAACAAATCAATAACTAAATATGTTTTTTATTGACTCACCCACGCAAATAATTTATTCAATTAAGGTTATTAAAAATTAAATTACACGCAACAAACATCATTTCTACTTGATTATTTATCAAAATGATAATTAAAATATTTTTTTTTTTTATATGTGAGGTTAGGTTTTGATCTCATTAATATTGGATGTTCATTCAATCGTATACGAATAGTGTTGATTGACATAATTTTAAAATTTACAATTATCGATTATATTATAATATTCTAAATAAATAGCAACATATTAGATTTAAATTATTTAGATATGATCGAAATCTTTAGTTTCCCCAAACCACATGAATTCACATATCATCACCACTGGAGCTCAAAGGTAGATTTGTAACAATATTTTTTTTACAGTTTAAAACTTTTAAATAAACACTTAAAGTAGAATATTTTAAATAGGTTTTGTAGAAGGAAATATATAAATGACAACATGAAATGAAAATTATACAGAAGAAGAATATATCGTTAATTAAAAAAAAAAAAAAAAAAAAAAAAAAAACTAAATGCAACCAAAACAATGTATCTGTATTTTTTTGCTTAAAACATTTTGTTGCTAAAATTTTTTTAGCTTCGTTATTTAACAGATTTCATGGTGAACTAGAAAGTGATTACATGATGGTTACGAGTTGTTAGGTAGATGGTAAATGAAAAAAATATTTAATTCAATTTTCACCTTCAAATGTTAGAGGGATTTTTATTTTTATGGAATTTTAGCATTAATCACCATAACTGTATTCAATTACTCTAGTCTCTACTAGAGAATATGTCGAGTGAATAGAAGGTATATTAGCATGGCTAGCAAATCAAGAACGTGGTCTTAAAGCTTTTGAAAAAGTACTTTAAACAAGTGGAAGATATAGTTTAAATGATTCAACTTCATCACCAACGTCATGCAACAATTTCTTGGGTTAGTATAAATTTGGATGACCGTTTGGGAATATAGAAGAAAGGGCAAAACAAGAATGCAATGTTTACAAAGTAAAGGAAATTACCTGATATTCTCTGGACGAGATGATACACATGAACAAGGCGTGGGCATATTAATAACATTCAAAGCAAAGAACGCATTAATCGAATGGAAACCAATTATTAGCAGAATAATCGTAGCAAAATTACATTCACAACCGAAATACAACCATAATTCAGTGGTATGCATCAACAAAAGACGCAGATGAAGTAAACAAGACTCAATAATAAGGACACATAAAAATGATGTCAAGATAATTCAAGGAGATTTCAATACAAAAATTGGACCAGAAAACACCGACATAACAACAAGCATTAGACTCTGCGTAATAATAGTGGAGAACGACTCTTCGACTTCTGCGTTACAAGTCAGCTGTTCATAGGAGGCAGTAAATTTCCACACACAAATATACCCAAATACTCATGGACATTACCTGACGGCAGAACAAGGAACCAAATAAATCACCAACAAGTTGCTCACGTCATTACAAGGTGTCAGGATAATGAGAATTGACCACCAACTGGTAATGTCACAGTTCCAAAAACAGCATATCAAAACAGCTACAATAACACACTAGGGAACCAAGAATACAGATGCAAATCATGAATCAGTAATAACACTTGGAAGAAAATTAAAGAACATCGACAAAAAAACACGTCAGAACTTAAACGTCCTTGTCAATACGAGGATACGGCACATAAAATCAAGAAAATGGCAAAAAATCACCGTAAACAATACACTGGAAACATTCTCAAGGCAGCGGAAGAGGCTGCAGCAACCCGGAACATGACCGCGCTACATCAATGTGTATAAGATGGCCATTGGATAATTCACCAATATACCACCAAAAAAGGATAAATCTGGTCAAAATCTTAACAACAGATGAAGCATATCCTTGAAGAGAACAATATACAAATCTACGAATAAATAACTGGCGCTATTAACGAAATTAGCAACACCCAACCACGGAGCGGGTAGTGTGGTGCTAAAATGAAGAATAACAATGTCTCTGGAACGCACAACATACCAGCTGAAATATTCAACACCAATTATGAGTTCCGGTAAAATATCACGAAAATGGAAAAAAAGTCTTGACCATAACGATCCCCAAGAAATGTGACCTGAGCAAATGCAAAAAAATGGCCGAGTATATCCCTCCTCAACACAAGTATAAATATAATGGCTGTGATAATTCTGGACAGAATTTTATCGCAACAATTAACTCGAAACTTAGGAACGAGCCAGCTGGCTTCAGACTAGGACTATTATCAACCAAGAAAAAATAGAAGAGGTAAATGAATTCGTACACCTTGGTTGCACAGTAGCAAAAACGAGACCAATAAGAAGCTACAGGTGTTTGTAAACAAATGTCTTAGGAATATACTAAAGTGGTTCTGGCCCAACAAAATTACAAATGTTGAGCTCCTAAAGCAAACAATTCAAATAGTCATTGAGACCGAAATTAAGAAACGCAAATGGAGATGGATTGGCCACACATTAAGGAAGTCACCGATTGATGTCACAAGAAGAACGACGGTAGAAGAAGTGAAACAACACGTGAAATCATGGGCGGAAATTAAACAATAGCGCCCGACAGGTTTAGATGGTGCAGTCTAGTAGACGTCCTACGATCCTAAATTGAAGATAAAGGAAAAAAAAGTAAAAAATGTCCTTCAAGTAAAACCATTCCAGCAAAATGTATACAGTGTAAAGGGCAGCATCCAACGAATTATAGAGGATGTAAGGTAGTTAAAGAACTTTTAAACTTTTAAAGAAATACCGAAAAAGTCTAAAAAGACCTAAATGATGGTGGGGCTTAGACTATAAGCGCAAAAGAAAAAGCTATTATTCAAAAAATTACTGTATTTGGCAATAAATTTGCCAAATACAGATAAAACTCACACAAATGTAACAAAATCAATTAATTTTAACTTTACCATCAATAATTTAACGGAATACCAGTGGAAATCGACTCCCAGCGTGTTTGACATGCAAATACAGCATGACACTTGACAATAAGCTTAAGAGCATGTCAAAAAGAAAAAAAAATGAATCCTCAATGAATGATGAAATCCTGAGCTATCATTACATAATAAACTTCTGCTAAATAGGTAAATACTAAACCAATATGGACCTACGATTCAGCTTTGGGGATGCACTAAGAAGACTAATGTGAAAATAATACAATCATGCCAAAACATCGTTTTACGTTTACATTTACAATATGCATCGCATGGTACATTATGTCACATTATGCATGGTAAAATGTCAAGATTCGCCGTATGATGGATAAAACAAACTTAGTTAGGCGTCTCCTAAGAACGAGACCTCTAGAACTTGGCCAGCTAGAATAAGATAAACTAAATCAGGGCTAACCCCCCGAGTTATATCCCAATTCAGTTGTTATAAAACTATAATAAAAATTATAAAAATAATTAAGTATATATTTTCCAAAACTGTGCCCGATAATTCCTTTCAATTGTTAATTGTGGAACGATTTCAATGGCTTCGCCTCTGGATGCTCTATTGGCTATTAAAAAATATATTGGATTTTATACATGAAATGGTATTATTGTGGCAAAAACCCGATACCTTACTGGCTTTAATTAGTCAAAAAAGCTGGGCAGCAAATTATTACGATGCAAATACAGTTGGAAAATGTGAACCACAATTAAAAGGAGCAGTACAACATTTTAGTATTGCAAATTCAGTTGGTTGATAAATTCAACAGCGTCACATGCCATATTTGACCTTTTTCTAAGATCTTTTACAATATAACTATGTTTTTACAATTGACGATCGTTGCATGTGGTCAGCCTAATGAACGGTTTTACACAAATTAAGCCACAGCATTATGGTTAGCGGTGGGAATTGAACTCAGGACTGTGGCTTGTTAAACCGGTGAGTTATGAAAAGTAGTTAAATTGTTGTCATCGATTTTGATTCAAAAAAACTTTTACTTTTCGCGTCTGTTAAGATACGTTTCGATACCTCATGAGGCAATTTTTAACCACAGTTTTAGCCAATTTGCCAATTTCTTGACCGCATTATATTATTCCTATATTATTCAAAAGGTCATCCAATAAAAAGTTGCTCATTTAAAAATAAATGTACGAGTTGCACCGGCTACCAAATTCGACTACTCGTAAACAAGTGTTGAATACCGTATACTATTGCAAATAATTAGATCCAGTTTAAAATTGGCAAATTTTGCTAATATTTGAATAAAAAACATTCATTCAACTAATTTAAAAGTATAAATCTTGTAGTAAATTTAAGTACCATACTCGTCAGCAGCTAACATCTTATTTACGAATTTTTCATTCGATAAGATCTTATAAACCACTTTCGTTCTTTAATTCAAAGATCTGAGATCAAGTTTTTATTAAGCATGCTTTTTTAATATTTTTGTTAGTCACATTATTCGTTTATATTTTGCTCATTGATTAGTATGATTGCCACACTTTATATAATTTGATCATCAATAAATCCTTGAATAAAACAACACATAAGATAAATAAAATATTCATTTGTTTTAAATCATATTGTTTTTAAGATTTATTAAGTTGCATATGGTAAATAGTTAAGACATAATACTCTAAGCTGCCTATGCTATTGAGGTTTTAGCTACAATACTACGAAAAAATTCTAATTTCGCACGCAATTCCGATTTGACATCTCCGATTTTTGGCAAGATTTATTTAACACCAACAAAAAAATAAATGTCAATTATGACGTATATATCATTCGTAAATTTTGTCTTGCTGGATAAAATTTTTTCGATTTTTTTATTGTAGACTCCGCGCCATTTGTCAAAAACTATATTAAACTAATAATTGTGATTTTTAAGATATTTTATTTACAAAAAAACTGACAGGGAGTTAGTTCATGGCTATGGACAACTCGCAAAATTTATGTGGAAACATTATTATACCTTATGGGTCAACCAGCGATTCAGTAGCAACTATAAGTAAGAATACGTTAGATCAAGTCGGCATGTTACTGAAGTCTTAAGAACTGAACGAAAATTTTCGTCTAAATGAATTGTCACTTAACAGAGCGAAATTTACCGGACACACTGTCAGAAATGACAAATTATTTTATACGCAACCTCAAACCAAGGCAACTTGTAAAATTTGCCATAAGGAATAACATTCGTCAAATTCAGCAATGTTTCTGATGAAGCTGTAATCCAAATATTCAACTATGTAAGGTTTAGGCTGTAATCTCGCTTGTCTACAAACATCAACATAGTCAGTCGGAATATTGATGGTTCTATTTTTAATTTGTCTCTCAATAATCGAGTGCATGGAATCTACTTCCATTTGGGTGTGGCCTTTTTCGAGTATTTTCTGCACGAGTAAAACATTAGTAGTCATAGCAATGTTTACAAGTGTATTTGAGAGTGTAGAGTTACGGTTTTGGTTGGCACATCCATCACTGTAAAATATCACTTCCTCTGCGGAGTTCTTTAAATTTGGTACCACTTCGCTTAAAATAAAATGAGAGAGTATATCGATAAAAATTCGTTCGACCCAACACCTCCTTCACCTTCATGTCATATAAAGTAATAGCCGTCATACGTTTTTATATTGTAAATAGTAAAATTATGAACCATCAATTTAGTTTTATAATAAAGCGATGAAACATTGGATTTCGGACACAGTAAAACGGATTGTAAATCCATGGTAAATACAAATTGAAAACTACTTTCTTATCCTTTAACTTTTCAGCTCGGGCTAGGCGTTTTTTTAAGTGATGTTGTTCGTACACTGCATCTTCAATATTTTTGGTTTGATGGCCCACCCAAATGTCACATTGATCTTTTTTAGGCTGAAAGAAACTTAAATTCATACGCTCGAATACACTAGAAAACATGGTGATCGATACTGGTGCGATATTTTTTTGGAAACACCAGTTATTTTTATATTCAGCATACAAACGACTTTTGCTCTTCCATTCCGGCTCCAAATATAGTTTACTGGTTGATGCTCTACAGTAATGTGATTCCATTTTAGATAAGAATTGTGTTAATGTATCTTTCACTATTTTAGACTTAGTTTTGAATGTAGTAAGCGTCGCTTCGCTAGTTTTTGTTATAACCTGTCTGTTTTTTGTTTCAGTTTTTGCATTTAACCAGTTAATGATTGTTCCTTGACTTATGCTAAGAATACTGACAAACATATTTTTACATACTCTCTGAGTGGTGTTGTTAAGTTTTCTTAAACAATATATAATTGGATTGGTTCGTCGCGAAAGCCCATCATTATTATTATTTCGTAATCGAATTCTTTGTTTATCTGCTACCTGTGCAAGACCTTTCACAAAAATGGCCTTTTCACCCCACGTCAAAGCCCAAAACTGGTTAAACATGGCTAACCGATCCTCTTTCGTGGTGTTGTTTCATTTAATGAAAGATGATGTGTCCTTTTTAGGTAGAGAGCAGTTACACCTAGGCTTAATAGTTTTAGTTGGTTTAAATAAGTCGTATGTCCATCTTGCATTTGTTTTCTGTTTAGATTTATATGGTTGGCCCTTCTCTCTCCGATTAGCATTTCTTTTTACTTTCCATACATTTTTATTTACGTCACAGCGTTTGGACTTCTGTTTCTCTGTTGTCAGTTGTATACCTTCTGAAACTTCAATTAATGGATGATGTATTATACCAAAAAATAAAAATATACATAAGTACTAATTTAATACTTACTTGGAGAGATAACTTGTTGTTGATTCGGCTGTGACTCAATTTCAAAAGTAAAAACTGATTTAATACTAACCTGATAAAATAACTGGTTGTTGATCCAACTTTTACTCGTTTTCAAGAATAAAAACGATTTGATTATCGGCTGATAAGTGCTCCGGAGTTTCTGGGTGACAATTCTTTACATATTCATTTTCAAATGCGAATACGATAGGAATATCTGTTGATTCAAGTTTTTCTTTGTATTCCTGTTCCGTATTATCAGAAATCGTCAACGATCCATCATGTTGAATTTTGCAATTTAAAATTAATTTTTTCTTTCCAAGCTTGAAAATATTTTCCTTTGTCAAATTTTGGCCTAGGGCCATATTTAACATTTTTAAGCCCCGGGACATTGTTTATAAAATTCTTTTTTGTATAGAAGTGTCGTGAAGAAGCTTAAATGATGAATAAAATTTTAAACTTATCATCTAAACGAAATTATAGCGAATTGCGTAAGTCACAATTTGTTTTAATAAAATAAACTCACATTCTAGATAAGTCTATAAGAATTTTCAATATTACTTAGAAATAAATTATTAATTTTGACATAATATACATTATTGGAAAACATTAAATAATACATCATTAAACTCATAAACACCAATAAGAATAATCAACGTACCGAAATAACATTTAAATTTTAATTTACCACGGAGCATGAAGTTTCGTTCACTATTTCCATAACACACTGTGAACTTACACAAAATTCTAATTACATTTGGACTTACATAAATTTCTAATTTTGACTTAATAAAAAGCGTAGAAAAATATAGAATATTACCAAATGAAGCAAAATTTCTTTCTCTTTAAAATGATACCAAATTTGCAAAATGTCCCAAAATGAGCTTACGCAGTTTGGTCGACTACATAAAAAAAATTTTGAATTTTTATATAGAAGGCTTTGTAATACTCATAATATTTTAAAAAACTACATTTTGTTTTGGTGCAAAAGCAATCAACTAAATTTTCCGCACGGCTTGTATTCATAGCTATCAAAACATCGATTGTTGTTGGTTTTGTTTTGGCGCAAACAGTACTTTGAATTTTGTTTTTTTATTTTATTTCATTTTATTCGATCCGATATTCACACTTACATTTACTCGGTTTGTTCGATATGCATTTTGTATGTTTCGTCATTTCCGTTACATTTTGTCGACATTTCCGTTACATTTTTCTTTATGACTTTTATTTTAACATCAAAAATTGACACTGCAAAAAATATGTATTGTGAAATATCAAAATAAATTTATTCTCAACGAGTCCGACAAAAAAAAATCAATCTGTACTTTCATGTTTTATGGGAAAAATCTTATTTGACAGGTACCAATAAAAACGACATAAGATTTATTTTCCAACTATAGTTAGGTGTGTGTCTTTGCTAAATTTTAAATCCTTGTAACTGCTTATGCTAAATAGAAAAAGCAGTTACAAGTAGTTAAAATTTAGCAAAGGCACACACCTAACTACTTTTAAGTACTTGCGAGGTCGTCGACTAGAAAACAATTAATGTATGTAAATTGCAAAGATTTTTTTTTATAATCACTTAGTAAGCCAATTTTGTTAAAATTATCGACTCGATTTACTTATACTTTGTATCTTATGTTTTATTTATGTTACGATTTATGTTATATTATATCGGATGTCGCGTTCACCTCAGTCATAAAAGAAAAACTATTTATATTATTTCTTTATGCCTCAGTTAAAATTATTTAATTAAAATAATTTAGGTTCTCCTAAATTATTAGTTGGCGCAGACAATTAAGGTATGGGGCGACGATGTTTAATTTCAACTATCCTATTAGAATCCAGTTTTAATTCTTCTTTCACTTTCATATTCTCGGCAATTGATTATCATCTGCTTTTCTTAAGATTAACGTCACCAACAATTTTAATATGAACTGATGAGTTTTTCTTTTATCTAAAATAACCTATTACGGGTTAAATTAAACGAATTCATATATCGGTTAAGCAAGGTTAAATTAATTATTTTAGTGGTTCTAGGGGTTCTTCAATAAAATTATATAATTATAAAATTATATAATTCTAGGTAAAGAATTGGCTTACTTATATTTAATGAATTAGGGTTTATGATTTACCGGGTTTTTACTCAAACCGGTTTTCGGTATTTAAAATCTGAAAATATCGATAAAAACCGGTTTTCGGTAAAAATATGAATTTTGGACAAAATATCCTAAATTTTAAAAAAATTGTTGGTTTAATAAAAATACCTTTCATTTTACTTCTTAGATCACAATGTTTAACTTTATTTCAGTCTTTCAAGTAAAAATATTAATATAAACTTAACAAAAAGCATCAAAATAAATACTTTATTTAATTTAAAAAATTATAATTTAATATCAAAATAATATTTTACTTCTTACCAATAGAAATAAAATAGTATTTTAGAAACACTAAAGAATTTAGTGATTTATCACTGAGTCTGCTTCGAATTTTGGTTGCAAAATTGCTTGCAACGGAAAACGTCCTCTCACTTTCGGTACAAGTAGGTTTTACTGTTTTTAAAGCATCAAAAATTAATTGAATATTTTTAGTACGCTCATCAGTAGCCCCAAATAGATTAAATTCTATCTGTAAATTTTTTTAGAAAAGTTTTTGACCGGTTCAACTTATTTTGTTGATTCCGCAATTACTTTATTTTGCTGCTGATCTAATGGTATTGGGATAGAAATTAAACTGCTGTTATTAGTCTCCTACTCCTCTTGCTCATCCTGAAATATATTCGGAAATATTTTTTATGCAAGTGTTTTTGCGAAATTCATGATTTCGGAGTAGGGTAGGAAGTTGAAAAAATTGTACTGCATATCTGGATTTTGAAGATATTTTGCTAAAAAAATTAAGTTTTTATTTCGCCTATCACCTAAACGTTTCTTTAGTTGTCTTAGCATATCACGACTTGTTTCTGATTGAAGGTCAAAAAGAACATTAAATAAAAATAAAATAGCTGCTTCTCCAGATATAATATTGGCATTTTTGTTACTTAAGGCTTCTACTATCAGCATAATTGGCTTGAGAATTTCCGAAATTTCTTGTAAAATAGTTGTGAGTTCTTCGTTCCAAAGATATAAAGCATCTAAATCACATAAAGCTTGTTTAATACAGCAATTCAACAATAAAATTCTAGCGATCATTGGCTCGAGTGAATTCCATCTCGTTTTACAATCTAAAATTAAATTTAATTCTTTTCCTTCTTGCTCCAGTACGTATTTTTGTAAAATACTGTTCCAAACTGGCGATTTTCGAAAAAAATTCACTAATTTTCGACTATTTGTAAGAACATCGTATATATAAATTGATGGTTCTAAATTATTTTCCTCGTACTCGACTACGCTTAAATTCAAATTCAAATTCTCAAGATCCTCGTCAATAGCATCTCCATCTTCGTCAGTATTACTATCACATTCACTTTGTTGTTGTTCAGATTCTGAAGTTTCCCTTTTTTTTTATATAGAACGTCAAGCACTACTAAATGAATTTCATGATTAAGGCAAAGCTGAAGTTCAGTTGGAAAAATTCTACCAAACTTAACCATAACAGCGGCACCATCGTTTGTTGTTGCTATTACATCACACTCAAAATTAACCTCAAATTCTTTCAAATGATCCTTGACATTGGCTAATGTAGTTATTGAATCACAAGATCCCTTAATCGGAACCAAACCTAAATTTCGATGTTCACCTTTCCCGTCATGTAGATTTATATTGAAAAATCGCTTATTTCTGACGCTTGTCCACTCGTCAAGTGTTAAGCTAAACTTTTACCACTTATTATGTCTACATTTATTTCTTCGACCATCTTTTGTTTTATTCGATCAAAAAAAATTGTGTACCAATTTCATTACCTCTTTTGGATATTTTGGCAACAATAACCCTTTATTAATAATAACTTCTCTAATGAACGCAGAATTTGTAATAGCATTTATTGAAAAACCATCTTTGGCAGCTAATCTAGCTATAATTTCATCTAAACTCTGCCTTTTGACATAATTTAAAATAACAGTTTGGCTTTTAATATTTTTTTTGACGTGTTAGGCCTAGTATCAAAGCAATTTAATCCCATGTAGATTTTTAAGATGAGAAATCAGACCACTTGTTGAAGATCTTCTTGTTTTAATTTTTTTAAAACATTCTTTACATTTCGCTTCTTCTGCGTTAGATTTTTCAAAGAATTTCACGCATCAGAATTTTTTTTTGCTATGTTAACAAGTCAGTAAATTCAGTAGTTTAAATCTAAGTATTTATGAAGCCATGCAATTTAAATAAACGTTTCACTAAGCATAACCAATTTATGACGAGTGAGGATACTTACACAACGAAGAAACACACGAATGATACAACGCATTATAGAACAACAAAATAATTTTGACAGTTCATCAGAAAAAAAATGCCCCAATGCACAAACTTATCGTGCGAGGAAAAACAAATTTATGAACAGCACCCAAAGAACCAATTGCACAGATTTTGTAAGGAAAACTTTCGCGTGTCGTAAAGTTTTTTTTTATTTTTTTTAATATTTTGTATTTAGAGGCGTTTGATTTACTTGAAGTAATTCATTTTAGATATTTGTAAATCTTAAAATGTACTATTCGGTAAAAAAGTAAAAAAAAAAACGAGTTTTTTTATCGAGTTTTGGTCGATTTACCGGTTTTTCAAACCGGTAAATACCGCCGCATAAATCCTACAACGAATTATGTAAAAGAAGTTGGTTTTAAAATAAATTTTGCTAAAATTGCAATAAAAGCCATAAAAATTATTTGTGTGGTTGACAAAAATATAGTATACTAAACTAATTTTATACATGCAATGTCATCTCTTTTTGCTACAGAAAGATACAATTTTAAGTTATGTAAAAATCAAGTTAATCTTTTTCTTGCAATTTTGTGGGTTTGGATCTCGGATTTCGTCTGTTTTTTTTTGTACAAAAAAGTAAAATTCTTTGAATATAAATCAGACATTAGTCAAAATTAAAGAGTCAATCCTTAAATTTGCATTCAGCCGTAAAGTATTTGACTTATTTTAAGAGCAAACATTTTCTTTATTTAAAAGATAATTCCCAGAAGCATAAAATTTGATTTTTAATTTTTTTTTTGAAAATGCATCCCTCCACAATACATATTTCGTTTGATTCTACATTGTTCATCATTGTCAATGTTAAACATTTTCAATGTCAATGCAAACGTGTCGTTTTAATGCTTTTTTGATTATGTTTTTCCTTAGAATGGTTACATCTAGTAGACATATAAATCCAATGCTTCTTGTTGCCGACTGAGGTTGGTTTATTAATTTTGCGGGATATTTATTATCTCTTTTCTATAATTATTATCTTTTTATAGGGTCCTTCAACTATAAAAATAATTGGTGAAACTCTTGCAAATCATTGAAAATAGCATTACTATATAAGTTACAATACCAATTTAAACTTTATTATATATCTTTTTTTATACCCTTGCAAACAGTTATCTGAATGACAAGAGCCTGAGATATCGAAACTAGAGCTTATTGCAAAAATTCCTGAATCCAAGAACATCTGATGTACGCTACGAGATGCTTCGTAATAGCGAAATAACTTAATCAGTTACTGACCGATTCGGATTCTTGGTAGTCACCTATAATTTCCTCCTGCAGGGGAGTGATTCTCTTCTATTATGTAATAGTAATTTGTATGCTGTGCACAAGAGGGCTATGCCACGATAATTTTTGCATTTAGAGCGATCTCCTTTTTTAAGAATAGGGTATAGTGCGACCACTTCCCATTCATCAGGCAAAACATCGCTATGCCAAAATAATCGAATAAAGTCAAAAAGATAACTCCACAAAGTAAACCCTCCGAATATCAAAAGCTCGGAGTTAATACAATCAATCCCAAGAGAAGCAATTTTTTAGTCTCTCCGTGGACGGTGTTAATTCCTCATAGGATACCTAGGCCATAAACTTGGCGTTTCTTTCAAAAAGAATTTTTTTAACATGATATGATATTTTGTTATTCCAGGCTTTTTGTTAAAAACAGGGTGGCAGAATTGAAATTAGTGATTAAAAGGAATAGGGTGAATGGCTTGGGACTTACCTTTAGCTTGTATAAGACTTACCTTAGAAATAAGACTTACCTTTAGCTTGTATCTGTGTTAAATTCCCGCCCTTCAACAAGATGAAAATCGATAGATATTGTTGTGGAACCAGCCATAGAACAAGAAGCTACAAGTTTACCCTCAAACCTATGCACTGAATGTCCGTAAATCATACACAAAATTCCAACTACTAAAACACAACCATCTGTCAGGCTACTCAGGCTCATCCACCAAAAAGACATTATGGAGGATTTCTTAGTAGAGGACAGACAAAGGAATCAACTGCTAGAGCAAAAAAAACAGTACAACATTTACCTATAACTCCAGGAAAATTAAAACTAAAATTACTTTAGAGTGACAAAGATATTCGTTTTTGTTTTTTTGTTGTAACAAAAAAAAAAACAAAATAGAAATAAACCAAAAACGATCGTCTTTGTCACTCTAAAATACAATGTATTTGCCTAGGAGGTGGTCGTTAATAGCCTGGCTTATCTCTCTGAAACAGCGGCTAACCGATGGTTGACTTACAGCTAGCAAAAATTCGTCATCCACAATTCGTTGGTATGATTCTAAAATATAAATATAAAACTTTAGCCAAATATTTTGGAAATCGTAATGGAAATCGTAATAATTCCCGAAATCTGGCTTAGAAATACTAAATGGATTACTATAATCCCTTAATTCTCGATGACGCCTTAAAAATCGAAATCTTACTTCTCTCCGACGAATTATAATTACACAAATTCTCATCGATGAATCGATTTATGTTTTGATTTTATCGATTATTACAAATTAATTTTTTTATAAAACATTTACAATAAAAATTAAATTTTACAATTTTACCACTTCAAATAATAAATTTTTTTTAAATAAAATCGAATAAAAATAAACAATACAAGTTCACAAGTCACAGAACAAATTAAATTGTTGGAAAAAATGCATGTTTGACATTTCTCTCGTATTAGAACTTGTACTAAACAGGATATCCCACAAAGAGAACTAGAATTCAAATTTGTGGAATGAGATTATTCAGCGAGAAAACAAAATATGAGATGGATTGGTTAGAGTGTACCGCCAAGGACGAACCAGGAACTGCTGGAATGCCGGGTACCACCCGTGTTACATATAACAAAACCGACAGAGTGGACGGAATGTTAGGTATGATAGACTCGACCCGGATACTGACACCAAGCAATCGATAGTTAGTATTTTTATTTATTTATTAATCATTATAATTTACACAAATAAGGCAATGCCTTTTTACAATATTATAGAATAATGTGTGCAACACAGTTTGTTACATAAATAGGTCATAACTAATAACTTAAATTAACATGATAAAAAATTTAAACTAAACAAAACAAAAAAAAATTTAATATTTAAAAAAACATAATTAAAGTTAGGAGAAAAGAGGGGAAAAAACAAGAAATTGAGGAAACAACAAACAGGATAATTGAATTTATGTCACTGGGTTTATGAATCTTTTAAAGTTATATAAACTCGCAGCAGCTTTAACAGACGGAGGAAGACTATTCGAAAGCTTAACTCCATGGACAAAGAAAGATTGCCGTCTCGTTTTAGACTTACAAGACTTAAATAGATTTAAATTCAAAATTCGTTTTGATAAACACAAATCAAGGTTTTCGTATAGATACATCGGGGTCCTCTGCTGAATCAAATCAAACATAAAACATAGTGCAGATAATATTTGCTTCGACAGAACAGAAATAGGCTCACCAATTCGTTTCAAAAATATGTACCTTACACACGATTTAAAAGCAACATTTAACCGTTTGTAACACTTCTTGCCGCTAATGTTGCACATGCTTGATTATATTTTTATCCGGAATACTCACGGCTACGGGGTGAGTTCAACAAAAAAAATAAATATATTTGTTTAGCGAGCAAAGCATCACAAAAAAAAAAATTCATGTGCACAAAATAAAAATTACAGTACTTAGAAAATATTAACACCCTGTTTCACTGATATATCACTACCTGGCAAAAACTAATCTCGTCACTTCTCCCATAAAATCATTTGCTTAGCCGAACATTATAAGATCGGCATGTATTAAATCAACAATAAAATAAATGATTAACATTTCATAATTTTATTAATATAATTAAAGGAAAAACAAAAAAAATAATAATAATAATATTCACAAAGAAAAATCGTGTTTATACAATATATGTTTTCTTGTAAAATTTGGTTTCCTTTTTTCTTTTCTTTTCTTATTTGTGGTAAAAAAAAAAAAAATATATATATATATAACGGTTAAATAAAGGTCAATTAAAAATGCAGTACTTACCAACAATCACCGGAGCGCTCTGGGTTGCTGACGTTTGGACTTATGTCCCTTCTTGATATATGTAAATTAGATCTTTTGGCACTTAAATGATTTCTGCCACGACCGCACTTAACTTAACCGTTCCTTCTTTTTTTTTCTTTTCTTTTTTTTTTCCACAATAAAAAAAATAAAAATAAACCAACTACAAGCTATGAACACGACAATAATAATCATAAACCAGTAAATATAAAAAAATACGACACAGTAACCATATATTAGAAAAATAGGTGACTCAATATTTAATCGAGTACAACTTTCGGAGTCAATGTGTTTCCCATGTGTTTCCAAAGTAAACTTCACAGTTTGGAACTCACTCGCCGATTTGGTTTCGGCATTCGCCAATAGATATAAAATTCATGGGCTATACAGTCCTGTTGTTAATTTATTTTACTTTTTATGTTTTTATTTAATTGATAGTAAATAAATTTCTTTAAAAACTATAGCCGAGTATGCCTGGCAGTAAATTTGTCAAATTATATTCCATCCGTTGAATTATATCATGTACAACTTTTTTTATTTTTTTATTTGATGTTATCCAATTATTCGATAAAGATTGGTAATTATATCCGACTGGTGAAATAAGAATCATATACGATGTATATAAATATATATCTTGCTTCAATTAATATATCTACCAATAATAATTACCTATAGTTTTGTTAGAGCAATGTGTATATGGTTATTCCACGAAACTTTGTCAATCAAATTTCACTAGGCGATTTCGCGTTGTTGTTAAGTCCACTGCCGGCACGAAAAGAATGAACGACTTTGACTTTTGTACCGCAATTGTTTTGCTGTTTTTTTTTTTTTTTTTTTTTTTTTTTTTTTTTGATTTTTATGGTATTGGTTTGGTTTTTTTTTTAAAAACCAAACTGGTAACGAGGATGAACGATTATAAAGTAAAGCCGTACTATATTGAACCGGATGAACAATACAAAAACAACACCCAACCATTTGTTTTTCGTCACGATTCATTCATTTAATTCATTCTAAAATTTACCAGTATTAAATTGTAGATCATCCACATTCAGGGGCATTACACAGACTCACCTCAATCGTTACAAGGCAGATTTGATTGATATCGCTTCGATTTCAAAGAAGAGATAGAGCCAATAAAAACTGAAAAGAGGTGTACCATTGTGGTTAACGTTTAATGTCTTTACCATGAAAAATTCCAAGCAGTTTTCCGGACTCATCTTCAAGCTCATAATTAACTGTTCCAATTTTATTTCTCACTCTTGCTTTAATAAACTTTGGAGCAAACTTGGCGCAATAAAAGCCTGCCGCACTACTTTGGGCATGATTACGATAATAGACTATTTCACCAGATTTAAAGTCGACTGCTCGAGTACGCAAGTTGTAATGCGTAGCATATTTCTTATAAGCAACTGCTAGTTTGTTTCGCACTTCCTCGTGAAGAATTTGAAGACGTTCCGGCAGAGATTCGACTACGACACTATTTTCATGGCAACAGTCAATGTTTCTCAATAATTTGTATTCTTCAGCATGATTGATTCGATGATAGCCGAACAAACAGAAATGTGGAGATATGGTCGATGACTCGTGAATTGAATGACGTAACGCACTAGATATTGCTCCTAGATGAGTATCCCAAGTACGATGATCTTTTGAAATATAAGACCGGATGGCTTCTATGATTGAGCGGTTAACCCGCTCCGAGGCGTTAGATTGTGGAGAGTACAATGCTGTTCTCAAATGTTGAACTCCAAAATCTTTCAAAAGTTGTTGGAATTCCTTACTTAAAAATTGCACTCCATTGTCGGTGTGAATAAATTCAGGAACACCGTATGTATAGAATATTTCATCCCTTAGGTACTCAACCATTCTCGACGCGACAGCTTTATTCAATGGTTTAAGTAGCACAAATTTAGTTAGTTTATCTAGTACAATAAATATTATTGTCTTTCCATTTTTAGACCGTGGGTAAGGTCCAAGCAAATCCATATATATTCTCTGAAATGGTCTTTCTTCACATCGATTAGACAACATCGGGGGAGTTAAATTTTGATTAGCGGCTTTTGATGTTTTACATGAGATGCAGTTGGTGATATATTCATAAATTTCTTTTCTCATACGAGGCCAGAAATAGAAGCGACGAATTCGTTCCATAGTTTTTCGAATTCCACCGTGTGCTCCACTTGGTTCGTCGTGCTCTTGTTTAAGTATTGTTGGAATAAGTTTGGGAGGCAGCCATAATTTCCATACCGGCACGTCCGCTAACTTTACTTGACGTAATGGTTCAAAGCGTATGTAAATTTTATTTTCTAGAAGTCGATGGTTAGGATATGAGGCCGGTGAAGCCTCAATTTTATTGATCAAATTCACATAGTCAACATCTAGGAAGTGTTCTGATTCTAAATTAATGGCATCAACTATTAACAGTCTATTATTTTCTAGTTCTTCTAGAGTATCGCAGTGCACTCTTGACAAAGCATCAGGAACAACGTTTAGTGAACCTCTTTGATGTTCAATGATAAAATCAAAGGATTGGAGTTTCAGGCTCCACCTAGCCAATCTACCACTCAAGTCCTTTTGGGACATCAACCACTTTAAACTAGCATGGTCTGTTATCACCGTGAAATGATGGCCTTCGATATAGGGTCTAAATTTCTGAATACTAACAAGTGCCGCTAAGCATTCTAATTCGGAAATACTATAATTACGCTGAGCTTGATTTAATTTTTGCGAGATAAACGCTATAGGGCGTTCTTGGTTGTCTTCATCTTTTTGAAACAGCACTGCTCCAATTCCGGCTGTACTGGCATCACACCTTATAAAGAATGCTTTTGAATAATCTGCATTTATCAATACCGGCGCTGATGATAAAACTAACTTAATTGATTCAAACGCTGCTTCACATTCACTGCTCCATACAAATTTTTGACCTTTTTTCAGTAAGTTGGTTATAGGGGCCGAAATTTCCGCGAAATTAGGAATGAACCTACGATACCAACCAGCCATTCCCAACAATCTACGAGTTTGTTTGACTGAAATTGGTCTTGGGAAGGCACATATAGCTGTCACCTTGGAAGGATCAGTACGAAGTCCATCTTCTCCCACGATGAACCCCAAATATTTAATTTCCCGCATCAAAAATTTGCTCTTTGACAAATTGATAGTCAACCCTGCATCAGTCAAAAGTTTTGCGACAGTTGTTAATAGATTAAAATGTTCCTCCAATGAACCTGATATGATTAATAGATCGTCTAAATATACGAAAACTCTTTCATGGTATTGATGTGGAATTACTTTGTCCATTAACCTGCACATACTTTGAGGCGCGTTGCATAAACCAAACGGCATTACAGTAAACTGGTAGAGTGGTCTACCGGGAACTGTAAACGCCGTTTTTTCTCGTGAAGTTGCCTCCAACGGAATTTGCCAAAAGGCGTCTTTGAGGTCCAACGAGCTTATAAACTTAGTGATGTTTAATCGACTTATTAATCCGTCAATATGTGGTAAGGGATATGCATCCTTTTTGGTGACTTGATTCAGCTTCCTGGAGTCTAAACAAAGTCGAACTTTACCATTAGGTTTCTTGACTAACACAACGGGGGAACTCCAAGCACTAGAAGATTCTTCAATAACTCGCAATTTTATCATCCGGTCCAATTCGGTATAGATTAAATCTTGGATGGCGGGTGACACGTTATAAAATCGTTGTTTTATTGGAACAGATTGAGCAACATCAATAACATGTTCGAGTAGATTAGTCCGTCCTAAACCATGAATTTCAAAAGATGGAAACTTTTGTTTAATTAGTTCGAGTGTCTCAGTTTGTTGTGGCGTCAAATAATGCTGGCTTGATTCTTTGAGATGAGACGTAGAAATTTCATGGATAATGGTAGGAGCTAATCCGAATTTGGACCAAAAATCAATGCCCAAGTATAATTCGTTTGATAAACTTGGTACCACATAAAGTCTCATCGATTTAATATCCTCGTTGTAGTTTACTTTAGTATCAACATATCCTAGAATAGGTCTGGAAGTACCGTCCGCGGTTTTAACATAAGATTGAATAGTACACATCCTAAGTCCTAGTTTTTTAACAAACTCCAATGAATTTCTTCCTAAAACACTAATAGATGCTCCGCTATCTAGTAGTCCAAGGATATTGTGATCACAAATCGAAACGTTAATGTGCGGTCTGCGGTCATCCTTAAGAGTTATGATGGACGTGCAGCACAGTTTGTTGATAGCCCGCTTACAATGCCAATAGTTCTTAGTTCGCATCCGTTGTTTTAATTCATACGTTGCTTTAACTGACGGTTTTCCTGGAACAATCTCACATGGTGGTTCAATAGGTGATATAATAGACTTCACTGTGAGTGGTTCCGTCATGGTACTTGTAGATACTATATTAGTTTTATTAACTGGTTCTCGCCAATGACACGTCGAGCAAGACTCCATCGGATGATTATTGGTTTGCGTAGAGATGGTACGGGTGATTGGTAAAACAATGTTTACTTCCTGGACGGTAGTTGTCCCGAACGAGTGTCTCCAGGATAAGGCTCGTTCGTTTTCTGGTTTAAAACATACTTGGAACAATTATAACAGTTCGGCTTTTTAACTTCAGGTTTACCACATCCAAAGCAAAATAATCCAAGAAGATCTTTCGGGCATTCTTGATAACGATGTCCGAGGTCCTTGCAATTCCAGCATACTAAATGGTTGGACTGCAATGGAGCGTGTTCATTTCTAATTAATTTCAGTAATGATATGTTTTGTTCCCCGTTTGATTTGTCTCCATTTAAATTTAAAGATTTAAAGGATACTTCATCCGGATTCTCATGACCTTGAATTTCATTAATGTTAAAACGTCTTTTTGGATGTTCTATGAGGTGTCTTGGATCATACCCGGTATTTGACCAAATACGTTCGTATTGCTGACAAACAACTCTCAATTGTTCCACTGTATGGATCTGCATTGTTAAAGTGGCTGTCCTCAACACTGGATTCATATTTTCTCGCAATATTTCAACGAGTTCTATTTCAGAAAACCGTCTGGAAAGATGTCCGTTTAAGGTTTGAATTTCAAGCGCAAAATCATTAAAACTCTCTCGACCCTGAACTTTTCGTTCAATCGAGCGTCGCGTTTCACGTTCACTTTCATGACTTGAGAACCTTGAAAGTAAAGCTGTTCGCATTTCTTTCCAAGTTGCATTTGGATTATTACGAGCGAACACCCAAAGCCATTTTTCCGCGTTATCACTCACAAAATTGTAAATTATTAAAGGTAATTTATTTTCAGAATAACCATCCCTTTTTGCAAACGTTTCTAAGCGAAAAACAAAATCATGCACATCAAGACCTTTTGACCCTCCGTCAAAAGATATCTTCCATGTTGGAAGACGCCGATTTGTATTATTAAAATTTTCTGAAGAACATTGATTTTCATATTTATACTTTGTTCCGCCTTGATTTAACGGTTGTTCCATGAATTTTTCGAGCCCTGATTGAATGTTTCTTTGAGTTCTTGTGTTAGAGGGATCACCCACCGCCTTTGCTATATTTGCTTGGAATATGAAATCGTTACCCGATTCTTTCGGTGAAACTTGCCACGGATTATTGATAATCTTCAACTGGTCCTGCAATTTTGATTGAGATTTATCCATAGGATTAGACCATGTATTATGTCTTATATCCAGATTAAAGTCGGAAAACGGTGAGAATGTCTTCGTACTCTCAGGATTAGTTTCATCCCTTTTTGCCATTGCCCCGGTTTCCAGTTGCCTTTGCCTTTCTTCCTGCTCTATATCTATACGATTCTCATCAAGCAATTTTTCTGCATATTGACTAATACGTCTGAATTTAGTAATTATGCTGGTTACATTCAAAACGTCACCAAATGAATTCTTTAATCGTTGCATTCTTTTTTTCCAGTGTAAGGCTCGAAATAATACCCGATGTAATAGTTCATTGGTTGGTATATTTTTACCGTCAGTAATTTTATTCAATGACTCTGCCACTTCTATTGCCGAGCCTACATCTAAAGCAGGATTACTAACCGTATGCGATTTACTAGGTATAAGTTTCGCATTTATTGCTTCTTCAGATAACCTACTTATGAGCAACTCTTTTGCATTAGGCAAATCTGAATCAATTTCACGAACAATAAATTCAACAAAAAGTTCGTCGTCGGTTAGTGCATTAACGTAATTTATAGATTCCATAATAATATAATAATATTGTAACCAATGCCAAAACCAAGTCTTAATTCGGAAATAATTCAAAAATAGTAATAAATAAACTAAATATTCAAAAAATTTATAAATTCTAATAAAAGAAATAGATAAATATAATCCAAAATAATAGTAATAATACGGGAGAAGTAACGAAATAAATGCCAGTCAGTGATAATAATAAGTGATTTTATGTCTTATTTCATGATTAACGATTTCTTCGTTAATTTCTCAATTAAAGTAACAGTGTAACTGCTCAAAGGGTTGATCATCTAAAAATAACCCAAGAATAACTGACCACAGTAAATCAATTAGTTTATTAGATTGAAAACCAATCCCCCGACGCACCCACCATTTATCATTCAATTAAGATATCACGAAAAAAACAAAAATATTTCTATATACGAACAGGGGAAAAAAATATGTTTGGTAAATTACAGGCTAGGGTCATAATGGACCAACAACTTATAAAAATTATCAAGAAGTACTGAATCACAGTCAATCAATCAATAACTTTTAGCAGTTGCTAATAAATCCTTTAACACCCAAGCTAAACCTGCTACCACCATAGAATATGTAAACTACAAAGAAAATTGGAGAAAAAAAAAAAAAAAAAAAAAAAAAAAAAAAAAAAATATATATATATATATATGTATATATATATATATTATATATATATGTTCAATCAACCAACCTCCAACACAAAACGGAAAGAGCAACGAAATCACCAAATTGTCGAGAAACACTGAATCACAGCCCATCAATCAACAACTTCAGTGTCTACGTTGAAAATCAATTTTTCGTAGTTCGGACGCTGACCAACTAACAGTATATAGAATGAACTGAACTAAAAAACAAAAAAAAAAAATAACAAAAACCATAAAGGCAAAATTACAACAGATGATAATACCGCATTTTCATAACAGTTAAAAGAAAAGAGGCGTTAACTACTTATCATCTACAATTAAGGAGTGAAGCTCCCTGGATGCTTTATTAAAGCGACCGTTAGAAAAAAAAAAAAACGCAAGCTATTTACAAAAAATTTGAGTGATCTTCAGCAATCAATTCTTTTCTTGTTTTAATAACAAGTATACTAAACAAAAAAAAATTGACCTTCGTGTCCCTGTTTCGGCGCCATTTTGTAACACTTCTTGCCGCTAATGTTGCACATGCTTGATTATATTTTTATCCGGAATACTCACGGCTACGGGGTGAGTTCAACAAAAAAAATAAATATATTTGTTTAGCGAGCAAAGCATCACAAAAAAAAAAATTCATGTGCACAAAATAAAAATTACAGTACTTAGAAAATATTAACACCCTGTTTCACTGATATATCACTACCTGGCAAAAACTAATCTCGTCACTTCTCCCATAAAATCATTTGCTTAGCCGAACATTATAAGATCGGCATGTATTAAATCAACAATAAAATAAATGATTAACATTTCATAATTTTATTAATATAATTAAAGGAAAAACAAAAAAAATAATAATAATAATATTCACAAAGAAAAATCGTGTTTATACAATATATGTTTTCTTGTAAAATTTGGTTTCCTTTTTTCTTTTCTTTTCTTATTTGTGGTAAAAAAAAAAAAAATATATATATATATAACGGTTAAATAAAGGTCAATTAAAAATGCAGTACTTACCAACAATCACCGGAGCGCTCTGGGTTGCTGACGTTTGGACTTATGTCCCTTCTTGATATATGTAAATTAGATCTTTTGGCACTTAAATGATTTCTGCCACGACCGCACTTAACTTAACCGTTCCTTCTTTTTTTTTCTTTTCTTTTTTTTTTCCACAATAAAAAAAATAAAAATAAACCAACTACAAGCTATGAACACGACAATAATAATCATAAACCAGTAAATATAAAAAAATACGACACAGTAACCATATATTAGAAAAATAGGTGACTCAATATTTAATCGAGTACAACTTTCGGAGTCAATGTGTTTCCCATGTGTTTCCAAAGTAAACTTCACAGTTTGGAACTCACTCGCCGATTTGGTTTCGGCATTCGCCAATAGATATAAAATTCATGGGCTATACAGTCCTGTTGTTAATTTATTTTACTTTTTATGTTTTTATTTAATTGATAGTAAATAAATTTCTTTAAAAACTATAGCCGAGTATGCCTGGCAGTAAATTTGTCAAATTATATTCCATCCGTTGAATTATATCATGTACAACTTTTTTTATTTTTTTATTTGATGTTATCCAATTATTCGATAAAGATTGGTAATTATATCCGACTGGTGAAATAAGAATCATATACGATGTATATAAATATATATCTTGCTTCAATTAATATATCTACCAATAATAATTACCTATAGTTTTGTTAGAGCAATGTGTATATGGTTATTCCACGAAACTTTGTCAATCAAATTTCACTAGGCGATTTCGCGTTGTTGTTAAGTCCACTGCCGGCACGAAAAGAATGAACGACTTTGACTTTTGTACCGCAATTGTTTTGCTGTTTTTTTTTTTTTTTTTTTTTTTTTTTTTTTTTTGATTTTTATGGTATTGGTTTGGTTTTTTTTTTAAAAACCAAACTGGTAACGAGGATGAACGATTATAAAGTAAAGCCGTACTATATTGAACCGGATGAACAATACAAAAACAACACCCAACCATTTGTTTTTCGTCACGATTCATTCATTTAATTCATTCTAAAATTTACCAGTATTAAATTGTAGATCATCCACATTCAGGGGCATTACACAGACTCACCTCAATCGTTACACGTTTCAAACATTTTTGGGAACAGTTATGATAAACTGGAGCACAATATGAAATTAAAGGACCCACTAGTGCTCGAACAATGTGACATTTCACATCACTTGAAATAAATGTTGCTGTGCTCCATAAGTTACTTAAAATCCCGTATATTTTCCCGCACAGATTATTTACGTGAGCAGGCCATTTCAATTTGCTATCTTTCCACAAACCCAAACTTTTAACTTGGTCATAGATATCGATATTTATATTATTGATTACCAGGTGAACATTTGGTATGATTACTTGCTTTCTATTCGAGGGAATTATAGCTTGGGATTTACTAGGGTTAATTTGCAGCTTGTTTAAAATGGTCCAATTGAAAGCTTTTTCACGTATCTGGAAAAACAGATTTAGTAAGAGCTGAATTTATTAGATTTGTTAAGTTAAGCAATATTATTCACACAATTAGTTCAATGAAAATGTGCGGTATACCATCAGATCTAGCCGTGCCCCATTTAATTCTACCAAATTGAAGAAGAACTTTGTCAACAGAAACTTTACGAAAATTAAAATTATTTTTAGAACTGTATTGTAATGTATCTAAATCAAGCTTATTATAGTTTGCAAAGAATACCGATCCAAAAACAGGAGAATGAACGATAAACTTTTTACTTTATTTCTAGCTCTGATGTATTCCAACCGATTAAATTCGGTCTTATGTCGTTTCCAGTTCTCATGAAGAAAATGTTTCACATCGCATAACGAATAAAGCTCATTACAGTTTAGAGAGCTTGCGCCCAAAAATAAAGCATCCCTATCAATATTTCGAAAATTTCTTACAAAACTATATTGTATATTCTCATCATTAGCTCCAATACGAACGGCATACGAACCATAAATCATATCATGACTAGTAGCATTTCCTAGAACTGAAGTTTGTGTAAAAGTATTAAAATGCACTGGACAGTTAGCAAAACCCAGATCAATTAAAGTAGCAGAGTTATCCATGAAACAGTAGCCTCTCTAATTAAATTAAACTAAACTAAAACTAAAAGAAGGCACCAAATATTTGAATATTTTCACCTTAGGTTTCAAATTAAGACAATTTAGATTAAAGTCTCCAACAATTATCACTTCGCCAAATTTGAGCATAATATCAATCAAGATCATTGACGAATTAAATTTTTGGTGGACAGTAAATCACCCCTATAACCAGTTTATTAACTTGATTACCGATTTCTATGAAAATTATATCAAAGTGGGGATTTGTTGCATTACTATAAACTATTTTGGGATTCAGAAAAGTTTTGATATAAATAGCGACGCTGTGCGTCGACCCGCACGGTCTTTACGGACTAAAGCGTAATCATCAAGGTAGTAGCACTGCCTAGAATGTTTGGTTTTAAACAAATATTTAGACAAAGCAAAAGCATAAAAGTTAACCTCCTTTATAATTAGTTTAAATTCATCAAAGTTGGCAACCAAGCTTACAGGATTCAAATGGCAAAAGTCGTTATTAGGGAGCGATGACTTTAAGACAATATTTCTGATGTCCAAAATTTTACACTATTGATACAATTATCATCCATCATTATAATTAATAAATAAAAGAACACCATTGCAATTGCAAGAAATCAGTGAAATACGAATTACCATTAAGTACAGATGATGGGTTCTATTGTGTTCATTATTACGACCCAATTTCGATTACAATCAATTGATAAATCCTGAATGGGTTGATTTGGTGACTCAGCATTTGTATTTAAAATATTAGAAGAAATATATTGATTTATAGCATTATGAAGGTCGTAGAAACTTTTTAATAAAATATGATAATTAACAACTGTTAGCACAAGATAATTACAATTGTTATGATGAGCTGCTCGCTTTCTACCTTTTCTTATCCGGTGTGCATCAGGTGTAATTTGCAAAGGTTCCCTTAAAACAAAACTATTAGTTAACTAATTCATTTTAGCTGTTTACAGTTAAATTACAATTTGATTATTTCATCTCCATTTTGCTAAAGGATATTGAATAAGCTAAAGGGTACTGCTGGTAAATCTAATATAAATAATATATAATGATAATATAATACAACAAGGCCTTATTGTAATCCCACCCTTACACAGTAATATAATAATATCATAATGTATTAGTACAATTAAAATATACAATAAAAAAATTTAGAAATATCAAAATATAGAATAGAAATACATTAATATAATACTAAACTAATTTATAAATAAATAAACTGTATGACAGTGGCATTATGAATATTATGACCACCAATATTACAACATACATCCTCAAATCATCCCATACTCACCACCAATAGATACCCCAACGCATATAAACTCAACAACAACGCAAATTACAGATTCAGGAAGACGTCAAATAAACGAAAACGGCAAAGAGAAAGTAAATATAAAACAAGCATACAAAAGCAAATTTCAAGCTGGGACGAACCACAAAGGGAAAAGACCAAGAGCGTGCACAATCAATGGCCCTTTAAAGCAGACAAAAATTCGCCACTAACAAAACATGCGATCCCTACCGACACCAACCACTCTCAGTTAAAATTTCCAATTTAGCCGGCAATCAAACGCTGACAGTCACCAACGATCTGTAATCGAGAAAACGAAATATGAGATAAATAAAAATTCCATTCCATTCCATCTTGGGAAATTGGAATTGCTGTGCAGGTGTAATATATAACTGTTTTATGGAGGCAATTGATAACTGTTCAATAGACACATTAATGAGTAAGAATATGCTGAACTCAAAAAGATATGCTAAAACAGTTAGGTTATGCGGTCTAGATGGTTCTATCAGATGATCGTAATTCTATAATATACATATGCATGTGCATTTTGCCACCTACTAAATGCCCCATATAAAATAATTATGTGCAATTGTGGTGTAATTATAAATTTATGTAATACACAATTTTAGCGTAGACGAATTTAATGAGTATGATTATTTATCGCTGTCATAATAAATTTCGTAAATCAAGAACAACCATAAGCGGTTTAACGACCACATACTGTACACAAAAAATTAGCAAAACATCTTGAAAATAAATAGTCGGCACGTTTTAATTTCCTTCGTCATTATTAAATTAATTACAATCAAATTTAATAAATAAAAGTATGGTCGATTTATTATTTTTTGACAATTCTAAAAGTTTTTTTTTTTAATTTTTTTTAGCATCAATAATAATTTATTATAGTCAAATTGGTTTTAATTATGCGGTTTTCTTTTGTGTACATCATGAATGTGTACCAACATATATATATATATATATTTTTTTGAGGTGAGATCTTTTAAATAATTTATAACAATAATACTGTGTGATGTCTGATAATTGATTTATGTGGCAAGGTTTATTAACCCGACTATAGGCTATAATATATTATAACGTTTTATGTTTGTATGTGGATTCTCTCGTATATGGCTAAAATAAAATGCTAAAATTATGATTGATAGTTTCATATACGAGTTTTGGCAATATAATATTTACTATGCAGTATACATTTTTTTTAAAATCCAACAAATTTCCAAATATTCATGCTGATTATATTTATTTGGTTATTATAATATTATACCAAACACATTTATTGTTGGATTTTGGTAATTATTATAATAATTCAATTTTTTTTAAAATATTTATTTTAAATAATGTTTATAATTTCGATGAAAAATGTCATATTTTTTTTTTTGATTTTATACATAGTTTAGCAGTAGGGAAGTTAAAATTTAGTAATTACACCGAAATAAATTTAAAAATAGTACAATTAAAAAGTAATCAAAAATGAATGATTTATTTTATTTAACGGTTGCATTTAGAAAGGTTACAATTCATCTAGCAGTTTTATATGTAAAATCGTTTCAAATTCAAAAATTCGAAGGACAAATAAATAAATTAACTGAACATATCCATATGGAGCTTCTATAGCGCTGGGTCTACACCACAACAATCAATTAGTACTCGATTTAAAATTATCGATGTTACAATTTTATTTTAACTTAAAATAAAAGAGCAAGATAATGTGCAAGACACTGTTGTTTTTCGGCCTTCAAGTTGAAATCCTGAAGTAAGAAAGAAGACATTCATAAACAATTCATAATTTTTTTAAGAAAATTTGAGCAACTAATTACCACACTAATTTTGAGATATTTATTGCATTTATTACTCACGGATTCTCAATACAACAAGTGCAGTAGCATTGACGACGTAAACGGTGTTGACTACTATTCTATGATTCTAAATAATGTTTTCTAACGTAGTTCTAACTATCTATGGTAGAAGACTTCAGGAAAATGACAATTACACGGTTATTGGAAATCGAATGTATACTATTTGCCAAAAGTATCACTAGTGAGAGATGAGCAAAGTGAAAGACCGTCACGGAGTGATTCGATATTACTTGGATGCTCTTAAGAACAGCAGTTGTGAAGCAAACGTTTTTGCAAAGTTGATCTCCAAAATTACTAAAATCTGCAACAAATTGTATGGCGAAGCAATAGATCACAACCAATAGAAGACCATTAATTAAGACCTTTCCTGCTGTAAGGCCATTGGCAACGAATGAAAAAAGTTAACTATCGGAATCAAGGACCATGAAATTTTTACATAAATGATCTGATGAGAGTTTATAACTATTCAACAAAAAATGCAACTCTTAAAAAAAGCGAAGAAAGGAAGGGCTCAACAAATTGCTGGTTGACTATTAACAAAAACTATGGCAAAGCGCAGCTTAAACGCAAAAACCCTAGAGAGTATAGATATATCGTGGATGACAGGCTAAAAGCTATAAAAACAAAACGAATAAAATATAAGGCCGAACTTATAGGTAAGCTAGGCAGTTTAATGCTAAGGTGGCTCAACACAACACTCCCTTAAAAGATGGAGTCGTCTGATTTTTTTCATATTATGAAAAAAGCCTAGGCAACATTAGTATATCCAAGAGCCAAAAATTCATTCGAATAAATTCCAACCCGGTTATTGGTGCGCGCTTTAAATTAATATTTTAAGAAGCAACCACAATTACGATCCCCATAGAAACATGCTTCCACTTTCATCCATTAATGACTTAGTACGATGATCCAGAAACTTTAGATGTTTTAACATCTCTGCTATTTTTAACAGGTGGACGTTAAATTAAAACAATTCCCTTTAAGCCCATGCTGGCAACTTGTAGGGGAAGAAAATTAAGTAAATTACCATGAATATGTATTTGTCATAAAACGGTTAATTGAATTGTAAAGTTTAATCAATTTGTTTAAAATCTAATTTATATTAACTTTAAAGTTTTGTATTAAATAAAGTATACATAAATTAGATTTTTGTGTGATGCCATGACATATTTTGTCATAAAACGGTTAATTCCGAGAATTAAATAGAATTAAATAAGTGAAAAATATTATGCAATAGTTCGGTGCCAAATTTCTTAATTTAATTTTAAATTAATATTCTGACCGTGAAACAATTGAATTATTAATAAATATTTGTTTAAAAATTTACATAAATTTGGGTTTATCGAAACAAAATGATATTAACAGTTGATAGTGACATATTGTTGTACGATTCTCGTGTTTAATTATAAAAAAAACTGTGAGATCCTTGCGGTAATAGAAACAAATATGACTAGCAGAGATCCAAACCATTTAAGTTTTATTCACCACCATAATCGTATATCTATTTTATTATTATTTCTTATGCACGCATCCAAATATAAAATATTTATTTAATTAGATATAGTTTTATTATTTTAGGATGTTATTAATTAATTTGTAGTTGCAGCATAGATATTTTTGGCTATACCATAATTAAATTGTTGTTTGTAGAATTTACACAGTTCTAGTTTATTTGTTGCGACTGAGTAGAGAATGCGGAAAGATTCCAGCTTTAATTTTGGGTTCTGGCATACATATGATGACACTAATATTATATAATGGTGTTATTTATAAATTAATTTATTATTATATTATTACATTTTATATTTTTATTTCAGGCGAAACTAATATTACAGCCTACGGCTTTGAGAAATTAGCCCATTAATTTAAGATTTTTTTCCAGAGAAACATTACTGATCACAGAAAAATGGTTGCAGATTGGAGTTCCTGATTAGAGATTGCTAAAAAATTCAATAGAACAGAAATGTCTTGTCTTAGTAGAATAGAATTGTACCGTAATGATCATGAGGTGTCTGAAACGGGGTCGTTTCTATATCGTGCATGGATATATATTTATAGAAATATAAATATATGAAAAACCTCTCCTATTCTATTGTTTGTTAAATGTAAAAAGACTGTGGGAATAGGACCAACACTATCCGTAACACTTGCCTGGAGCTTGGTCCCACAGTCCAATCAATCAATCAATCAATTTCAAAGTTTGTGTCGATTAAAATGCATATAAGTTAGATACATTTAACAATTTTAGAATTTTGTGTTATTTTTATTATTATATTATTATATTATTATATTATTATATTATTATATTATTATATTATTATATTATTATATTATTATATTATTATATTATTATATTATTATATTATTATATTATTATATTATTATATTATTATATTATTATATTATTATATTATTATATTATTATATTATTATATTATTATATTATTATATTATTATATTATTATATTATTATATTATTATATTATTATATTATTATATTATTATATTATTATATTATTATATTATTATATTATTATATTATTATATTATTATATTATTATATTATTATATTATTATATTATTATATTATTATATTATTATATTATTATATTATTATATTATTATATTATTATATTATTATATTATTATATTATTATATTATTATATTATTATATTATTATATTATTATATTATTATATTATTATATTATTATATTATTATATTATTATATTATTATATTATTATATTATTATATTATTATATTATTATATTATTATATTATTATATTATTATATTATTATATTATTATATTATTATATTATTATATTATTATATTATTATATTATTATATTATTATATTATTATATTATTATATTATTATATTATTATATTATTATATTATTATATTATTATATTATTATATTATTATATTATTATATTATTATATTATTATATTATTATATTATTATATTATTATATTATTATATTATTATATTATTATATTATTATATTATTATATTATTATATTATTATATTATTATATTATTATATTATTATATTATTATATTATTATATTATTATATTATTATATTATTATATTATTATATTATTATATTATTATATTATTATATTATTATATTATTATATTATTATATTATTATATTATTATATTATTATATTATTATATTATTATATTATTATATTATTATATTATTATATTATTATATTATTATATTATTATATTATTATATTATTATATTATTATATTATTATATTATTATATTATTATATTATTATATTATTATATTATTATATTATTATATTATTATATTATTATATTATTATATTATTATATTATTATATTATTATATTATTATATTATTATATTATTATATTATTATATTATTATATTATTATATTATTATATTATTATATTATTATATTATTATATTATTATATTATTATATTATTATATTATTATATTATTATATTATTATATTATTATATTATTATATTATTATATTATTATATTATTATATTATTATATTATTATATTATTATATTATTATATTATTATATTATTATATTATTATATTATTATATTATTATATTATTATATTATTATATTATTATATTATTATATTATTATATTATTATTTTGAAATTAACAAATATACACTATAATTTTAACAACAATGGAATAAATTAATTAATTTGTAAATTTAAGTTAAAAACTAATATCATGTATTAAAGCCTATTGCATGGTAAATTAGTCCATTAATACATTTTTTTCAGAGAAACAAAAATGCAGATTTTGAGAATTTCATATTATAGATGAACGGTTGCAAACAGGAGATGCTGATAGGAGATTGAAGAATGCAAAGCAGTCCATTATCAATCTTATGGTTATGTGCTAATAGTAGTTTGAATATTAGCTACGAGGAAACCAAATCAATTCTGACAACTAACTTTCGATCGCTTAGGTGTCATTTTTATGTAAGAGCAGAACTTGACTTGTTTTCGTCAATTGGACGTAATACCCAGTAATGTCAGATGCATGGAAATTCAGGGAACTATTGTTCAAAAATATTAGTGCAGAGAGAACGGAACGCTTTTTTTCAATTAGGTAAAAGTTAGGTAAGAGATAGAAATTTTTCCGTGCAATTTACTTTTTGTTAAAATTTAATCTAAAAACGGTAACAAAAAATTGCTATGATATTCAAAACGTAATATTATTCCGAAAGCAGTACCAAATTTAGGTTCTCAGGTTAAACTAAATGCTGAAAGCGACAAATGTATCAATTTTTGGTTCTCAGTGTTTGCAAGCGTTAAATCGTTGAAACCAAACCCAAAAGTCTTTTTAACTTACATGGTTTTATAGAAATCTGGTATTATTGCGTATATTTTAAACTATAGTTGGTCGTCATTCTTCCGTTTACGTAATAAAAACAATTGAGTTCGTTATCTTCATCAACTCAATATACGATTCGGAAGAGAAAAGACAACACAGCAGAAGACAAAATGTTAGGTGGAAATGACTAAAATGAAAATTTTACGAGTATTGCCATCATCTTAAGAAATTTTCGGATGATGAGCAATACTAATAGGTTTACAATCGCAGTAAAGGCGTTTTTGAAGAGGAAATCAAATTCAATACATTAATAATACTCTATAAACATCTGTGGAACGAATATTGGGGAATTGGCCAGTTCTAAAGTTAGTTTTTAAAGCTGCCTTAAAAATTGTTAAATGAGTCAGTGAAAATCTTTTTAAGTTTCGGCCAAAATTGTATTAAACGGGACCAGCTGAAAAAAATATAAATGTCAGATTGTCACAAATCTCTACAATTGAAATCATTTTGTAGTTTTTCTAGTGCCATATTGTAAGGAATTTATCATGAATTTATTTATTATTTAGATTATAAAGCCAAAACTCGGAGACAAGAGGATTCAGGATTCTAATAAGGAGAAATCTTTCTATCAAGAATTGCAAAAAGTTGTAAACAAATATTATACACTTTAAGCAGTATAATCTGAACCTGCAATATTATTAGACGTTCTTTTTTAATATTTCAAAGTTTCCGCCGCACCACAAATAAGCAGTGGAAAGGAGGTTGGTTAATTTAGAGTTCTAATTTTTCAAGATATTTGAAAGTTTCAGGTTAACAATCCCACCCGGTATAACCTATTTCATGCGGTTTAAAATGTTCCATTGCCATAAATAATATTCTTGTAAATATGACACCTCTTCTTAACTAATTAGATAAACTGTAAATTATTTTTAATAACAAATGTGTTAACATACATAAATCCTTATTATTAGTCAAACTTTTGTATATTCAAAGTGGTGGGCTTAACATTAAATTTCTCTAATGCTTTCTTTTAAATAACAACAAAATATATTTTATGAAAATTTAAATTATTTATAACATTTTTTTGCTGTGCTCATCTTTTTGTTTGACATTTTGCGCTAAAATTTGTATCCAAAATTTGTAATTACATTTTTTTATATCTTCAATGTTGGCAGCATACATTTCATTTGACATTACTTTATTTTTTGTTTATTAAAATTTAATTTTATCGTTTTTTCTTATAGCGCGTTTTTTTGCGCTGCTTTTAAATTTTTATTTTTTTTTAATATCAAACGAATTCCGAAATGTATAACAAAACGGAATTGAATACAATTCTTTATTTTATTAAAATATAAAAAAGATTCGTAAAATTCTATGAAATACATACGTACATAAAATTTTTTTAAATCATTCTGATAAAAAGTCACGTGCTTTATTTGTATATTTCCGTTTTGGAATTTATGAGAATAATTGTTAATGTCACTTCAATCAATTACTTCCGAGAGGCAATTTCTTTTGAAATCAGTTTTTTTTAAGTTATTATGAATATATTATAATACATACATACTTACATATATATGCATATTGAGAGAAAGAAAAAAGAGACGCTACATGTTGTTGCTGATTTTTCAAATCAGAAGCTCGAAGAAGATGTACTTCTATATCTTTAAAGTAAAAAAAAAGTAGTTTGTGGTGTTGTCATTTTTCAAAAAGGCTTTGAGAGTATGATGTGAATTTTATAACCGTTTAACAATAAAATAATCATTTACCCATGAGTTTGAATATAGGAAGCAGTTTGAGTATGTCCACAGTTTAATTGACAAGAGAAAGTTTGCTGTATTTTTAAGGGTGTTGCACAATAATATACAACACTGGTGCTGGGATTTAATTTTAATTTTTCAACAGAGACTTTTCATTGCGAAATTTATGTATTATTTTTTGCCTGGGTACCTCAGTAGAACTTATTGATAAAAAGTGAGTGAGTGATCTTTTATGGCTTAATAAGCAACCCTAAGAATTGGCAGACCCAAATGATTTTTATTTAGAGTGAAAAGGCTAAGGAATTTAATACGAGATATCAATTTAATTCGAGTTATTGCGTTTCTGCCGATTCGATAGCTCTTGTAAGTTCATGTATCTTGGTGTTGGTTCTTAAGACAAGTACAGCGATGGAAAGATATTTACCAATATCGTTTTTGGCAATAGGCTTCGTAATAATTTAGTCAAATAACCTACGAGGGAAGCGAATTGCTTACCAGTCGTTTTATTCGAAGAAGCTTTTTAACTCTCAAAAAGTTTCATTTTTGAGAGCGAACAGTGCAGTGAAAACTTTATAAAATTTTTAATGCAACTTATGTAGTGCAAACTTAGTTAAACACCAAATAATACTAGTGCAACATATGAGTGAGTTTAATTTGAAGGATCCAGACCGTTTTCCTTTTAGCTTCTCTTTTTAAATTTTGAGGCAGTAAAATTATCGTTTCTTCAACGATATATATAAATAGTGAAGAGCTTAAAGATTAAGATTGCATCGTTATCTTCCGAAATTCCAGTGTCATGATTTTCGTTTTTAAATTGCATTTGTTCTTAATTCATTGATAATAAATTATTTTAATAATGTTAATATAAATATAATTTATTAATTATATTAAATTTAATAAATAATATAATAGGATCGTCCGATTTTTCGTGGTAGACGTTTCTTGGCCACTATTCGTTTTTGCTCTTGTAAAAGATTCTCAATGAAATTCTTTAAATTTTTTCCATAATTTTTTTCAACAAAGAAGCTGGAAAATATTAAAATTATTTTAGAATAAGGGATGTAAAGCGATTCTTTCTTGTAGTTCTAACTACAGGTCTAAGCTTTTCCACCCTTACTCCTATTTGCTACGTCCACGCAGTGTCAGTGGTGATTCGAGCAACCTAGCAGAATCCGTTGGGGAAGCTATTTCGAGCAATATCCTGCGATATTCTGCCTGGAAAGTCAACATTCGCAAAGTCGTAAGTCAAAGTGCCGCTTGGGATAGTACTCCTAGTCATATAATGGAAACAAATCAAAATGTTACATACCCCGAAGAAGTGAGAGAAATGATTCAAAATAAAAAGAAAGCTCGTAAAAATCGAACACCTGAAGAAAAAAGACTTAAATAATTTGGTCAATAAATTAAAAGCTTTAATAAAGGAGATTAAAAATCAGTCAGTCAATAGATACCTAAACAATCTGACAGGATAACAAGACTCTGACAGGATAACAAAACTCTTCCCTTTGGAAGGCTCCCAAGGCCCTGAAGACACAACCTACAGGTCTCTCTAATTAAAAACGACGGTACCTGGGCTAAAAAACTCAAACAAAATGCAGATCTGTTTGTAAATCATCTAGAGCGGACATTTCAACCATATCCAAGACAATCTACAAAACAAGATATTACCCCATCTGACAAAATTGGTGAGCACGGAATAAAAGCTATAACACTGCCTGGAATAAATTGAGAAATAAAGAGTAACGTAAACTTTAAAAAAGCGTTAAAAAATAAAAAATAATTGCACATAATGAATGCAACAATCCGATTAAGATACGTACCAATGCCATGGAAGGTTGTAGAAGTAATTATGATTATAAAAACAAACAAACCGCCGAATAAAAATCTTCGTATGGGCCTATATCTCTGCTTCCAACGCTATCAAAATTATTCAAAAAGTTACTTCTAAAAAGACTGAAACTAATAATAGAATAAAGAAACCTTATTCCTTCACATCAATTTGATTTCAGGGAAAAACTCTCGACTATAGAACAAGTTCATAGAATTACGGATATAATCGAAAAATCACTTGAATCCGAACAAATACGTTCTAGGGTATTCCTAGATGTGGCCTAAGCAGTTAGATGGTATGGCATAAATGGCTTGAATTCAAACTGCATCGAGATTTATTTATGCTTATGTATACGATCCAATTACCGACACCTTGACGATCGTATGGCATAAAACAAATCAATTCTAAACTACTTGCAACTGCCTATTTTAAAAAGTATCAGGATATTCTTAAAAATGCAAGTATCATTTAATAAAAACTGTTAAATTACAAAACTTCAATTTATATAAATTAGATTCAAAGTAAAATTATTTAACACCAAAATTAAATGAAATGACCGTTAAACTGACGAAATACGTCTAATATTTTGAAATAAAATCTAATTGATATACATTTCAATCTACTCACCACAAAGCAATTTGTATGTTTTTCGTATCACTGAACAATTTTTTGGCTATACTTTTAATTTTTTGTTTAAAACTCACCTCATTCTTTCGCTACATTTTGTGATATACATATCCAGTTTAATGTCTTTTTTCAATAAACTATCTCGTAAAAAATTATAATTATTATTCTGCTTCATTAAAGATCCCGCTTACCTTTTCATAAATAGTTTTGAATGCTATTCAAATGTTTTCACACTGTTCTTGTTCTATTCCAACTGGATATATTTGCTATGAAATCATAATGTTTTGTATTACAATCGATAAATTTATTCTGAAATGTCATTTGTTAACGTCCGAATTACTTATAAATATAAGCAAAGAACAACTTGACACTTAATTAGTTTATACAGCTTAATTGTACTGTCAAATTAGAATTATCCGACTAGCTTAATATTTGTTGCATGTAAACTGTGAAACTAACTTACGCTAGTTAATAAAAGATGTCACCTGTACAAGGTTTGTTGCTAAATTATAGTAACATTCACATAACATTTATAACAATTATAAATGTTATTATTTTATGATCAAGAAATAAAATTAGGCATTATCATTTTTGAACTTGTTCGATCAACATCAACAACGTAAAGTCAGTCATAGACGCCAAAAATAAAACTATTAATAAAGAAAGTGTAAATGTATTTTAATTTCAATCAGTTGAATACAGATGAAGATAATATAACTTATCTTTAGTTACATTTAATCAAATTTTGGATACGAGAACAACGATCAATATCCAAATAAACATTTGCGCCGAAACAGGGACAACATATTGTAATTTTCTGTGGAGACAATTAAGGAATATTCAAACATCAAACGGAATTGCAGCATTTCGTCTAAATCCAAGGGTATTTGCCAAGCAAATGCAATTAAATAGCACAGAGCAGGATCGGAGGTACGCCCAATCCTGCTTTTCCATCCACATGAAAAAATCGAGACTTATACAAATTAGACCTGTTATAACGGTACACAACAGTGCAACAGTGGGAAAAGTTATAGTTAAAATTCACACAAGCTTTGTTGTACAGACAAAGTAATTAATAAAAGTGAATTTAAAGTGGGAAACGTTTAGTGGTTGGTACAAATTTAAAAAATAATAATAATAACAATACCTGGAAAGATGGAGAGCTTGAAGAAACAAAGATTAATAACTAAAGGATCTATGAGGAGCAGGTTCCTCATAGATCCTTTAGTTATGCAAGAAGTAGTACAGAGTACACATATGCAAGAAGTAGTACAGAGAATGCCAGTTTGGCCGAAGTTTTCATGAAACAAGATAGAGCGTAAGGGTTATTAACCGAGTTCCAGTGTATCGAAAGTTCGATTTAGATCCTGAAATCGAATCAGACTTATCAGGCTTTGAGGATAATTATTATTCAGTTCTTGCAGCATTGAATGGTGTAATACGTAAACGCAGTCTTAATAATACTACTCAAAACCTAGAAACTACCATGCTGAACACTTCGCAACAAACAGCCAACGAAGCCCGCTTGCCAAAGATCAGTATTCCAACGTTTGATGGAGACTATATGGAGTGGAGATCCTTCTATGATATCTTCAGCTCCACGATTCACTGCAGAGATAATTTGACCGCAGCCCAAAAACTTCAATATTTGAAAGGTTTGCTAAAGGGAGAGGCAGCTGCACTCATTCGACATCTTGCAATAACCGAAACATGTTATGTCGGGGCATTGCAGAAGTTGAGAGACAGGTATGACCGAAAACGCTATTCGGTCTATGCATTCATTAAAAACTACATGTGCCAACCCAGTATAATTCATCCCAATGCCACTAACATCAGGAAATTAACTGATGCACTTGATGAGTCTATTAGAGGACTAAAAGCGATAGATCCAATTACCGAGAAAAAGGATCCTTGGTTACCGAGCGCTACTGGATTCGGCATCATAAACATCATTCATATCAGAAGCGTGTATGCAAAATTTAAATCTTAAACGAAAAAACGCAAGAGTTCTGGTAAAGGGACTTGGAGAAACAGGTTTGGGAACAACCAAAGGATCCACAGAGATTGCAATTGCATCCATGGATCACAAGATCACACTCAAAACTCAGGTACTTATCATACCAAAGGTATCCAGCATTTCCAATGAGTTGAATTTATCAGAGGAGGATCGTCAAATCCTGAGCGAGCTACAGCTGGCTGATCCACAGTACTGCAAACGTGGTCTCATTGGTGTGCTTTTGGGCGTGGTATATTTTTTAAGGTGCTAGAAGATAAAAGACGGAAGCTGGAAAGCGGATTAACAGCAGTACGCACAAGTTTTGGTTAGATAGTAGCTGGGAAAGTTGTTGAAGATTACGGTACAAATATAACCAATACCTTTAACATCCTGATAGACATAGATAAATCATTACGCCAATTTTGGGAGGTAGAGGAGCTTCCAAAGACTATCAGAAGGCCACCTGAAGAGGAAAAATGTGAATAGCTATTTACAACACAGCGCTAAACAGATTGAAAACGATGGAGAGAAAGTTTGAACGAGACCCGGAATTTGGGCGACTATACAAACTATTCATGTCGGAGTACAGGAAACTTAGGCATATGGAGAAAGTACGTGGATATAGTAACGCGAATAATTATTACCTATACCACATCACGGAGTTTTAAAGTCAGACAGTATGACAACAAAGCTGAGGGTGGTCTTCGATGCATCTAACAAGTTATCTACGGAACTATCATTAAATGACATCTTAATGATAGGGCCCACTGTTTAACCGCTGCTTGTAAATATCTTATTAAAGGTTTCGACAACATAAATATGTGCTGTGTAGAAAAATGTACAGGCAGATATGGGTAGATAGCAAAGATCAGCAATGCCAAAACATTTTATGGCGCACCAACAATGAAGAAAAACCAATTATGTATAAATTGAAAACGCTGACATATGGAACAGCAGCAGCAGCCTTTTTAGCAACACGAAGTATAAGTGACATTGGCCTGCAAGTGGAATAAACTTGCACTCTTTCGGTTATGTTATATATAACACGGGTGAACGGTGTTGCCCTGCATTCCGGGAGCTCCTGGTTCGTCCTTGGCCGTACATTCTAATCAACCAATCAAATAGTTTTTATTCCTCACAAAAACTGAATTTAAAAACAATAACAAATTGAGAATGTAGGGGAATATTTTTTAAATAAATGTCAAAAATTATATTCACAAATATTTATCATGGGTTTCGGACACAGTCTTAAACAAAAATATTGAGTGAAGTTAAAAACGTAAACGTCGAGAGAGGGTTTAACTGGAGAAACATCATTTTTTTCAAAAATGTTATCTGAATTTGGAGACAACGTTTCTTTTTTGTGGAATTTGATCTTTTTAGATATTAAAGATCGTTCGAACAGTCGTTTCAACGGTTTCCGTTTTTCCCGCTTGGTAATTTACAGTAAATTATCAATTGCACAACTGAAGAGTCTTTGCAAAATATACATGTGTAAAATAAATTCGGTTAAACTGTCACTTGAAAAGTAAAAAGTCACACTGTATTCTGTGTTGATTAAAATACTGACTTTTCGATTCCCGCTATTGACCAGTAAGTTAAATAATTAATACTTAGATATTGAATAATTGCATCTTCCACCGGTGGTCGAATTGTGTGTAAACTAACATTCGTGCGACGTTTACGGCATATATAGGATAGTTAATTTTTTTAAATTTAGTAAACCAATCGTTGCGAAATATATCCATGTTGAAGTGTAAGACGTGGAAAACACAAGAAAAAGTGTAACATATGATTTAATTGAGTGTATTATATATATAATTAGCATCATTTTAGAGCACATATCTGTATTTGATTACAGAAAATTGATTATGACTGCTAAAATCGGTTAAAAATAATAACCACAGTTTTACAAATTGCACAATTTCATTACATATATGATGTAATGGGTATTAAAATAATTTGATTTGACACCGCCTTTCTATATTAGCTGATATACATTTAACTATCATCTATAAATTAAAATAATTTATCTTCTACTAATCCGTAACGTATTATTTTTGCGTAAAAGTCAAATACAAGCGCAAGCACACAAAGCTAGTTGTTGCGATTATCTAATATGGTATTTCTATTGTTGAAAATTTGATTGTTGTTAAATTTGTTAAACTTTTAAAATTATATACGAGAGTATGTAATTTTAATTTTGTCTTAATTACGTTTAAGGTTTTTTGATCGATATTGTTTTAAATTTTAAAGATATCGCCGTTTAACCAAATCGTTGGCAAAATAATAAAAAAAGTACAATAGCAGTAATTTAAATCAATTTAACTCCATTGCAACCAATATTTAAATATGGTGATGGCTGAAATAATTGTATTTTTAAATTAGAGTTTGTGCCAACAAATAAATCCTATATAAAATTTCCAGAACACTGAATTTATAATCATCAGAATATCAAAGACGCGGTCTTCCTCATGCTCTTTGTTTATTTACACTCTATATAAAGAAATTAAAATTAAATCCGCAGACAATGGTGACAATATTATATAGCAGATCTACAAGAACAATCTGATTTATATATGGCCCACTAAATCTTAACTCAATTTCTATGTTTGAAGGATTTAGCTCTAAAAAATTAAGAAAATTAAAAAATGCGTTACCTAAAAAAAAAAACAATCGTTCAGAATTGTCCCATCATGGAGAAAAAACAATCGGTAAACTAATTTGTTTCTGCTAAAAATGCAAAGAACGATTGATTTTGCTCTCTGTAAAAAATTTTCTTTTGAATATTTTAAAAAAGTTAATGGAAAGCCGACTCTTTATACACATAAGTAACGCGAGTTTGCGGTTCATTAAAAGTTTCTAATTAATGGCATAATTCCATGCTCAAGGCGTATCACTATAATAATGTCTTAATTTTTACGATCATAATATTACTTACAGTAATTGATCATTGTAATTTCTTTACAAAGAAAACAACGTAAACAATCTCTAAAATTATGTATTAAGGACATCAGAAGACAGATGTAGAGGAATGGTTTTGATTTTAATCAATTTTTAGTTAGTTAATGTGCGGATAATAATAATTTAATACGGAATGATTTCAATAGTGATTAACCTTTAAAGGGTAGTATCTTAAAATCAGGACGTGAAAATGAAAATCATTTTTGTATATTGCTTTATTTTCATGGTCCTTCAAGCCACCAGAACAACCGGCGACCAATAAAACTTACAACAATTTGCAACAAGCAGCTGTGACACATCAAAATACCAATAAAATGAAAAGCCTACTTCATAACCAAGATGAAACAGGTGGTAAAATAATTCAAATGGATAATTCCTAAAGAAATTTTTAACGACGAAATGATAGAAAAACAGAGCTGTATTTAGAAAGATAATAAACAGCTTAAAGGCCATGAAAATGTTAAAATATGAAAAGATACTGGGCATAGTATATACTACCAGTCGATTAGAACTACGCATATATAAAAAAAAAGAAGAAAATGGGTGAAATATACAAGCAGCTAATAAAAAATATGCGGCCCCGAATACATGCCGGGCCCCTTAAGATTCTGACAAAAATTACATACAAAAATAACCTACAATCTTCAGCACTCTCAAAGCTGCAACCACTAGATGATGCAGCATCGTTACATAACAACCATAAGAATGAAAAAACAAATGAGGGAGCAAAAATTTACCAACTCCTTCAGCCGGGTTTATCGCCAAGATGAAAAGGCATCAGGTTACTCCTTCAAAGAGTACTATGGAACGCTTAAGGATAAGGTTGGCTCCATGATAGTGCGGCTAAAAGAAAGCCAGTCCGAATCGAAAACCTCGGTTAGAACACCGAGTAACGCTGCACAAAGTCAAACTCTAGTTTACTGCAGTCAAGATTTAATAATCCTCGACAGCAGGAAAGTATTTCAATTCTCTGCTCTCATTACCAACTATACAAGTCACAAGTGCTGGGGCATTACGAAATCCGTATGACACCGCAAGAAAAATGATACACAACATACAACGGTTGCAGATGAGCTCCCGTTCGAATGTGTGATACCGTTTATGCTAATCAATAAACAAAACCCGGAATCTGTAGGCAATTTGAAACTACATTAGCCAATCCTAGAAAGATCCTGAAACTTACGGAATATTTCACTTTCATAGAGCAAATTTCCCAATCGTGGATTCCAAAAAACAACTGCACCAAAAGCACCGATTATTTCCTCACGCATGTCGGCACAGTCAGCTCAGCCTGTCTGGTAAAAAATTGAAGGAAATTTCACCACTTAGAACTATGCGAGCAGTTCAGGAAGATGACAACATTAGGCAGGGCAAGCTTAGCAAGGGCCTCCGATCTTTGCATACTTTGTCTATCAAGGCACTATAAAGGTGATTGTAAGTCAAACTCATATGTCGTGTGCAATGGGACCCACCATACATATTTGCATTGCAACAGTACAGTTTTCTCAAGACAAATCAGGTGCGGCTAAAATCAAGTTACCCAACAACGGTCCGTCCTAATACCAACAGCCTTGAACAACCTACCACCTTGAGAGCATTGATAGACCAGGGGTCATAGGTTTTCTTTAATTATGGAAGAAGCAGTCCTACGTTTAGGGCTAAAGCTACGCCAAACGTGAATTTACATATCAGGAATTGAGGCTAACAACACTAGCCAAATATTATTATAGAAGCCGACTTCTATAATAATACCAGGTTCGAATAGGTGTTTTCTGGACCAAAAGAGACATCATGCATTGCGTCCAAAAGATTCACAGAGGGACAATGAAGATTAAATCGAAAATGAACCTATGATGGGAACTTGAAGAAGTTACGGAGATTATCGCAGTAGGTTCAAGCGACGACACGGCGTATGAACAAATCTTCCCGAAGACCACCACCTCACAATAACTTTACAGACAACGAGCACTGCAATGATACCTTCAACTGGAAAAAAATTAGACACTATGGAATACTACACTATGGTATACATAAAGTTAGCAGAACCATTCACCGGAAGATATTAACCCATCACCTCATACATCATCCGAGTGGGAAGTCGGCTAAATAATTCGCAGTTATCCTACGATCCTATAATTCTACCGTACACTAGTCTGCTCACGAAAAAAATATGGGATTTGGGTCATCGAGAAACGCAAACGATTAATCGTACACGATTGTGTACGATGTCATAGCTTTAACGTTGGAAGGTCGGAATAACTGTTGGGCTCTTGTTTCGAGCTCTTCAATTACTACATCAATATATCTGCTCCACACTTTGGCGGATTATGGGGAGCAGGCGTAAAATTCATCAAAACCTAAAAAAATATATAGACGGCATCTGACTGCTCTGTCCACTAACAGAGGATTCCAAATCACTAGCAGTGTTGACCCCGGGTCACTTTTTAATCGGAGATGCAGTAACCGCTCCATCAGATGCGGAACATATTGGGCTGAAACCAATCTTGCCACAATGGAAAGTTTACAATGGAATATTCGAGTACAGTTTTGGCAAAAATGGATGTCAGATTATTTACATTGTCTACATCATCTTCCGTAATGGCATCAAGAGACAGAAAGCCTATCACCTGGGGATATTGTTCTTCTCCGAGATGAATTACAAACACCAACAAGATAGAAGTTAGGCTGGATTGAAGACATCTGACCGCAGGCAACGATGGGCTGACTCGCGTGGTATTTAACCATAAACACCACCGATAATCCTAATATCAAGAGACTCATCACCAACTTATCAAGGCTTCCTCTGCAAAAACCCGTTATCGACAAAGATTAGATTGAATAAATCATACCACCACTACAAAGGCAACTACTTAGTCGCAACGATAGACAGCCTAGGAGTGCTTCATCCACTACTAACTTGTAATGTGAATGATGAATGATTTTAGTTCTCTAAACTATCAACTCCTACCAACGCTCGTTCGTTAAGTTTTAAAACCAATTGATATGTACGACCACCAACCATTAAAACGCTAGATTACACATAATTTGAGAAACCTTCGTAATTTAATTCTTAGTTTTATAATATTTTTTCAACGGCGAGTATGGAACCCGAGACTGCTCTGTTTCAATCGCAAAAATCTATAGTCTTAATTAAGATTTCATATTGACCTAGAATTAATAATTCGAGTACATACATTGTAAACAAACCTACATCACTACACAACAAGTCACAATAACATTGATTCACATTTTATCGACTGTCAAATCATGCAAGAATTCGTTTAAACATGATTTTAATCAGATAAATATTTGTAGAAAACCACGTTTAAAACAAAATCAAAAGATCTTTGCGAATACAACAATCAAATAGTAAGTTATTTGTATTGTAAATCCATTTACCTGAAATTTCATAGATCAAAATTAGGTCATAGAAAGCACTATCAAAAAATATACATACTGTGTTGTACCGGAGATGTTTCATAATTTTAAAACTGTTAAATTATTTGATATTATAGCATATTTGTCTTCACAGCCCTACGATTAGGCTATTTCATTTACTCGTTTTGAGTCTTAAACAGTTTTTCCAGATTTCTCTGAAAATCCGTTTGAATATTATGTTGTTTAATGCTTAAGTTAACTTTTATGATTGTAGTCACTCGTGAAACAAATGTTGTTATCTTCTAAGCTGCCTTTTGTATAGATAATCTTTAAGATTAGTTAGTTCAGAAATTTTTTATTAATTTTTTTATATTCTATAAATGCTATAATATGTTGAACTATATTTGTGATTATCTGCTCTTGATACAGTTGGTTCATAATAATTTCTGTCACTTTTCTACTATCGTGAAATATACTTAAATTTGTACACTTCGACTACGAAAACTAAGAAAGTAGTTTTCGTAACCATTTGTCAGGTAATGATTTTGTTATCTGTCCTGAAATCGTATCCTCAAACTTTTTAGTTAATTTCTTGATTCTATATTTTAGTTTTTGTAACGAAGCTTCTGATTGGTATTTGCAGGCTTTTGTTAAACTAATAAATTCATTCCATTGTTGCTAAAACTGACTAAGAGTATAGTTGTAGTTATAATATAATAATATAATAAAATAATAATATAATAATATAATAATATAATAATATAATAATATAATAATATAATAATATAATAATATAATAATATAATAATATAATAATATAATAATATAATAATATAATAACATAATAATATAATAATATAATAATATAATAATATAATAATATAATAATATAATAATATAATAATATAATAATATAATAATATAATAATATAATAATATAATAATATAATAATATAATAATATAATAATATAATAATATAATAATATAATAATATAATAATATAATAATATAATAATATAATAATATAATAATATAATAATATAATAATATAATAATATAATAATATAATAATATAATAATATAATAATATAATAATATAATAATATAATAATATAATAATATAATAATATAATAATATAATAATATAATAATATAATAATATAATAATATAATAATATAATAATATAATAATATAATAATATAATAATATAATAATATAATAATATAATAATATAATAATATAATAATATAATAATATAATAATATAATAATATAATAATATAATAATATAATAATATAATAATATAATAATATAATAATATAATAATATAATAATATAATAATATAATAATATAATAATATAATAATATAATAATATAATAATATAATAATATAATAATATAATAATATAATAATATAATAATATAATAATATAATAATATAATAATATAATAATATAATAATATAATAATATAATAATATAATAATATAATAATATAATAATATAATAATATAATAATATAATAATATAATAATATAATAATATAATAATATAATAATATAATAATATAATAATATAATAATATAATAATATAATAATATAATAATATAATAATATAATAATATAATAATATAATAATATAATAATATAATAATATAATAATATAATAATATAATAATATAATAATATAATAATATAATAATATAATAATATAATAATATAATAATATAATAATATAATAATATAATAATATAATAATATAATAATATAATAATATAATAATATAATAATATAATAATATAATAATATAATAATATAATAATATAATAATATAATAATATAATAATATAATAATATAATAATATAATAATATAATAATATAATAATATAATAATATAATAATATAATAATATAATAATATAATAATATAATAATATAATAATATAATAATATAATAATATAATAATATAATAATATAATAATATAATAATATAATAATATAATAATATAATAATATAATAATATAATAATATAATAATATAATAATATAATAATATAATAATATAATAATATAATAATATAATAATATAATAATATAATAATATAATAATATAATAATATAATAATATAATAATATAATAATATAATAATATAATAATATAATAATATAATAATATAATAATATAATAATATAATAATATAATAATATAATAATATAATAATATAATAATATAATAATATAATAATATAATAATATAATAATATAATAATATAATAATATAATAATATAATAATATAATAATATAATAATATAATAATATAATAATATAATAATATAATAATATAATAATATAATAATATAATAATATAATAATATAATAATATAATAATATAATAATATAATAATATAATAATATAATAATATAATAATATAATAATATAATAATATAATAATATAATAATATAATAATATAATAATATAATAATATAATAATATAATAATATAATAATATAATAATATAATAATATAATAATATAATAATATAATAATATAATAATATAATAATATAATAATATAATAATATAATAATATAATAATATAATAATATAATAATATAATAATATAATAATATAATAATATAATAATATAATAATATAATAATATAATAATATAATAATATAATAATATAATAATATAATAATATAATAATATAATAATATAATAATATAATAATATAATAATATAATAATATAATAATATAATAATATAATAATATAATAATATAATAATATAATAATATAATAATATAATAATATAATAATATAATAATATAATAATATAATAATATAATAATATAATAATATAATAATATAATAATATAATAATATAATAATATAATAATATAATAATATAATAATATAATAATATAATAATATAATAATATAATAATATAATAATATAATAATATAATAATATAATAATATAATAATATAATAATATAATAATATAATAATATAATAATATAATAATATAATAATATAATAATATAATAATATAATAATATAATAATATAATAATATAATAATATAATAATATAATAATATAATAATATAATAATATAATAATATAATAATATAATAATATAATAATATAATAATATAATAATATAATAATATAATAATATAATAATATAATAATATAATAATATAATAATATAATAATATAATAATATAATAATATAATAATATAATAATATAATAATATAATAATATAATAATATAATAATATAATAATATAATAATATAATAATATAATAATATAATAATATAATAATATAATAATATAATAATATAATAATATAATAATATAATAATATAATAATATAATAATATAATAATATAATAATATAATAATATAATAATATAATAATATAATAATATAATAATATAATAATATAATAATATAATAATATAATAATATAATAATATAATAATATAATAATATAATAATATAATAATATAATAATATAATAATATAATAATATAATAATATAATAATATAATAATATAATAATATAATAATATAATAATATAATAATATAATAATATAATAATATAATAATATAATAATATAATAATATAATAATATAATAATATAATAATATAATAATATAATAATATAATAATATAATAATATAATAATATAATAATATAATAATATAATAATATAATAATATAATAATATAATAATATAATAATATAATAATATAATAATATAATAATATAATAATATAATAATATAATAATATAATAATATAATAATATAATAATATAATAATATAATAATATAATAATATAATAATATAATAATATAATAATATAATAATATAATAATATAATAATATAATAATATAATAATATAATAATATAATAATATAATAATATAATAATATAATAAGGTCGAACAATGATCGTTGAAGAGATCAGATTTTTGTTTTTTTTCGATCTATCATGTTTTTAAATGATTTTAATTTTACATATATTTAATTTTTTTTTCAATAATGTGTGTTGTGCAAGTGTATGTGAAATAGTTAAATGGATCGTGGCCTCTGTCGTTTTTCCCAGAGAACAGGTATCAAAGCATTATTTTAATTTTTTAGAAAAGTGTTCTTTGTTGGCACATTTTTTTATATTTTATTTTTTAAAAGTACAAATAACTTATATATTTACATATATTTTTGTTGATTTTTTTGTTTTTTACTGTTTTTGTTTTTTACTGTTTTTGTTTATTTTAATTGATACTTACGGTTTTCATTCTTAATTTAAGGACTTTCAAATCAATTTGATGATGTTTAGAATTTTATGTGAGTTTGATGATGGGTTGAACTGTGGTAGGAGTGTTTGTTGGTTCACGTAAGAACATGTAGTGGATTAGGGTAGTAATATAGTTTTCTGATACACTTGTGTTATACTGCTTCTCTTTGGTTGGTGTGAATTTCGGCTGCTTATTTTATGAGATTTTGATTTTAAATGGGATTGGGAGAAAGGAGCTGTGTTGCCACTTTGTTTCTGACGATGTTTGACTTTGTGGGTGGGGCTTGGGTTTTAGGTTGTGTTAACCTTGATTTTCAGAAGTCTAGAAAACTGTAGTCAGAGAGTTCATCCTCTAATTTATTGGATAAAAGATGGAATCCACCTTTGGTGATTACAGTAGTATCATCCTCAGCAGCAGCCGGTTTGCGGGATACGGATATAGGTGAATCGTTGATGAAGAGGCTGAAAGGAATTGGCCTCATATTGGTGAAGATTCACCAATATGTGTGGATAGGGAGCGCTAATGCAGGAGTGGTAGGGTTTAACCTGTAGGGTTGCAAAGGGTGACTCCTTTTAAACTTGTCGTACTGAGTGATTCTTAATGTCGGGTCCAGTGAACTCCAACATTTATGCAACATGCTCGCTTGTCGGTGGTTTGGTGTTGATCGGTGTGCCCCAGTCGAAAGCTGAACTGGTGGTTCTGGGGTTTTAAGGCTTTTCGCGTAGGAGGATGTTCTGGTAAGAGTGATATGTTCGTGAACTTTCTCTGGACCTGGAGGAAGGCTGATTGGTCTTTAGCTCGACATATTTGGAATGATTTGTTGGGTTTATGGATTGAAATGGTTTTGGTCCATTTGGGTTTCCGTGCTGAAGGAAAGGTGGTGATAGAGATGTTTGCATGCATTTGGTATTACTGGTGGATGCAAGATATCTTTCTGGGAGTTTTTGATTGCAGAGAGTGATAGGTTGTCATTGCCAGGGGTCATTTGTGCTAACAACACGGTTCTATGGTAGATAAATGTCATTACCGGGGGTGGTTTTGGGTTAAATGGAATGCTATTTCTTTGATTGCTTTTTGGGCATGTGAGGCAATTTTTGTATCTTTCAAATGAGGAGAGGTTTGGTGGGGTTTTGTCGGCATTAGAACGCAATCTTTTTAAGTTTGGGTGGTGTCATTTTGTTATGTGATCAAAAGCAAAACCATTGTCGATAATGCAGATCTGATAATTATTTAATTAAACAAAGCATGCGTAGTAAATTACAAGGTATTGAAGTATTAGGGCGTTGCCACATGACAAAATTTCCGATGTTTTTCTAAAAACATATTTTAAATTTACTTCTTGTTAAATCCATATTTTTTATTTTAATCCATGAAAAATAAAATTCTCGGAATGAGATCTTCTTCACCTTTGAACATTCGTTTGAGTGTCGACGCGTGAATTATATTGCCCATGAGTTTTCTCACCACCAAATGCGTTCCATTACATAGTTTTGGTTGGTTCAGATTTTGAAGCATGATGACTGGATCTATGAGTTCTTTTTGTTCGATGTCTGTAGTTTGCAAGTTGACCAATTTTTCCAGATCGAATACGTTTGGAACATTAATCGTTACGTTATTATCTTTACCTGATATATGATCGATATGGGTTGAAAATTGTCCAATAAAATTCAGATGACGTAATTGACGTGGCGATGCCTTTTCAGGTTTTTGTTGAAATGCAAACGTTAATGGCTTGTGATCTGTGTAGATCACGAAGTTTCGACCCTCTAACGACAGTTTTTGAACGACAGCTCCTAAAGCGTAGTCTGAAGCATCAACTTTTAAGGCAAGTATTTCATCTGATGGCGATGGATGAGCTAACATAGCTGCAACTGCTAGATCAGGTTTGTATTTCGCAAAAGCTTTTCTTTCCTCCCTAGTCCAGTTAATAATGGTTTTATCGTTCTCTTTGTTGCCTTTCATATATTCCAATAACGGTATTTGTGTTTTGCAGTATCTTTCATGAAACGACGATAAAAATTACACATAGCGAAGAATCGTCGTAAACCTTTTACGTCTGTTGGTTCTACGAACACAATAATGGCAATAACTTTATAGGGTAATAGCTTCGTGCTGGTTTGGAATATTAGATGTCCTAAAAATTTTACTGAATTTTTACCGAAAACACATTTTGCAATATTGGAATACTTGTCGTAAATGATCAATATGTTGTTCTTCGTTATCGAAATATACTACGACCTCGTCCAGGTATGGAAAAACAAAGTCGAACCCTCTTAAAATGACATGAATCAACCTCTGAAATGTTTGTACAGCATTGCACAAGCCAAAAGTCATTCTTGGATATTCGAACAGACCGAATGGAGTGATAGTCGCAGTCTTTTCAATATCTGTGGGTTCTTTTGGTCTCTGGTGATATGCCTTTACGAGATCAATAGTGGAAAATATACGTTTTCCGTGTATTCCATAGGCTAAAAATTGAATATGCGGAATCGGATATCGGTCGAAAATAGTCGCGAAATTCAACCTTCGGTAGTCTCCACATTGACACCATTCACCATTATCTTTCTTAACTAAATGTAATGGGCTTTTTGATGGATGACATATTTCTAATTTGATCATTTTTTTGAATTCTGTTTTTGCGATAGAAAGTTTTTCTGGCGGTAAGCTACGATATTTTGAATAAATAGGAGTACATTTTGTCTCGATAACGTGTGTTACGTTGTGATTTATTGGACTCCTAATAGAACTTTCTAGAGTTTGTTTTACAGAATATAAATTCGATAATTATATAACGAAAATTAAGAAAATTATACAATTTTTTTAAAAATTTAATTTAAAATTATTTAATGAAAAGGAAAATTTTAACGTAAAATATTAATTACGAGATCGTCTTATAGCAAGCAGCATGCAACATCTGATGATGGTTGTGTAGTATTAAGTTTATATTCCGCAAATATGCAAATATTTGTTCGCCATAATTAATTCTTTCTAGATCAGCATTTGTTTAAATCCGGCAATAATTTGTATTTGGCAACACTTAATTAATACTGAAATTATTTACTGATATACTGATTATTATTTATCTTCACTGATTATTATTTATCGCGCTAGTGGCCAATAACATGAAGGGGTATTTCCGTCTACTACCAACACTATATCATCTATATTTAAGTTTTGGGATTGCGTTTGCCATTTAGTGCGCCGCTGTAACGTCGTTAAATAATCACGGTGCCAGCATCGCCAAAATACATGATACATCCTTTTAACCATTTTCCACCTGGCGTATCCTGCTATTTCAACAATGTTCATGAGTGTCTATACATAGAGTGAATGGGAATTGATGGATGCTTCGATTCTGGTGACGAGCGTGATTAGGGTACTTCGATGTCTCATCACACAACCAAGCTGGGCCAACCCACCTTAATTTGTATTCCACCAACTCTTCTATATTGAGACCTCGTGTAGCACAGTCCGCTGGATTCTCTGCAGAGTTAACGTGGTGCCAATAATTACGCTTATATTTGGATAAAACATACGACGTTCTGTTGGCGACGAACATTTTCCACCGTTTAGGGAGCGATGATAACCAGTCGAGAACTAATTTTGAATCAGTCCACAAGGTTATGCTTTTAGTTTTAAGCGTTACAGTATCCACAACAAATGACATCAATTGTACCAATAGATTACCGCGGAATAATCTAATTCGCTCGCATCACAAAACCCGCATAATTCAATTGTGTCTGTTGCACTTAGCCATCTTGGGATTTTAATTTTGTTTATCTTAAATCGAATGTTTCTTAATTAAATCCATTCTTGTTTGGTTTGCGGTGGTAATAGGTCGTCCTATGTAATTAAAAGTTTTGAAACAATATTTTAACCTTGATAGTTAACGGTGACAACCAGCCCAGCGGATCAAATAATTTACTCGCATCGGATAGTAACCCACGTTTCGTTAAGCATAATGATTTTGGTAAATCACATTTAAACGAAAACTCGTCTCGGCATGAATTCCAACTTATACCAAGAATTTTTGAGGAATTACCTTCATTAAATAACTCCTTTTCACTGGTGGTTTGAGTGTCTCCATTTAAATCGTCGATTGCATCTAGATTGTTTGATCTCAATTTTCTTAACCAAAATCCGAAATTATTTAGTGAAGACATTAACAAGTTCTTCTTCGAGCAGCTACTTCTTTTATGCATCTAGTTGACAGCAATGACGCAGGAGCGGTGCCATAGGTTACTGTGCGTAACTGATATGCCTGCGGTGGTGCATCTGAATTAGTGCGCCAGAAATTTTTGTTGATACTTAGCATCATTATCGTGTACCCAAATCATCCTATACATTTTCTCAATGTCCCCGCTTAATACATACTTGTGTTGTCTAAACCGCAGCAAAATTGCAACTAAGGACGATTGAATGGTGGGACCAATTTCGAGTGTGTCGTTCAATGATAAATTGGTTGTTGATATTGTAGAAGCATCAAATACTACCCTTTAGCACGCCGGTAAATAGTACGCGCTTGGATTAGGCTGACCCAACAATCTCATATGATCCAGTGCTTCGTATTCCGACAGAAAATCATGGTACAAGGTTTTAAATGTATTGTCTCGTTGAAAGCGACTCTCCATTGATTGTAATCTTTTGTAGGCAATATTGTAAGATAAACCTAACTGATCAGGTTGAATTTTGAATGGCAGCCACACTATAAATGTATTATCAATATTTTCTGTAATCCTTGAAACATTTTCCACTTCCCAAAATCTTTTTAATGCGGTATCGACTTCCATCATTACGTTTAAACTAAACGTGGATAAGGTGTTCAAATCTACGGTTAATTTTCCGCCTAAAATCCACCTAAACTTTGTGCTGTAGGCCTTAATTTGTCTGGATGCATTACTGCTATGTGTGGTACAATATAAGCATTTAAAGCTTTCTTGAACCTGGCATCATCATTGGCTATATATATTTTAGCCAACCCTTTCGCCTTACCCATATAAGCAGAACCCAAACCCTCGATTGAAATAGCCCTATTTTCGTTTGGTTTACATACCTGAAAGGATCCATTTAAATTTTGCACGTGTACCATTGCTGTGGGGAGGATGCATATGCTGTCAACCCTTGAACAATGCATATTGAACACTCCACTTGATGTTGATGAATTGTTGGCACCTTCATTTTATTCGACAGTTGTACACGTTATGTCCCACACTTAGGCAGTTTAAAACATCGTTTGTTAAAAAATTAACCGGGTAAACTTCATCATGCTGCTTAATGCTACGTCGTACACTTCAAATCAATCAAATCAACTGTTGCTTGTTTATCGATTTATAGTCCTTTTCAACCGTTCGCATATTCGTTTGGTGCTACAACCTTAATTAAAAAAATATATCCAGTTCGACACTGCTTTACAATTATTTATTGCTACAAAATGAAACTCGGTCACCATTTCAATTATTTATAAAATTTGTTACTTAATCGAAACATAATTATATAATACGCATGTTTTTTTTGCCAAACTCTTTTATTTATAACCTAATTTGTTCTTAAACTTGAACCTTCATCTAAGCAAAAAAAAAAAAAATAGGTAAATCGATCTTAATTTCAAGCCATTCAACATAATGAAACTCGTATACATATATATGTATACATACGTACATCAACATTCTATTTCATAAACTATTTTTTCAATTTATGTTTATATACATATATACAATATACAATACATACAACTATCGTGCAACATGTTGCAGAGTATTGCATTGAAAACGACAATGTTGCCGCTAAAAATACCCCACTATTTTAAAAAGTTTTTTATGTATTTTACTATTGAGAATCTAACCTAAGTTTTTTTTTTTTTGTATTCTAAATGAACTTAATAAAAGTTGTTAGATGAGTATTGTGGAAGACGAAATTAAAAGTGAATTTGGTAAGTCATAAACCTATACATATAGAAATATCAAGTTTCTTACAATATTTTCTTATAACATTCTCCTCTTGTACGTATGTATATGGACATTATAATTCTATGGGAATCATCACCTTCGCTTTCAATATTGAATTCGTGCTTTGCTTTTTGTTTTGATTTTGAATCTTCTTAACTTTTGTTTTTTTTTTTTGCTTCGTGTATATACATAAAACATTTGTACGCGGTTGGTAGAAAGAAGAAATAACAACAACAAAAACATTAATCCGCGAAAGATATTCGCGTTGTGTCTAGATACTATTTGTTGTTGTTGTTTTTTTATATTTCTCTTCAATTCATAGATAGTTTTTTTTTTCAACGTTAAATAGTGTTTGTTGTATTGGTGTGTTGCTCATGTAGTTTTTAATATGTGTGCTCATATAGTTTTTTTTTTTTTAGTTTATCCATCATTGAATAGTACTCTAGAGTTAAATAGTAACAATATAATTTTATTTTTTTTTTAAAGAAGAACTCAACATTTTCGGTTTACTTTTTGGATGCAATTTTTTTCTTAAGACATTCAGTTATTGATTTTAGTTGTGGAACGACGTTATTTATACGTTTAACTATTTAAAATTATTATTTTTTTCACTATTTAAAGTTGATAAGTTTTTTTTTATTGGGTTTTTTATATAGAATAGTTTTATTTATTTAATTATTTATTTTGGCAACAAAAATTAAATAATTTAACTAAAAAAAAAAAAAAAACTTTTTTAAATTCGTGAAACATATTTCAAAATTGAGTGTTTATTTTTTATTTTTTTTTGGAGTGAAGTGATTTTTTTAAAATTTGGTTTATTTTTGTTTTTGATTTGTTGTTTTATCCAAATTGGATAAATATTCTTCTGGATATTGTAAAGGATATTATTTATAGCAGGATATTAAATAAATTCACGTTTTGTTAAATTGGTGAGTAACTTTTTTATTCATTTGGTATTTATAATCGCACTCGGGTTTCCCGTCTCTCGACTAAAACTGCAGTCTTTTAATAAAATGCTAATTTCGGTTCGTTTATTGAATATTAAATATTATATTTGCACAAATATTTATATGTCTATAGAGTAGGTGCAACTTATACACCACATTAAAAAAAAAATTATATTAATTTATTAGAAAATACAACTTTTCACTTTTATTTGTTTAACTTCTATTGAAATTGTCTATATATAGAAACAAACGTATAGTCTTAGAGAAAATAAATCACAACTGTTAGTTCTTAACACAAAAAACTATTAAATTACAAAAAAAAAAAATTGTTTCGATTAATTCGATGCCCTTTCATAATCAAGTGAACCGTTCAATATTGCGCTTATCCAATAAAAAAATAAAAAATTAATAAAACAGAAGAAAATCAAATTTCTTAATACACCTTTTAAGTCACATGTTGAAGGTTAATATGCTATTCCCGCGTTGTTTACATCTTAACCACGTTTTAAGTTAAAGATATACAATGTACAATATGAATTAATAGAAGTAACCTTCTTATGTAAATTTGTATTGCTTCAATGATTCTGGATTTTATGTTTTTGATTGTTTTTGTGGTGGAATATATACATATATACATATAGTGCAATATAGGTGCAAATAGCATATTCATCATTTAAACTAAGTAATTGTTTCTATAGAGTTTCGATTGATTCGTAACAATCTCATAACAATTAGTTACGAAATTTTCACTGAAAATAAAAGCGAATTTAAGATCATCGCTCATCGTTTTTACTTTTTTTGTTTTTTTTTTTTCATTCATTATATTGTGTGCTGTCTCTGTGTATTTATACCTTTTTCATATAATCATCAACACAAATCATTAAGATAAAACAAAAAAATTTATGTTGGAACTATAAGTATGAGAAATTTAGCTTTGAAAAGCACCGTAGTTTTTAATGTTATTTATGCGGAGAAAGAAGATGCAAAAAACCATTATATTTTCAAAACGATATGAAAGAAAATGTTAAAGTTGTTTCTTATACAAACTCTCATCACAATATATTATTCAGGTACCCGGAATATTTTTTAATTTAACATTTTTTATAATTGCTATTATAGAAAAAAAATTGTATTAATTTTAATTGTTGGGAAGTGGAAATGTTTACATTGTAGCATCATATGCTATTTAAATTCCCGAATATATAATGTGATGCAATTATGTGCTACCGAAAAAAAAAATCCTAACTTTCAATTCAATGCTACATAAAAACTCTCATATTATAATTTAGCACTGTTCAAAATCACTAACCACGAAAATAAATTACAGTCGTTTTAAAAAATTGAATTCTATGTCAATAAGTCAATGACAATATCTTTCTAACCATTGCGTATAGTGTTGCAATATCGTTTCGGGTAAAGTATTAATTTGACGTTAAAGTTAATGTTCATTGCATGCGAGAATTGTTTATTAATTTCAATCGATTAATTTACAATATGACATTAGTAAACTTGACATATAGTTAGTTAAATAATAATTAGCGCATCATTTTTGGCTTACTCTTAAAATACCGATTTAGATTTGGTTCATTATCAAAACTTAAGATTTTATGATGGTACATTAAATATTTTGGTTAAAAATATCAAACCAAATTCATTAACATTTGAATGTGATATTTGTATTTAATTTTTGACCTTTTCATTACGAAAATTTTTCTATAAGTTTAGAACTTGTGCAAAACAACTTGCTACCCATAATGTCATTGATGTAAAATAATAATTGACGATTTATAATCGCGATGCTTTCTAATCAGAAATATTTTTATTATGCTGATACTAAACAAAAGATTATCAAAAGTATTAGTTATTTTTGAAATAAGATTTCTGTTAAATGAGGTAGTTTTGGTCACTGATAAGTTCATATGATAAGTAAAAGACTTGAAAATTAAATAAGAGTCGTTCTATCAAAATCAATCTAACATAATTAAAATCCTGTTGCAGTTTTTTACATTTAAATAAGTAGAGAATCAGAAATAAATTATTCGATTTAGAATTGTTGTTTGATATTATATATTGTAGCCTCGATATACTAGTTTTGGCTTAAATATTTCATCAAATATCATCATACCCTACTTATAAATCTATTATATTTGCCAGGTAAGGTCTGTGATTATGAAAGATAATTTCAGATCATAAGCATAGAATTAATAATACCAAATACTTGTAACTTAAGGAAAAATATTAAAATTCATCAAAATTTTTTCAATTAAGTTAATTTAAATTAAGTTTCTGGTATAGATAAACATGAACAACTTATTTCTTTGCTAGCAGAAAAAAATTACAAAACGTAAAATAAATTATAAAGTTTTTGCAAAAACAAAATAAACCGAAACAATTGTGGCAATGCTTGCTATATGTAAATATATAGCCGAATGTAAGCGCCGATAAATTTATAGTTTAAGGAAAAAAAAAATTAATTGCTGAACATTTTAACAACTATTTTGCAAATGTTTCAAAAATAAGTAAATAATAGTAATGAAACTTCAAAAAGTTGTTTTAAATGCTTGTTTAAACTTTACTAAATTTATTAGTAAAGTGAAGGACCAAAACATGTTTTGTGGATGTCTTTTTTATTTGTAAAACTTTTGATGACATTTTACTAATGAAACTAAAACAATTGAAACTGAACTATAGGTTTAACTGAGGTTCAGATTAAAATATTTAAACGTAATTTATCTGAAAGGAGTCAGTTAGTAAAAATAAATAATTCTATAAGTTCTAAGTACCTCATGGTTGTGCCATTTCGGGCGTTAGATTATTCAATATATACATAAATAATGTAGTGTTTAGTAAATTTGATGGATTTGTTGCATAATAATAAACGCAATTTAAAAACACTAAAAAAACTGAATGATCTTAAATCATCTTACATTAAAGTCGACAATACCAAGTTTATGATATTTGAAAACAAGATCCAGGCAAATGTCATAAATAACAAACCTCTTACTTCTAGTTCTTTTGTTATTGAAAGAGTTACTTTTTATTTATTTATTTTATTTTTTATTTATTTATTTATTAATTCATTTACATTAGTTACAAACTTTTGTTTATTTTAATCTTCACGATTAAACGATTTATTTAACGACTCTGGTATGTTATTATACGGCAAACCTTATTGACTTCCTACCAAATTCTGTATTGATATTACCACAAAAAATAATTTTGCCAAGTCGAGTGAAATGTTCATGTTTAGTTTTACTAAACTCCAAATTTGACAATACAGAGGACACATTAATTGTTCATGTATAATGCAATCTGAAAATCATTAAAAGCTTTTATAGGCAATATCCCATGAGACTCTGTATTATATAAGAGGAGTGAAAGAAAAAGCAGGGGAATTTTACATATAGCTTTTATACATTTATTCTGCAATACCTGGATCATATTTAATAATTTATTACTTGCTGTTCCATAGACAATAATACCATAAGACATTAGAGTATGTACAAAAGAGAAGTATATATTCTTCCAAAACACTAATGAACGGTGTAATTTTTTTCGATAAATTTATGATATGTCTCATTCCAGGACATATATGAATCAAAAATGACTCCTAGATATTTGAATGATTCAACCTTATTGATTACAATATCATTAGTAATAAACGAAGGCAGAATCCCAATACTTTTATAGCCCGAATAAAAAATCATGTATTTTATTTTAGTTAGATTAAGTAAACTCATATTTGATTTCAAATAATCTAGTAGAACATCTTACTATACCCTCTATCATGTCATCTATAATAGTACTAGGTTCATTTGTCTCATAAAATAATGTCTGCAAAAATACGAATTTTGCCTACCAAAGGCAACTTTAACATGTCATTAATAAATATAAGGAATAGTAAAAGACCCAAGACTTATTTACCACTATCAAAAGCATTGTAAAGCTGGTTTGTCATCTCAACCAGAGATGTTTCAAAAATTATATTTACGATATTACTCAATAACTCTAGAAAGAACCAAATATTAGTTTTTATTACTTCATTACGGATATTATCTGGCCATTTTGGTATTTAGCTTAGAAATTTTAAAAATTGTATTACATTGCTTAACTAGATTCCACAATTCATACGTCATCCATCGAGCAGTGTTATTTTTTAGTTTCGCCACAACACTTTTGACAGTAGTAAATTAATTGACAAGGTCATGATACCTTACAGTAATTAGTTTTAATGACTCATTCGTATCAAAACCATTAAATGGAGTAGAATCTAGGAACTTTCCAAAATGAATGTTCACCTGGTCGAATTTAGTTATCTTTTTGTCCAAGACCTTCTTCACAAATTGTGATCATGATTTTGATTTTGAAATAACATTAATTTCAAAATACAGAACAAAATCAATACGAAAAAGTCTGATCAGCACAAAAATTTATTAAAATACTTGATAACACACTAAGGTCATTGTGCAGATTACTGTAAAGTTCCTTACATTTTTGTAAGTAATTGTAAGGTTCTAAAAATAAATTGATAATATAAACCATTAAAAGTGAAAAACGTGAAAAAAAACTGCCGTCCTTACAACACATAAACATAAGGCCAAAAATCGATTGAATACTTTTAGCTTCCTTGTACAATCGAGATTGGTAAAGCAGTGCATAATCCTGAGCCCTTTAATTTCATTTGACACTGCATTAGATGATTTTTGAATACGAAACACCGATTATATATCATTTCTCACTTGTGTTGTTTTAAAGTTGACAATAAGCGAATCTTTCAAACATGATTCTGATATTGTTAGACGATATATTACTATCCACTTTGGAAAGTATGTTGAGTATTTCATCCTCAACAGTTTCTACATTCTGAAGCACATTCGAACCGCATATATTCTTACATTCCAATTGATTTTGGACATCAGCTTGAGCTTCTAATAAATTTGGCCTCAATTCCTGTTTCTGATTTTTGTCCTCCAGTTGGTTAACTTTTAGTTTGCGTTGCTTGTTTCCAAAACCAATAACTTCTAATTTTTAATTTTTTCCTCTAATTTTTGTTGCACTGACGTTAAAATTTGCATTACATCATTTAAGCAGGGATTTGATGGACTAGTTGTGGTATCACTAACATCGGATTCAAAGATAGAGAAGTGTTAGTCGACATGGCAAGTATGGCAAAATCATGTCGCTGAACCATTTAACAAACTTTTTTAAAACACTTCCGATATATTGACACAGTTGTTGTGATAAGCCTTTCCACATTTTGAGCTATTTGTTATGGTTTTATGACAGACAACATAGGTCCCTGGTATTTTAGCCGGCATTTTAACTGGCAAGTTATAGTTATCATGATTACTAACAATTTATTAATTAATATTATATATTAATTCTTTATTATCCCAAGTTTTTATTTCTTCTTAATTTATATTATATATTTGAAAATTATTTTAAAATATTTTTTTCAAACAAAATTGATTCTAATCGCATGGATAACTAAATAAGGCCACGTTCGATTTCTGTAATAATTATTTCTACTGTAATAATTGTGACAGCATTCTGTATGCAACCAAATAATTACAGCAGCTATGTGTAATAATTTTGACATATATGTAGTTTATTTTATAAACAAATCTGGTTAAAGCATCGGATTCAGATTAAAAAAAAAAATTCTAAATTATTATTCTGTGAATTATTTACTTCCAAAATTATAAGACTAAATTACTTTTTTATCATTACTATTATAGTATATATTATATTATTTTTTATTTAAAAACTGAATTTTTTAGTACAAAAAAATATTTTTTTATTTTTTTATCGAGAATTTAAAAAAGAGTGAAAAAGTTCTTCTCTAAATTGAATCCCAGTTTGTTGATCCCAGTGAATATTAAAAGTCACCTCCTCTTCATTAGTTCAATAGCCAATTCACGATTTTCGTTTATTGTTTATGTTCATGTCCAAACGTCAAAAAATTTGGCTATCAAAATTATTTCAGTATTCGAACAGCAAATGAACTCATTACAAATATGGAAGAGAAAATTATTTTACAGCTGTCATAATTATTACAGTAAAGATAATTATTACAGAAATCGAACGTGGTCTAAATGAATGAATATTTATTACAGTCTACTTGATTTACAGTTTTGTATCATACATATTTGCTATCAGTAGGCATTTTCGTAAATATATCCTGAATATCTTCAGGCTAACTTTTCATTTTTCTTATGTTGGTAATAAATTATTCATATTATCCATCCCATACAAAAAGTAATTATACATTTTGAGTGAGTTCGAATAAAATTCGATGATTCATTTTGTCAGATAAATAAATTTGTTATTGTTGTTTTTTATTCACAGATCATCTTTGAGTTTAAAAATAATTAATCTAGTATTTTCAGTATCACATACTGTAGGAATTGAGTTTATAGAACAATTAAATTGTTTAAAAACAAACCAAATACTCGACATTATATAGCCCTGCTCAATAAAATCATCCATTTCCATTGACATTAAGTTGAAAACAAATTTTGAAACAAAACAAAACACAGTTAATAATATCAACAATAAAATCAAAGTTGCCTGAATTTATTCAGGATCTATTTACGAAAATGCCTAATATAAACGGAACCTTTAGCTAATAATCTGATCCAAATAATATCCCCCCACCAAAGTCACAGAAAAAATTGTTATTTAATTGCAATTTACCAAAGATTTTTAAAGAACTTTATCATTCAAATGTTAAGCACTATTATTTACATAAGGGTTCTCTAATTGAAACATCCTCGTTTTGTATTATATTGTTTTTGAAAGTTGTTGCGCCATACATATTCAGTAAGCTTGATCATAGCCAACAATTTATATATGTTCAATGTGCAATAGTGACGTATAGAGTAAATATTAGCAATTTTCTGTGGCTCGAGAGGTTTTTCAAGATAAGTTTTTTCAATACAGTGCCCCAAAATTATTATTGAAAAAATAATTCAAACCGTTTGTTACTGGCCATCTAAAGGTTTGTGTATTAAGGTATATCGTTTTTGCATTCATTGCAGCTAATGACTGGTCCGACCTTAGTTACCATTTCTTTCGGGCATTGAAGACGAATTTGATCTTTTTATTTTTTTAATCCTACAATTGAAATTGCACAATTTACCACTTGTTTGTTTAGGTGCTACAGCTATACGCTTGACCTCACCAACGTCGATTCAAAAAAATCGATTGTAGTCACTGAAATTAGGTAATTAGTTTTTCCTATCTGTTTTTTAACAAAATAATTTCTCTGAATGAATATTAATTGTGGAAAGGCGATTATACACGATTTGTATTATCGTTCTCTCACTTGTCGTGTATTTAACTCAAAATTATAACAAATCTCTGAGAATATAAAATAAATAATTAAATTCCTAACCGAAAATTGCTATTCTGAAAAATCTTTTTTAAACATCGTTGGAAGAGTATTGACTATCGGTCTAATTTTAAAATCTATTTTTAGAATCGGGAGAGAACTTTTCGAATAGGTTGTTCTAACATCGATTTCGGAATTCTAAAATTTGGTTAGATATTCTACACATCAATATTTGAATTGTTTGTTTCGGGTTCCAAATTTTTGCATCAGTCCCGAATATTCTTGCTCCTTTGGACAAAAATTTAAATTAGATGGATGTCACATTTTTACGGTTTAGTTACATTTTTTCAACCAGTTTTGTGAAAGGGCAATTTATAATTAAATGGTGATTGCTACAGAGAGTTTGATTGGACCGAGTTTTTTGTGAAAGTAACAGTTCCATTTGACTATTTTAATTAGTCGTGGCACTGTTTAATTTTGTTGAGGTGTCTTGTATGATTCCATTTCTAATTTTAGGTGATTTATAATAGCAACTATTAAGATGATGATACATACAGCAATACATTTTTTTAAGGAATAGTCGTTTAAAATTTCAGACAGGTTTAAATTTTTTTTTGGATAACATATATATTTGCTTCGTTTGCGCTGTTTGACTGAGTCATAATCGGTGGCGATTTTAAATTTAACGCAATGTAAGTTTACTTGGTAACATTTAATTGCATAGATTATAGCTAGAATTTCAAGCTCAAAAAAATACTATCTGGTTTCAGCATCTGGCATTCATTTTCTGAAGTGTGATAAAGTAAATTATAAGGCTGCAATGCAGTAAAATCGCACCAAATCCAAAACTGACTCGTTCTGATTACGAATTTTGGATGTAAATGCAAATAGTAGGACCGTTAGTAAATGTTTTTTTAAACGCTTCTTTGTTTCTTGTTTTATTACTACATTAAATTAGCGACGCCGTTCACCTTTAAAGTCAAACCAAAAGGTTTGGTTGTTTTAAAGTCTGTGTAAAAATGTAGGTGTTCCACAAATCTTGTTAACTTTATCTTTTTTATTATCCTAATTGATGCTAATCACAACGCTGTAACCAATTATGTGTAAAATCGTTTGTTGGACTGACCGCATACAATGATCGCCCATTGTAAAAAACTTGTTTGAAAGATCTTGTAAAAGGTCTCAGCAAAGGATCAACTTTGGCCTATAAAGCTGTTGATTTTTTTTCCAAAGTAACTAATTAGTTGTAATTTGTTAGACAGTTAGTAATTGAATCATTTTTTAATATCCCTGCTTAACTTTTAAGTAGGATTGTTCAACTTAATTTTATTTTGGAGAGCTCTTGCTTACATTTTTCTCACTCTTCTGTTTTCTAAAAAAGTTCTACAACTTCCTTAGGAAACAACTACCTTTTATTTTATATTACATTTGGGGTATTTTCCCAGACTGATTGCTGTATAATGTTTTTGAAAGACATTTTTCCAAAATCTGCGTTATTGAAAATTATTTTTCAGCAGCTAACTTAATCAATATTCTATGCCATATTCCAAACAAATCGACTGAAGTTATTTTTATATCTAAGGCAGGAAACCGCTCTTATTGCGACCCAAAACGCCTTAGGCCCATTAGCTTATATTCTCGTACTTCTTAAAAACCCTAGAGACACAGATAGAAGCTGATATTAGAGGCTCAATCGAGCCGGAAAAGTTAGCAGTATCTCAGCATGCTTAATGCAAAAGAAAATCGGTGTAAACTGTACTACGTTCCCTCTTAACCTCTATTGAAAAATCACTCGAATATAAAGAATTCTCTTTGGCGACCTCCTGTGATATAGAAGGAGGCTTTAACAATGTTAAACCAGAGGCGATCACGCAGTCACTTTCAGATTTGGGCCTGGATGTGCCACTCGGATGCTGGATTGATCAAATGCTCGAGGGCATTTTGGCTAATCTTGGTGAGGCATCCGTCCGGAAATTTGTGAGTAGAAATACACGACAAGGTAGTGCATTATCCTCCCTTCTTTGGAACTTGGTTATAAATGACCTGTTATTAAACCTAGAGAAGGCGAGCATTAAGGTGGTCACTTATGTAGATGATGTTGCCTTCGGCAAATATCCTAGCACCCTCAGAGATCTTATGCAAAATGCTCTTTGTATTCTAACTAAATGGACCAATAGGTGTGGTTTAAGTGTTAATCCACTTAAAACTGAATTGGTTCTTTTTTCTATAGGAAGTACAAACTTCTTTTTTTTTAACCCATTCAATTTTAACCGAGTTGGTTTGAACATCACAGATAAAGTGTAATTTTTGGGTCTTATTGTGACAAACTCAAACTAAGCTGGAAACCTAATATTTTGGGAAGGGTAAAGAAACCTACGATAGTACTATACTCTTGTAAGAATGCCATTAGGAAAGGATGGGAACTAAATCCTCGAATCGTATTTGGGCTCTTCACCTCTGTAGTTAGACCTGTTCTACTGTAAAAGCTGTTGATGAAGGTTCAAAGAACTGCCTGCATGTGTATTAGTGGTGCAGTCAGAATTACTTCAACTCAAGCACTAGAAATTCTTATTTATCTGATCCCTCTTGATATCTTAGCTAAACAAATGGCTGCGATTACAGCTATTCGGCTTAAATCAATTGCTCTGTGAACTTGTAATAATAAAGGACACTCATCCATCAGCCTCTCTGAAAACTGTAGTGTCTTTCAGGCGGAGTTCATCGCAATCATAGAAACCATAGACTTGATGAAGTATAATATTATATCTCATTGGCAATCATGGGAGTAGACTAGGAGTTCTCTCACATGTTTACTGTATAAGTTGTAGGGATGAGGAGGAGGAGACTATAATACATCTGCTCTGCACCTGTCCCAGTCGGCTCGGTACAGGATAAGTTTTTGGGAGCTCGCCTCCTATGTGGCTTGTTCGACTTCAGTAGGATAAGTGTTAGGGATATTAATTGCTTCGTTAGAAGCTTGAATGTATGCATTTAGAACGGCCACCTTAATAACTCAATAAAAGTTTTCATTTTTCTCTGTATTTCATAATGTAAATAGATGCAATTTTTCTCAATTACTTCCATCTATGGATAAACCATTTAAACCATTAAAACCTTGACTTCCAGAAAATGTTTTAAAATTGTTGAAATATTGGCAACTTCGATTAAACTCGTACTTGTTTCAATTAGTTTATTCATAACTTCATTTACAAATTTTTAACATTATTTTTTTTTTCACTTTTAAACCGGAGATACTTAAACCGTCATTGTTATGGCACTTAACCAGAGAATTTGTTTTGTTTACACTGACATACTAGAAAGTTCAAGCCGTTAATAATATTAATAAATAATACAATAGAACATTTTTGTAAGTAATATCAATTTCCTTATTACATAAAAGCTATTTGTTGGCCACCTTCGTCGACATAAGTATAGAGAGGTATAAAATACAACTATTTTGTTATTCATCAACGTTTATTTTAATTGGTTAAACATCTAAAGATAAATTATGAAATGTGTACGTTTGAAATCGTCAAAATTATTATTTTTTTATATAAATCATATAGAAATATTGAAAAATCACTTAAGGCTATTTTAACGAATACATAAATACATTTAAATTACAAAAGTAGAAATTCAAGTAGCATTCTTTTTTTTTTCAAAATCATGTTTATAATATGTTATATTTACATACCATCTGGTGAATTACAGACAAAACTAAAATGTTTACGAATTTTGATGAGTGCAATGAATACCATATACACTAACACTGAAGACGATAACAAAAAAAACTTTCTTTCACTTTTTATTTTGGTCCAAATAATTTTCTAATTATCTTTAACGAATTTTGATGCAAAATTTAGAATTTATTTTCGGGGCCAAATATGTTAATTTGGTAATTTTATTATATGCTAAATGTGGGCCTTATATAACGATGCGGCCAACGTCTTCTAACATTTTATTTATTGCATTATACAACGTCAATAAATTGCAATAATTTAAAAATTAAATTTGTGATCACTTTTTGTGTATATGTAACCGAATCCATTATAAAAATCTAATTACCTACACAAGACATATATATTCCCACTAAATATTTTGGTTTAAAATTAATTACACTTAAACCCAATTAAAATTATTTTAATTTAAAGTTCCCTGACTATATATATATACATACTTTCCGAAATAGTTTTGTTTTATAAATATCCAAAGCTTGTAATTTTATTGTTATGGGAAATAGCTTTAAGAAATAGTTTTCTGCATACAACATTTTTAATTAAATAAATTAAACTAAGATAAAAAAAACAACTGAAGAAGAAACATGAATAATTATTACAGGTTTTATGCAAATTTAAATTTTTTTTTCTAATTTTGGTAAAATTTCTAATTTACTTGGATTTTATAATTTTTTATTTATAAAACGAGTGATAAATTTTGTATAATTGATATATTACTCAAATTTGTATAAAAATTTTTCCTATTTTTGTTCAAAAAATGATTTATACTGTAGAAAAGGGGGTTGTGTATATACTGTATGTATGTGTATACCTTGTCTGAAAAATTGCGAAATCATTTAGAATTATATGCTGCTGCTTATATATTTACTTACACAACAAAACTAAGTAAATAAAATAAGAAGAAAAATATTTATATTAATCATGATTACATTTGTTTTTCTTCGTTGTTATAATAGTAAATAAGAAAATAAAAATAAATTAAGACAAAAAAATTGCTCTAATTAAAAAAAAAAATAAAAATAGAAAAATTAATGCTAAAATTAATTTCCAACACTTTTCTTCGTTATTTTTGTATTTCCTTTTAAAATTAAGCGATGAATAAAATAGAAATAATTTCTACGTATATGTATGTTTGTACATATGTGTAATTTTGTTTATTTCTAATGCGTCTGATATCTATTTTACGACTTATTTGTTACATCTTGCTTATTTGCAGTTCATCCGATATTGGAAGAAGGACTGTTGGCACTTTAGTATTACATCTTCGTTACTATTACCATTGCAATACCTATGGTATTTACATATTTTTGTAGAAATAATATTCGCCTTACTGTTTTATTATGTTCATGTTTTGGTACATTTTCCCCACATTTTGAAATTTTTGTGTATTTCTCCTCTATTATATCATGTATAAAGATAGTTCCTTCTAGTTTGGCACTCTAATATTTAATTGGTTGAATTTTTAAAGTGTCTTATAGTAAGACAATAGGAAGCTCATTTAACGTACTAAGAATTGCACTAGCTACCGTTAGTCGTCTCAGGTAATGTTAAACCACTTCACTTCATCGGTGACTTTCTATTGAGGTACTTGGTTGTGCAACATCACTTAAAAATATTTCATAAGTTGGAAAGTGTTTATAATTATATGTTATGGCTTATCTGGAAGTTCCACAACTTTTATCTGGCAATCCGTTGTTTATAAAATCTTTGTGATTTAGTAATATTTTAATTTGATAAATAAGTGTATAATACAATGTTTTTAAAGATTTTAAACAATTGCGAAAATTAAAAAACTTTTACTCTAAAGGCGATGATGATTTTTATATATATTTTATCTGGCAGACAAGTATATTCAACGAGTATATTTTATTACTCGTTTTGATTGGTTGAAGGCCGGCCATATGTTTTAAAACCAAAAATGTCAAAAAATGACTGAAAATATTCTTACGACAAAATTATGTACATGTATTGCTTGCTATAAATTTCGTTTTTATCGAAAGCAGTTATAATTTATATCTATCAGACAAAATTTGTACATGAATCATCACCTTTAGACTGTGTCCGAAACCCATGATAAATATATGTGAAAACAAATTATTGACATTTATTTGCTAATATATGATAATAACCTATGATAATATTTGACAGATACCAAAATTTTCTATAATAAAAGCCAAACTCATAGCGTAGCTTACTCGGATATATGTATACAATAAAACATAAAATTTACTACTTGGTTTTGTAAAGTACCATTCAAGAACCAAATAAGAAAAATTTAAAATTTTTCGTTGCTATGACAATTATAAATGTAATTTATCATAGTTTTATAAGGCGGGGAAATATTTCAAACATTTATTATACTTTTCGGACAGCATAGTAAGAAATTGGGAATATAGGGGAATATTATTCAAATGAATGTCAATAATATGTAATCACAAATATTTACTATGAATTTCGGACACTGTGTCCTAAATACATTTTTTTTGTAGCATCTGATCCTAGTTTAATTTTTTTGGAGTTTATCTTTATTAAAAGATGTGTATTTCTTTTCTTCTTAAAAGTTGCCGGGATCTACTGCCATTGTAACATCCATTTATATGGATTATTGTCATCCTAATAAGTCGTTAGTGAGGATACTAACGTCAACGTCAGTGATGTTAATTATAACATTGATACTTGCTTCATCTATTCCATATAAAGTGTATGTTTTCGCTTAATAAGCACTACTGCCGTATCTTGAACTAGACATTTTCTCTTCTGACGTTCAAAATATTATATTATTTCCAAAATCGTTCAATAGTGATACTATCAATCACATCATTGGCATTTAAAAGTAAACCAAACGTTCTTGGAAACATACTTGAGATTCAGAAATATCTTTTTGATCCCTGGGTTGAGGAATTAAAGTTGTAATAGATGGTTTAAATAGAAACTTAACATGGCTGCTCAATTTAAAATTTTAGCTTTTATGATACTTTTTAAAATCCGATATTTCACAATATCTCACCCTTTCTGCCATTTTGTAGGCCCGCCACTATACAAAAAGTTTTTTTTATAATTGCCCTTTATAGTTCTGGGACTTTCTAATGATACACCAAAATTGTCCTTTCAACCCAGTAACAGCGGATTTTTCTATTGAAATATACCTTCTTTTTTAGAAAAAGTTTCCAGAATCCTACTTCTTCTTCAAGGTATATCCACTTTGTAACACCGCAGATGAGATCTGTTCAGGCTGCTCATCCTTTCAAATAAATATATTGTGTTGACTACCGCCAGTTACTCGTGTTTACTAGGTTTTAAATATTCGAAGCGACTACTAGCATACATGTTTACTTATTTTATAAAATAGCATGCTTTTCTGCGTCTGCTGTACAATTCTCAGTAAAAGAAGAGACTCCATTTTAACTAAAAGCGAACTTCTTGTTAAAACGGTGTGTTTAATTCGAGACTCTGTTGTCACGGAACTTTTAATTTGTTTTTTATCCTGATACTTTCCAAGCCTACCCTTTGGATTCTCTCCTGCTAGGTGACGTGACAACACGTCTATTTAAGCGATAACACCTCTTTTATTTTCTTTGTACATTTTTTAGAATTTGCGCTTCCTTTTTTCGCAAACTCTTTGATTTATGAAGGTTCCAAAAGAACATCTGACAGTTATATTATCTCATTTGGCAATCCTAAGGTTTCTTTTTGAATAATTCAAAAGACAAGAAAAGGTAATAAGAAGCGGCTTAAAATTTTCCTGTTAATAGTTAGCTATTTTCTAGGCAGTTATAATGCACAATTAAATGATGTAAATAATTGAAGTCACTGTACATGGCAAAGTTAAAAATTGACTATAATCATCGTTTACCGTTAACAGCTAAACCATAAATAATTATACCAAATGAACATCATGTATGGCTTAAATTTACACAAGTTAATTCATACTAAGCAAATTTGTGCTTTCGAAATCTAACCAAATTAAAAATAGATGTACATAAAACGCATATAACGCAACAAAAATTCCATGCATAAAACGCATATTTTCATCCTTACTTTTTTTGCGCACGGCTATTTGGTTTTATAAAACATAAAACCAAAATATTATACGAAAGCATTAACATTTTTGTTTTATTTTTATAAAATAAAAAAAATCGTGTGCAAAAAAAAAAAAAAGGATGAAAATATTTGTTTTTACATGTACAACTTTTTTTGTTCGGTTAAATCTAGTTGTGTAAATTTGAGCCATACAAGATGTTCATCCAGTATAGTTATCTTTGGCTAAACACAATAAAAAAGAGCAAACATAAAAAAAATAACAAGGCTTACTCTTTCTAAAACACGTGTTGTCCGTGAAGTATTATTAGAAGGTCTAAGCAGATCGATGTTTCTTCAAATTGGTTCAAAATGGCCAAAAATATATTTTAAAAAATACGTGAATATTGTGTAGTATAAAGAATACCAGAATTATGTTGGAGCTGTACTTATAATAGAATACCGGGTAGAGTTTTGAGACTTATTTATTGCCATGACGAAAGAAACTCGCATAAGAAACTTACGTGGTTTAAGTGTAAAAGACTAATTCATATCAAAAGGCGAATTTAATCCATGGTATTGCTATACACTGTACTGCATTCCGGTCAAAACTGTGACAGACATTCCGGTCAAAACTGTGGGAAAAATAACGTTTTTCTTCCATTTTTTACTTTTTTCTTGAACCATTATTCATTACATAGAGCTCTCTTTTTGATGTGAAAACATCTTTAGAGACAGCAGTAACTAAAAAATTATATAGAGAAATGTAACGGGAATGACCGCGAAATGTAACGCAAATGAATAAGCATAAAAAAATTACGAAAGCATATTCGAACAAACCGACTAAAAATTATATAAATCTAACAGTGAATGTCGGTTCAAATAAAAAGAAATAAAATCAAAAAATTAAAATTCAAAAAACAACTATATGCACGAAAACAAAACCAACTTTATTGTCTATACAAGCCGTGCAAAAAGTTTTATTGTCATATGCACCAAAACAAAATGTACATTTATAAATGTGCATTGCCTTCTATAATTAATTAAGCCGAATTAATCGACTGAATTTGCTGTACAGAATCAGACACTTTTTAATTATTTGTGAGGTAAAAAACCAAAACCGTCTGTTAGTAGTAAGCGTCCTTTATTAAAATTGTCATAGTAACGGAAAAATCCAAAATTGTATTATATGGTTTTTGTACTAGTAAACAAGCTTTTATAACAGTTTATAACATTTTATAACAGTATTAATACTGGTGACGAGAGATGTGTAGATGTGAGAGAAGTTTTCACAATAATTTTGCGAATTGAATATGGACTCACTGTCACTGACAGATTTCGAAGCAACAAAATACTTGCGTAATTTTTAAATCATGAACAGACTAAATTTAACTCAAAAATTCTTAACCTCTTGATTTAAGAAAAATTTCTTTTTTCTCTTGTTTGTGATCATTTCTCATTATAGGCGGGCGGTTTAAAACTTCATCATTAGTGTATGGTTTTATTATTTATTTTGGTTCAGAAGCACTCAAATTTGCCGTAAATATTTTAATAAGTAAGAATCTGTTCAACATTTTTTTAGGTACTCTCAATATCATTTAAGTAAGTCAGATTACCATCACCTAAATAAACTAATTAGAAAATTCTTTGTGTTTCTCAGTTTTGTGTTTCAGGCCGACTTGCTTTTTACGTTGGTTAATAACAAACTTTCCATTACATTTTCATTGATTTTAACTAGAGATACATGGGAGACAAAAATAAGTGTGAAGCGCCAATGCAGGTGTCATTCTAACTCTGTACAGTTATAATAGCGTCTGCTTGTTTTGACTTTATTTTTATGACAACGGAGCCAAGATGCTGATACCGTAAATTGGCTGTAATAAGTCGTTATAATTTCAAGAAAGGTTGCGAAAATGCTAGTAGCGACAGCAGGAATGTTTTTCCCCCCATCCTTTTAATATAATTAGAAAAGTTTTATAAAAAAAAACTTTCACCGCTTCCTGGACCATCAACTGAAATGATGTGAATTTGTTATTTTGTATCGCCATTCGCCAATGGATCTAACTTCCGAATCAAAGAAGAATCGCATTTTAGAACTGCTTTTCTTGTGGGTAAGTCCATTTTACTGTAGTCAATAGAATGTTGTCTTACGATACTTTCAATGTCAAGTATTCAAATTAGCTTTCAATATTTTTTTTTTTTTTTTTTTTTTTTTATTTATTATTATTACAACTGACTTATTTTATAAGTCATCTAGCAATTTTTCTATCTTAACTTAATTCACATTTGTTGGGATAAAGCCCAATGGCTAGTCCCAAAGATAAATATAATTATTTATTTAAATAAATATTTGCTATAATATAGTATTATTTTAGTTTGTAATCACTAGATCCATTGGTTTGGTTCTTTGTAAGCGTCGTATTGCTATCGGACAGTCCAGCATACGACGGATTTCGATATTCTCATGTTGTTGAAGGCGTGAATCATGTTTGGCAGCATAAACTGCAATTACTTCATTGATGTCTTCCATCTTTAAGTCACGGTGCAGGTCTTCATTTCGAATGTACCACGGGGCATTTACAATATTCCGAAGTACTTTATTTTGGAACGTCTGAATTATCTTAACGTTTGTTTTCTTAGTACAGCCCCAAAGCTGTATTCCGTAAGTCCACACAGGTTTCAGAGTTTGCCGATATAGGAGCAATTTATTATGTATAGATAGTTCCGAGTCTCTACCTATGAGCCAATACATTTTCCTGTATTTGATGTTTAATTCGTTCTTTTTCTTTTTGACATGTTCTTTCCATTTAAGTTTGGCATCAAGCGTCATCCCTAGATATTTTGCTGTATTTGCATAAGGGACTTGTTTAGAGTTTATTACGATTGGTATACTGACATAGTTTGTTTTATTAGTAAAATTCACATGAACAGATTTTGTTTCATTGAGCTTAATTCTCCATTTCTTCATCCAGTTACTAACTGTATTAATTGACGTTTGTAATTTTTCTGTAGCTTGCGTTACATTACTCCCAACTGCCAAAATTGCTGTGTCGTCAGCAAATGTAGCTATGGTTGTTTCTTTCATTAGTGGTATATCTCGTGTGTACAGGAGGTACAAGATGGGGCCTAAAACGCTTCCTTGCGGCACTCCTGCTGAAATTTTCTTTAGATCCGAATATTCATCTTCATATTTTACACGGAAATGCCTGTCGGTTATGTAAGATTTTAGGATTTCATAATACTGTTTGGGAAGATCGCGATGTAACTTGTACTCTAATCCTTTATGCCATACACGATCAAATGCTTGCGCTACATCCAAGAAGAGGCTTGAACATATATTTTTCGTTTCTAGAGTACGTTCTATAATATCTGTGATTCTATGAACTTGCTCTAGGGTCGAATGTTTTTCTCTGAATCCAAACTGATAAGCAGGTATAAGATCATTATCCTTTATTATAGGCTTTAGTCTCTTCAGAAGTAGTTTTTCAAATATCTTCGATATAGTAGGAAGCAGAGATATTGGTCTAAATGACTTTTTATCGTTACTGTTTTTGTTTGGCTTTAAAATCATGATCACTTCTGCTACCTTCCACTGCCTTGGAACGTATCTTAATCTAAACACAGCATTGATTATGTGCAGAAGTTTGTGTATTGCTTTGTCTGGTAGTTCTTTTATAATTTGCCCAGTTATTAAATCATGTCGAGGAGCTTTTTTCGGATTTACACTTTTTATTTCTTCTTTTAACTCACGGAGAGTTACAGTTTGTATTTCAAGCTCATTTGATCTGTGTACAAAATTAACATTTTCATTCGCAGATTGTCTGGGTAGTGGTTGAAAAGTTTCTTCGAGGTGTCTCGCAAACAGATCCGCTTTTTGCTTACTACTACGAGCCCACGTACCATTATCATTTCTAATAGGTGCTGTTGAATTTTTTGGTCTCTTGATCGATTTTGTTGCTTTCCATAAGGAGTATTCAGTGTCTTTTTGACCAGTAAGTGAAGATAAATATGATTCTATTGTTTCATTTTTTACTTTCCTGATAATAGATTTCAGTTTTTTACATAAGTTATTTAGCTCGGTTTTATTAGCTGCAGTTCGATTTATTTGCCAGAACTTACGTGCTTTACGTTTTTTAGCCACCAGTTCTCTTACTTCGAGTGGATAATTTGTGCCTCTAATGTTATTTGCAGGTTCGCGTGGAGTGCTCTGCCACGCTGCTTGCTGTATATTTTCAATTAGTCTGTCAATTTCTTCCTCAATGTGCATAGATCTTCTTATTGGCACTTGCAGTTTGATATTTTCATTTAACAATTCACGAAAAAGGTTCCAATTAGTGTTCCTGTTGTAAAATCTTGGTGATATTTCTTTTTGAATAATAGTTTCGCTGAATGTCATGATAACAGGAGAGTGATCTGATGTAAGGTCTTCATTATTTTCAATTCGTATGTAGTTGTCAGATATTCCTTTTGTTACATAGAAATCTATAAGATCAGGAGTTTTGTTTAGATCTGTTGGCCAGTAAGTAGGTGCGCCACCAGATTGGAAGTCGCATTTTATTTTTTTGGCTGCTTTAAACAGTTCTCTTCCTTTTGGTGTTGTAATTCTGGAGCCCCAAAATGTGTTTTTTGCGTTGAAGTCACCTCCAATAATGAAACATCGTCCCAAAGAGTGAAAAAGTTCTTCATATTATTCTTTTTTTAAGTTATAGCGTGGTGGACAGTATATAGCTGAGATACTTACATCTTTGTTCTTAGTTTGAATTGTGATTGTTGTCACTTGCATGGACTCAGTTTCAACCTTCATTTATTCATGGTGTTTTATATTATTTTTAATGAAAATGGCAGATCCCCCTCTTGCCCTTTCTGCTGGATGAATAGCATGGTAGAAACTGTACCCACGTATTTTGCAATATGAAGATCTATTAAAATGGCTTTCAGAGATTAAACATATGTCAATTTTTTGCATGTTTAGAAATATTTCTAGCTCAGGTATATGATGGATTAGCCCATTTGCATTCCATATTACTATTCTCAGCGTTTGTAAATTAATTTTTATTTTTGTTCACGTTGGAATACTGCGATGATAGAGTTTTCAATTGGTCAAATATAAGTTTATTTATATCAGCTTGCTCGTCAAGTTTTTTACTTAAAGCTTCTATGGTTTTGATGAAATCTATTTGAACTTGGCCAGTATTATTTACATTTGTGGTTGATTCTTGATTTTTAGCAACTTCTGCATATGATGCGTTACCTCGCAGATTGTATAATCCCTTATTGTTCGGTTGGTTTGTTGTACCAGGGTTTCTTTGATTTTGCACAGAATTTCTTGCACGGTTTCTAATTTTTTGCAATTCTTTAGCTACTTCACAACCACGATAATTTGCAGGGTGTTGTCCTTTACAATTTATGCATGTTGCTGTAGTGTTTCTGTCTAATGTACACATGCTCGTGAGATGCTTACCAGCACATTTGACACATCTTGCGTCACGCCCACAATATTTCTGAGTATGATTATAACTTTGACATTTTCTGCATTGGACTATCTTTGAAGTATTCTTTCTCATTGGCTCTATTCTAACTTTCATGTTTTGAATTGCTCGAATATTATATATATTTTGGATGTTTTCTTTATTGCCAAACGTAAGCATAAAGAGCGGTAGTCCCCTTCTTACCAGTTCGCGGTTTCCTTTATCGCTTTCAGTTCTGTCTTTTTTGATCATATTGATAGCATCCTGTATATCTAACCCTTTATTTTGTAACTCAGCTATTATATCTTTGCTTTCACATGTATGGTGTAGCCCTCTAGCCATAACCTTAATTGGTCTAGCTTGCTTATATTCATAAGTATACCACTGAAACTTGTCAGCGTTAAGCTTCATGGTAAGTGTACGGTATGTTTCTGAGTCTGGTACATTTACCTTCCAGACATCGTTGTTTAATGCTACTAACTTGTAATCTTTATCCGTGATATTTTTCATCAAGGCATTGATCGTAGGGTAGTCTTTGACACCAACTATATTAATAGGTGGTGGCTGAATTATTTTCTGTGGTTTAGGATTTTTATTGCTCTGAGTAGTTGCATTACCCAATACAGATGTCTGGGTTACTTGCTCAATATTTTCTGGTTGCTTTTGGTTTTCTTTCTGTTGAGTTTTATCATTACTCGTTTTGGGTGCTGCTTGTCCAATATATTCTGGCGATGATTCTGCTTTTCTTTTCTTTGTGGGCTTGCTTTTTTTCAATGCCCAAGCAGTTTCTCTTGGTGGCTCGTCTTCGTCAGTAACTTCCATATTTATTGTTACTCTTTTTTTAGGTTTTTTTGTCACGAGTGTCCACTGAGAATCACTTTCAGATTTCTTATTCGGATGAATTTCACGCTCGAGTTCTTCTTCATCTGTGTGGTATTCAATGGTATCCTTATTGTTTGAATGTCCACCCGCTTGAATGATGCGTTTTAGGTTTTCATTTTCTTATTTTAGTAAAATAACTTCGTTATTTAACTTTGACACCATTTCTTCTAGACTCTTCAGATTTGCATAGAGATTCCGGTTTTCACTCTCTATGTTTGAGGCAGTTTTATCTTCATTCTCTTTTCTTGATTGATATGGATTATTCTTTCTAATATCTCCTATTGAATTAGCTTTTTTTATTGTTGGAGATCTCAAGATTTTGTTACCTCTCAGAAATGGGTTCTCATTTTCCCTTGTAAAATTATTTACTGTTACTGCAGCCAAGTTTGCCACGGCAGTAGCAGTGCTTGTTGTATTATCAGTTTCAGCTGCCAAGTGCACCACTGCTGAAACTTTGCGGTCATTGGATAACGACGACTTAGAGCCCGCTTGCACACTCTCTCCAGCCGCCGGCACTGGGTCTCCGTTCCCTGCACCGTACGTTTCCTCCTTATCTGTTTTTTCCATTATGGATTTTTTTGTTCTGGGTTTCCCACCCATATACTGATGACAAAAGTAAATTTGCCCATGCATTCAGTCATGCACTGATCATTTCCAGTTACGACGCCTGGGTTATTCCGTTTGAAATTAACCAATCAGGGCCTACCCTGCCGATCAATGGTTATACTTTTGGCGTTACCCAGGATGCAGCGCGAGGAGCTTGTACAACCGTCGCACCCCTTTCAATATAACGAATAAAAAGTTACTTTAGAATTTTATACAATTTGCCTCCAGTTGCTAAAACTAGTCTACGCAATATATGATTTACTTCCTGCAAATGTCAAAATTAGTTATTCGGTGTAATTTACTACTAATCACTATTAACCACTTCAATCCGGGATTATCTGAAGAGTCATTGTGAAATAATACTGTTTAAATCTCTCTGATTCACATTTGATTAATAATTAACAAGTTTATATCCTTTTCAATTCAAAACTGAAATATTTCTAACCGTCAGCACATCAATGTTATTTTTAAACAATTTAATCCAATGTTGCTAATTTCTGGACAGCTTTTATCCACGTTTCACCCACCCGCAAAATTCAAGGTCACATAGTATGTTAGAATGACATTAAATAACAATATAAATCCTCTAAACGATTATTAGTGGCTTAAAGTCATTTGAAACCAACTTCGATTCGCAAAATGTCTTTACCAATGTTTCTTACATAAAATGATGCAACCGCAATTGTCCATCGCTTGTTGAATATGAAATAATCGTATGGTAATTGAATAAAAAACAAAAAAATTACTGTGTGTAATTGTTGTTGTATTTCATTGAATTTAAATTTATAATAATTATATTTTTTTTTGTTTAATTATAATTATACGTATGAAAAAAAAAATATTACTTAATTTTACTATAGTACTTATAAAAGAAAATTATCTTGAGCGTTCTCTTTGGTCTAAAAAAAAACTGTATTGTTATAATTTTCGTCTTTCACTCGTTAACATTTCATTAAAAACAAAAATAATTGATTACAAATTAAAAATCTATGCTCCCTAAAAACGAATTATGTATCTAGATATTTCTTAAATAAAATTTATGAAATATCTTAAATGAGGGCGGATGAATACCAACCATAATCTCATAACCATCATCAGAAAGTCATTTTTACGTTAGTTAGCGTTTTTTTTTTTTTTTTTTAAGTTTTAGTGGTTTCTGTTTTATTATATTTAAAAATAAAAGTGTAATTAAATCCGCGAACGGAAAGTGAGTGTGTGAGATAATTTTGTTGTTTGTTTGTTTGTTTTATTTTTTTCGCGTTGTTGTTGTTGTTTTCTTCATTTGTTGCTTGAACAGTTGAATACAATCAAATGTAATACATCATCACATTGTGGTAGCACGGTGATAGATTTTAATTTGATGATGACTTGTTGGTATACTTTATAATACATATTATGTATATAACTGTATTATAAGAAAGTTATACTCATTGTAGGAAAGATATGAAGAAAAAAAAATGGTCATGTTGCAATGATGATTGAATCATTTATCATAAAGTTCATTGTATCGTTAGTTAAATTTATTAAATGTCGTTTAACACGAATACCGGGATGATGATCTAGAAATTATAGTTGTGTCTTTTAAAACAATATAAGTTTTAACAAATTATGTGTTGACCCGCGGGGTGTTTAGGTTATTCAGGCGGATTATAATTTGTCAAAAAAAAAAAATGTACGATCGTAGTCGAATTAGAAATCTAGGTCGAGATGATTTCATTTAGTGGTTGGAATTTCTATTATTATACTTGGTGCGGTTTTCTATTAATTTATTTAGACAAATTTGACTCGAAATTCTAATTAATCATTTTGTTTTTATTTAATCCAATTTATTTATATTTCATGATTGTCAATTGTATTTAACACATCCAAAAAAAAAATAAAAATTGTATATCTATTTCCGTAATGATCTGTTAACAGTCTAGCACTGTAAAATAATTGTCTTTATATAGAAATGTCTCTGAAACGAGTGGTAAAATTGTGTGGTAACGTGAATTAATTAGAAAAGTGTTCGTGATTCGCGAATTTATTGTTCAGTTTGTAGTTTTGCGTTTTGTATTGTTTTTGATGTCTTAACCTAAATTATTCTGCAATTGTATTTTTTTTTATATATTTGCTTTTCATAAGTCTCAATAATACGTAACTTTTGATGATTTAGTTTAATGTTTCGAATTTATCATGTTTTAAATAGTTTGGTTTTATCAAATTTTGTTTTTTTTTATTGGTAAGGATAAATGCGTGGTTTTTCGCGGTGGACTAAGTAAATTTTCGAAATTGAGCTTAAAAGTAATATTAGATAATAGTATACCCTTTGGTCGTCATTGCACATTGAAATTGCGATGATTGCAATTTTTGACAATGGTTTACCTTTTCTGTTGTTTGGAACGAAAAATGTTCTCGGTGAGAATTAAATATTGTCTTTAAAGCTGGGTGTAGTTCCCTTGGTGTTAAATGAAACACATCTTTGGTCGAAAATCGAAGGCAGTATGTAGTACTTCGGACAAGCCATTGCAGTGATAAAAAAGTCGATCATAGGTGATTTGCTTGTTCCATTTTTTGATTGTCGATGGGTGTTGTCGGATGCTGTAGCCAGGCCGGTCCTTCCCATCAAATCTTGTGAGTTTGTAATTGTGCTGGATTTGGCCCTCTTGATGCACAATCAGCAGGGTTCTCTTCAGAAATCACGTGATATCATTGGCTAAGATTTGTGCTTAATTGTATTTCTGATATTCTATTGGCAACAAACGTTTTATGGTTTTGTGGCTTTCCCTTTATCCAGCCTAATACTGTTATTGAATCAGTCCGACAAAATGTTGATATGTTGTGGTTGATATCCAAAGCCTCTATGACCGTTTTGATCAACTTTGACAGTAGTAATGCGCCGTTGAGCTGTAATCTTTGTAGATATATAGTTTGGTTCAGAGGCGCAAGGAAAGCAGAACGTCAATATAGAAATCTGTTTTAACAATTTTGGAAGCTATTGGGTATAACATAGATCATCTTTCGCCGATGGGTTTAAAATAAAATTTGTCACCAAATAATGTCGTAACGGCTATTCCATATGTCACTGTTTTTAATCTATAACTTTTTAATCCGTTGGATTTTTTGAATTAGATCGCCATAGTATTCGTTGAAATTCTTGATCTGGGCGGGCTATTTTAATTTGCCTGGACATTTTCTCAATATAATTACGTAACGATGTTTTTTCCATCTAATCAATATCGACGTTAGGTTGGCCTGTAGCGTTGGGCCAATATACATCATATCATTCAGCAATGCTCCTGTTGTTTTACGTGACGCATCAAATACCACTATTAGTTTTGTTGTCGTGCTGTCTTCTTCACGATATAATATCAAGTCATCTTGTGTTACCTGGTTGAGTTGGATGTATTCTTTCATGAACTTATGATATTATTTTTCACGCCTTTTCATCTGAAGTAATCTAACTGCTGCTTAATATTTGGACTTCCCAAATTTCTTTTCCAGAGATATTTTGACTTTTAAGTGGAATTCGAACCTCATAATTTCCATTCATTACCCTCTTATGGGTTTTTTCATAATGCCCTTCTCATTCTGGTTCTTCGACGGTTAAGCTTCGTTTTGGGTGCAGTTGTTTTGATTCCCAAAATCTTTTTAGTTGTTTGTCTATATCTGCTAAAGTGATGAGGCTGCTTAGTTATTTAATTGGTACGTTGCTGTTTTGTCCTACTTATGTTATTTGTGCTATGCATTTTTGGTGTGGATCCCTTTTTATTCCTTCTAACATGATTTATCTACATATATCAGCACCTATTAAAAGATCAATATGCCCAAGAGTGTCGAAGGTGGTGTTGGCTAGCGTTATCCCCTTTTGTAGCTCGCTGTTCAAACTAAATACGTTGCTGGGCTAAAAAAATTGGTTAATCGTCAATCTGATTCCATTATCATTTTCCAAAAAAAAAAGTTTTATTGAATTTATGCTACTGTTGACATAATCTGTGATTGGAAATTTGCGTGTCAAACAAAAAAGATTTTTTCAAATAATTTCGAATGAATTGAACATTTTGCATAATGGATTTACGGTAAAACGGTAACGGTTTTTTTTAAATATGAATCCATTTTGATTGGTTTTAGATCTGACAATTTGACCATCAGTGAGAGTAATGTTGTATTTTAATTCAGCCGAATGGTTGTTATTATGGGCCTGGTGGGGTGTTACAAGTATGTATTTTGCTTATAACGGAACTCTTTACAAAGATGAACTCTCGCATGGGCTTTTCTTTCAATATAATATATCCTTCCGGATCGTCTTTGTGACAGCATTATTATTATCTTTTCAATTACATTTAAATCCTGGATATTTTCGCTTTTTCCGCGCGGTTGAGTAATTATGGTGATTCCGGAATATACGTTTCTCCGCTAGCCGGTCCTTTGTTTCAAACTTTTAATTAATCGAAAAGAGAACTAATCAGTTTTAGATTCCAGGAAGGCCAACATAAACAAGATTGTGGTATCGGTCGTCAATAAATTCACTGCTGATTAGTAGTACCATTGCCAATTTGATCTGATTTTATTTGTGCGGATTTGTTTTTCCTTCGTTACCATAATTTCAAAATTAAAGGTATATGCGTTTGTAGGTGGTTTGGTGAATATTTATAGTTTACCTATAAATTACGATTTAAATTTAACTTTATTACGAGACGTTCGTTCCATGTCAAAATACAATTTCACTTTAAAATTCTATCAAAATTACTAAACTACATTTAAATTTATTTTCCTCATTCGTTTCAAGGACTCTAAAGTACCTTTTACAGATATGAAAACATGTATGTCAAAGTCTTGCTAACAAACATAAACGAAACATAAATCAAATATTTTTTTTTATAATTTTAAAAGCAAGAGTAATAGCAAAAGTCATTCTAAAAGTTTTAAAAACTTTGAAAATATTTGTCATTTCTTTCAATTGGTAAAAAAAAAATTTAATTGTCTTTACCTACGAACTCTTCAAATTTTGTTATTACAAAACAAAATAATTACTTTGCAAAATGAAAATCAAGACATCAAACAGTACCAAGATAATAATAGAACGAAATATCGTTGACACAAATAGAAATGCATGAACAAAAATTATTTACGGTTAATTAATTCACAAATAATAACGTGGTAATTCTAATTTTCTAACCTTCAACCTGTGACCGAGTTAATCAAAGTAATAACAATAATTATACATTTTAATTGAATCAATAAATAACCTTCCAAATGCCTAAGCTTGGAAAAATTATAAATTTTCAGGTCTTTATCTTTCCTTGATAAAAATCTTTTTAAGTTTTTTTTTGTTTTAGAATAATTACAAGAAACATTAACTTGTAGCTTATTTTTAATTATATTTTTTGTTTAAATTCATTTTTTTTATGATGAATACCATAAAAATAATACTTTTTCACCAAATGATCATCATCCATGCAACAGTTATATAAAAAACGAAACGACTTCAAGGTCAAGTAAAAAGTTAAAATAGGTTAACATTAAAATTTAATTAAGTATATTTTAAACAAAACTAAAAATTTAAAGCAAAAAAAATAAAAAATAAAAAGCGGACATAAATTAACAAATAGATTTATTATCCATGTGAATTATGTTTTGTATACAAAAATCATTAACCATAGAATAATCATTTCTGTTTTTTATTTTTAAATTTAATTAAAATTTTAGCAAACTAATTATTTTGTCTCATCATGGTAAAAAAACAGAAATAACTTACTTTTCTAAATTATGATTCTTCACTCCATAAATTATCAATTCATGCATTCAATATTTTATTTTTAGTGTATCTTAATCGTATGTACAAGTGGAATTGCAATAATAATTTTAATTTTATAGTTTTAATTGAAAACTATAAATTATTTATAAGTTCATCAAAAATTAATTTGTTTTACCCTTAAGCCAATCGTCTTTATGTCTTAACCATGTTCAAATATTGGAATTGATTTAAAAATTTGTTTTATTAAATTTTTTCGGTTCTGGTAAATCATAATAAAAAAAATGTATGGTTGTAAGTATGGTGTACTTTTCAATACCGCCGAAAATAATTTGATTTATAGTTTTATTCAGTTTGCCACCATACATAAAAGCATTAACATTAAGTTAAGATATGCCATCAATAAAAAGTTTTACGTGGACTTCATTGACCTTACTTCTAATAGTACCATTGAAAAACCATAAAGAAAAATTTGAACTTTTTCGTTGCTATGACAATTACAATATAAATACACACTACAATAAATCTAATTTGTCTTCATAGTTTTTATATCACACAAAAAGTGAATTTAAAAACATAACGGGCGGTGAAATATTTCAATCAATTATTTTATTTTTCGGACAGTGTGATAAAGAATTAGGAATGTAGGGGAATATTTTCAAATACATGTCATAAGGTTGTATTCAAAAATATTTATCATGGGTTTCGGAAACAGTCTTAGTAAGTGGATATAGAATTACCTTATAGGACAATCGATCTCAAAGATTAAACCTGGTCGTATACCTTATTTTAGATATAATATATCAATAATATTATTTATTGGCATTCTGTTTCCATTCTTTTGGTTTTTGATGATAATTTGCTTTTTAATAATCTGCTTTATCCTTATAAAAATATGCGAATAAAAAAGCAGTATTTAATTATCAAAACTTTCAAGCTTGTCTGTTTTCACAATCAAAATTATGCTCAAAAATCCCATTTTAATTGTCTTAATGTTGCATAAGGTGTCTTATCGCTATTTTAAAAAATTTGGCCTCCGCTTATCCAATTAAATCTCTAAGATCAGCGGCATTTGTCAGCATCGCTCCCACTCACTTTATTTCAAATCGTCCTTTTTCCCTAGAGTTTCCAAAAAACTTTAACTTTATTCCATTTATTTGTGATATTTTCTCTTTTTCAGAGTGCTATATGTAGTTCTCCTAATGCATTGATCAAATATAAGAAGATTCCGTAGAGTATTAGTGGACTTTTCTCTCTCTTCGAATTCGAACATTTCGTCGTGGCAGGTTTTTGTATACAATTTAATACTGCTCCCTCATAGCGAGAAGACAATTTGAATGCGTTATTACAGCCAAATGAATTAAAACGAAGTCTGCTAATTTTTTTATGACATTTGCACTGTCAGTGGTTATGCAACAATATCATATAACTTATCTGTTATGCAAGCGCTTAAATGTTTATAATAACATTTCTAATCTGGTTACTAAACAAAAAAAAATTGTAATATAACGTTGGCAGAATCGGGTTTACTAAATTTTGTTTATTTTAGGGTTCTGTACCTAAATCATTCAAATAACCGAACAAAACCGTCAGAGATCCTAATTTTCAAGTTATCAAGATATCGGTATTGCTCTTCCGACACACTCAAATATTTGAGAAAAGCCTATCTTTGTAATTAATTTCGTCTTTAAGGCTGTTCGGACACAGCCAAATATTTATCACCCATGATAAATATTTGTGAATAAAATTTTTGATATTTATTTGAAAAATATTCCCTTAAAATTTTTAGATATTCCCAATTTTTTATTACGCTTTCTGAAAAGTATATTATAATTGATTGAAATATTAACCCTGCCTCATATGTTTGAAATTCACCTTTGAGAGGTATAAAAACTATGAAGAAAAATTAAATACAATTGTGTGCATTGTTTATTCAAATTGTCATAGCAACGAACAACTACAAATTTTTCTTATATGGTTTTTGAGTGGTACTTATTGGTATGTAACCAAGTAGTGAATTTTATATGTTTTATTGTATTTATCCGAGTGTAGAATGTTTTGGTATTTGTAAAAAATTATCATAGCAACTGATCGTGATAATTTAGGTGTCCAATTTTACCTTACCGCATCCGTGACAGCAAAATTGCTTAGAATTGTTCTTTTGATCAACACTGTTCAGGTTGTTAGCATACAAAATATTATATTACTAATGGTTAACAACATTTTTCCATCTTATTTAATTCAAAGCTAAAGAAAGATATAATCTTAAAAACCAAAACACACACACACACAGGTTGATTGTATTGTTATTGTGCGATAAAGTAATCAATAAGAATATGTAATTATCTCATCATAAAAAAAAATGTGCGTTCTGTTTAATATTCTGAAATAACTTAAGACTTAAAACATTTCTGAATTTATAAATAAATTAATTTTGATAAAAATAGGATTGGTGTCATATTAGTGATTTGTACGTTGTTTATTTTATGTAGAATATGTAAATCAATAGACATATTTGTTGTAATGGGAATTTTTATTTTTTCAAGCACGTTTTTGAGTCAAAATTCCTTACATATTTTTAGAATTAATATTCTATGTTGGTTTAGGGCTTGTGTCATAAAAAATCCCTAAACAAATGAAAAATTGAATCGGAAGTAATTCAACACACTGTATAATATCATTTGGAATAGTTTATGAATCCTGAGTTGAGGTTTCCTATCCATTCGTCTAGTATTTTTTACTTTTTTACATTACACAAGGGAATATTTTATCTTGTTTATCATATTTTATATTGGTCATAATCTAGGAGTTATGATTGAAACCAGATAGTTTACAAGAGAAAACAACTTTTTAAGAGAAGAGCACAGCATTAGGGTGATCCACACAGTTGATACAATTTGTTAGGGAAGGTACATTTTTACGTGAAAGATCGGCGAGTTAATCAGAATGTTACATACACTTTATCCAAACTACACATTGTCAAGAAATTAGGTTTAGATTTACCGTAGGTTAAATACAGTTACAATACCAGGCCGGTATCCGATTCCTCACAAACGAAATTGTTCTATGCACTTGCAGGACTGCAACATTTTTTAATTCCCGTCGCACACGATGATGTGCATAAAACGGCAACAACAACTTTATTTGGCCTCTTCGAATTCACGCGAATGCCATTTGGGTTTCGAAATGCTGCACAAACATTTTAACAACGCAAACTACATATCGACCAACGTCGAACGGATTATAAGAGTTCGACATATTAATGCGTATTTGGCGTAAATCTTGACTTTCCCAGCCATAAGTTAACTCCGAATGGCACTTTCCCTCGCATCAGAGAGAATTAGTTATTCAGCAGTTTATCAGGATAATAAAGTATTACCACCGATTTATTCCTAAACAGGCCTAAATTTTGGCCCCAATTCATTTACACTTGGCTTTTTCACTTGCAAGAAGCCAAAAACTGTCAAGAACTTTGCTTGGCTCGAAGAATCAATTCATATTCAAGAACAAATCAATAATGATTGTTCGGAGTCGCTAGGATTGTTTTCAAAGAAACTGTCGAATGCTGAAAAGAAATATTCAGCATTCGACCGAGAAATACTTTCAATTTATCTACCCATTAAAATTTTCAGATATTTTGTCGAATGTCGGGAATTTATACCAATCATAAGCCTCTATGACTCGAGTAATACAGTCGAAAACTGAAAGAAATTCGAGACAATCCCGTCACTTAGATTTCATTAGTCAATTTAGATCGAACATCCTACATGTTCAAGAGAAACATAATGTAAACGCACGTTGGTCACCAACGACATCGAAACAGTGATAATCGATATGAATTTTGACATTAATAAAATCTTAGCTCAAAAACCAAACCTAACGCTAGTTTCAACATGAAACTGGAGCTTTGGTCCGTGCTACTAGATAAATGATAACCAATCGTTATTTTGGCCAAATATAAACAAAGATATAGACCACTGGACAAAGTCCTGTTTATCTTGTCAACGCTCGAAAGTCCAAAGGCACACAAAAACACCTTTTGGCCAATTCGGAATTCTATCGGCACGATTTGAACATATTCATCTATATATCGTTGGTCCCCTTTCTCTGTCTGATGGATATACATACCTTTTTATCTAGGTATACCTGTCGATTAACTCGATGACCAGAACCGTATTAAGGATAACAGTGTAAGTCAAAACTTTTCGCCTAGTTGACGAAACTCCTTGCATTAAATGCAAACACCAAACAATCTTCGTAGATAGATTGAACTCACCATTCAGAATACTATGTTCTGCTGAGCGATGGCCAAACAATAGAATGCAAAAAAAAGTCAAATTCATAACCTACATTCGCATAAAGGCGTTCAGTAATAAGGATAAGAAATTCTATCCAGTTGAAAGTCGCCAAACCAGCTTCGATCAGTTGGAATGTTTTTCGTTTTACTTTTTTATTTGGATGTCAACAAAATTGTTTGACCCAAATACAAATTATAACTAAAAGCCCAATGAGCTAAAGACTCTTTCTTTGAAATTACATGAGGTTACGTAAAATGAACGTAGAATAGCAAATTATAAATATGGAATATGTAGCCGAATATACAATAAGAGGATACTAAAATAATAGCAACATTAATTGGTATATGTAAGATTAAATCGGGTAAAAACTATCGACGGATATCTTATTACTAATAGTAAACATTTTAAGTTCTAAATATTCTCGATTAGAGAATCAGGTCAGGTTAGAAAATTCTCAATTATCAACGACAACGGAGAATTACACTGATTATAGTTACCTTAAACATTTAAAGTTGCTCATCATTTAGATGACGAGATATTATCAAAGACTGATTTCCTTGCATCTAACTGAAACTTGGATATTTACACATAACTCCAGAACTTTTTCATAGGTTTTCGTATCATAAAAGTTAAATCCACATTTATGTAGTTTCGCTTTCGAGATGGTAAATGAAAGTGGCCTAATATAGTGGCATAGTAATGCGTTCTTGTTGTGACTAGAAACGGAAGATAAAATATGTGCTATTTTCCAAAAGCAATAAATCAAACTTTAATTTGCATAAAGTTTGATTACACAATTTTATGCTACAATTATACGGCTGCTCATTTTCTAATCAACTACAAGATTTAATTTTACATTGAAATTAAATTAAATTTTTAATATTTCTCGATAAGTAATTAAAATTTCCATTCAAATTAAAATTTAGAATTTATGAGTAAAAGCATTAGAAATTTTCTATACATTTCTATAATACTTTTGTGTATGTTAATTGATGCATCGACCTCAATTATGTATCGCCTACATAAAATGTATTTGCAAATCCTATAGCAATGAACGTACTGTAAACCTATTGCCATATTATGGATTTAGAACATAATTTCAACGAATCATGTATTACATATCCTTAATAATAATTTTATTTGTGTATCACATGAGACTATATTATTATTTAAAGCTGCAGATTATATAGATATACATTTTTCATGAAATTAGGCCAAATATGTTAGAGAATCAAAACGAAACGGAAAAATAAGATTGAACATAGCATCGTCATAATATTTATAAAGAAATAGAAACTTAACACAAGCATTATCAAGCACAAATCCGCCGTCACGTTTTTCGCCGATGGGAATCTTGGAATATATATTTTTTCTTCTTATTATATATATATATATATATATATATATATATATATATATATATATATATATATATATATATTTATGCGCTTAATTTTTATCTTCAAAAATTACTTATATTTTCAAGTTTTGTTGCTTTAATGGTTTAAGGTTTTAATTTATAATACTGATAAGTTGTCAAGGACTCGAATGATTAATTTTTGCACAAATTATTAATTATAATTGTGACATTATACATTTATCTATAATACTGCATTCTAACTATATATAATGCATGTGGGCTTGATATTTTGCTATTTAAACACCTAATAATAGTATAACAAATCTTACCCGGAGGCACATTACTTTTTACGCAGAATTCAATGCCGTCTATATGTTAAATTGGTAAAAATAGTATGACATTTACAAGTATATACTTGTACATTATTGTATGTATAATAAAATGAACTATGACCATCATTTATCGAACACAAATATATTGTAAAATGCATATGGATCTACAAAAACTAGTTTTAGATCCGGCAAAAAAAAACTTAAATTTACTTATAACATGCATTTCTAATAATTATAATTTCGACCCTGTGTCAGATGATATTAAAAAAAATAACATCTATGAAACGTTATGTAACAGGTAAATACATAATTTAATATTTTATTACTGTTTTGAAAGATGTTTACACTATCCATCAAAGTTATTTAGTTTTAATGTTGCATGTGTGTATTCGAAATCCAATGTTTTTTTTTTATTTTCACTTGCACGAGCAAAACACAGTGAATTCAAGATCATTAAGTTCTTTTATTTAGTTTGATGCTCACCCTCTAAATATCAAATTGACATACTACTTAAATATAACATATAGTAAATGGGTTAGGCCTTGTCAAAATATGATCTTCATGTAAAAAATAAAATTTCAATTTAAAATTAATTTTCATATGATTTAATGAGCAATTAATGGCAACCCAAACGGTTTATTTACCGTTGTACATAACAAAAATGTTGTGTAACAATTTTGGTTGCATACAGTTTTCTATAAAAATTAAATTCTCTAGTATAGTGAATTTTTGTTCTCTAAACTTATTGTAGTTGGTATAATTTTAAGTCAAATATTTCAATCTAACTTGCAGATTTCCAAAGTCCCTTTCAATAAGCTTAATCAACCTTATACGATTTTATTTAACATTCTAAATAGTGTTGAAATATAGGCCGAGACTTCGATCGAGAGATCCTGCCTTCGAATATCAAGAAAAAAATATAAAATCCACTACTCTTTAGTTTCTAAATAATTTCCACTTAATTAGCTATGATTAAGCAAAGTAACATTATTAAGTCGAAGTTCCGGTTATCTTAGACTACAAATAATTTAATAATTTAAGCCGTTGGCAAATATATGTTGTGTATTATTTTGACAAAAATTAATTCTAACTGGTTTTTAGGGTTATTTACTAATAATGCAAGTTACAAATTATTTATACAGCTTCTTTTCGGTTGACGATCTATTTTTATCAATCAAACTTATTGCAAATATTTTGTACTAAACATAAAAACTATGAAGAAAAATTACATTTAATAGTGTGCATTGTTTATTGAAATTGTCATAGCAACGAAAAATTGCAAATTTTTCTTAAATGATTTTTCAATGGTACGATTACAAAATCAAGTAGGTAGTGAATTTTATGTTTTATTGTTTATATCTGAGTGTGCTATGCGACAAGTTTGGCTTTTATTATAGAAATTTTTCGTATTTGACAATAATTATCATAGCAACCGACCGTAATAATTTGGGTGTCTTCGATTTTATCAAATAAATGTCAAAAATTTATAATCACAAATATTTATCATGGGTTTCGGACACAGTTTTAGAAAATTTTTAATAATTAGCAGCCCGCGGCAGCTACTAATTTTTTATAAAGAACTTCTGAATGTTATATATTTGGTTTTATTGCAATCGGGAATTAGGATTAATTAGTTATCGGAATTTCCAATTCTTGACCAACCCACATGCAATTGGCAATGTGAAAAACATTCTGATCGCAAGTCTACCACTACGTATTTAAAGGGTTGATTTTGTGATTTTTTACTTGAGTTGTGATTGCGAACGCAAGTTTAATAGGAAATTGTATCCTTTTAAACTGGAAAGGTAAATCTGTAGGAATAATCGCTTGTTCTGTATCTGCTGGTATTGTGAGAGTAATCAACTCTGCCGTAAGCAACTCTGTCACGGTGTTAACTACGGTCCCTATTTGATGATCAACTATAATGATTAAATTTACATTTTGGAATTTCCCATCTCCAAATAGAAGTAATTGCCGAGGGAATTCGATTTTACCTCCACCAAGTTGTGTGCTCAAGTTTGTCCTCAAAAAACGACCAATTGTCCTCCATGTTAACAAGAAAAGTCTTTTCTCTTCCAAGAGCATCTACTTAAAATATTTTACCTCGGTTGTTGTAAATGCTATCGATGATTTTATAGAAGTCTCGTCGTTGATCAGATACCAACATGAAGTTCTCCATGTACATAATTTCGAAACATATTGGTATCATGCGAATGCGTTAAATTATATTCAGAGAATTCACTAGCACTTTGTTGGGCACGGATCGGTGAAGGCAATCCAAAGTCAACTACAGAAAATTGTACAGTCATATCATTGCATCGCATCCGCTCTCTACTCTAAATAATACGTTGGGTTGAGTTAGTGGACAAAAAACCAAGATTATTGCGAATTAATCTCTTTACTTGTGTGACGACTAAAAGACGGTGGCATCGGCAAGTGTGTTTCTCCAATGATCGTCAGTTTCTAGAAGAGAAAGTTATCGGCAAGCTGCTTGAAAAGTTGGGTAAACAATACCATTAACAATCCTCAACCTCTAAAGAAGTTAACGCTAGTTATATGAATGACTGTGGGATATTGTTCGTGAATAGGCAACAAAAATATTCGCCAGACTGCCTCCGAAGTGCTTATTGTAGCGTCCGTTCAAGTACTTCTGTGGTTCATCTTTGTCATTTTGGATGTAGAATGTAGCTTGATCCAAACCTTTATTTATATACTTGAATATAATATATTTGATTGTACAGAGTGACAGTATTCAACATTTATATGAGCACCGAAGCTGCGCAGCAATATTGGGCAATGCGGAACAACCCATCCGTTGTCTACTGTTACCATTATTTCACGTATTCTAAGTGAGGTAGTTTTAATTACTTTGGTACTTTTGATAATTCTAAATTTCCTGAAGTTATGAGTTAACCAAATTATTCAACCAATCAGTGAATTTTCCAAGTACTAAAGTTCAAAATTGCTTATGAATTAAATTGGAAGGACGCTGTTGGTTTGTTAGTTTTTTACGGCATAAAATCGTTTCAGGCATTGGATTTCAAATTGGTTTTCCGGCTGAGAGGATTTTTATTGTAATATTTTGTATTGCACGAAAGATATATATATATATATATCGTAAAATATAAACGAGAAATTTATTTTTAGTACAATTAATGACATACTAACTCACATTTTAAACAAAATCTTTCTTTGATTTTAGATAGTTTATAAAATGTAGCATAAGAATAAAACTAATTTTTAAACCTGTGTATACAAATACATTTATTGGTACAATGGTTTGAAATTATGTATCGAACTGAAAGTCAAATCGATTGCTTGATTGATTGGACTCTATCCGAGATTTAGATTTCGATATAACGATCGTCAGGATTTCACGACAAACCCACTAGTCATACAGGAGCTTTACATAAATAAATAGATAATGAAGCCCGAACATGCACATACACAGTCATACACGAATATTAAAGCAAATATTTATCATATATTTATTTAACATTTAAATCTTTTATCTTTAATCTTTTGTCAAGTGTATAGTTGTTACATAACCTAAAAAAATGTCAACCAACAAAGAAAATAAACATCCAGTTTTCGAAAAATTTTATTTTATCGGTAACAAATACCAGAAAGTGCAATGAATAAAACTAAATCGAACTACTAGATCGTAGAAATAAAACTAAATCAAATAAATTGACAAAAAACAAGTGTACATTGGAATCTTGTTTTTGACATACAATTAAGCATACAATTAATATTAGATTAACTGCCAATGAATTAAACAAAGCAGGAGTCACACAAATGACAGACCCTTAGCTGTACTTGGCAGTGGATTTCGTACGATTTTAGGTCTAATTATAAATGCGTTAGACAAAAAAATAACTATAAATAGACAAAATATACGAGACCACATTGTTGACAAAGCCAAAATTATTACACAAGAAACCACAGCAATTTTGAAAAATAAAATGTTATTCCTTAAAATCGATAGTGCGTCTCGTCTAGATAGATCAATTTTAGGTTTAAACGTTCAATATATTGAAAATGAAGAAATGCTAATAAAACTCTGGCAATGAGTAAAATTCAAGTTATAGACATACTCGTGAAAACTTAGTTCAAATTATAATGCAGGTTTTAGAACAATGGATAATCGGCCAGTATGTTGAAAGCCGATGCACTACTTATTAAAGAAAACAAAATTAAATCCCATAAATATGGCCCATTTACCTAAACAATGTGTTTAATGCTACTAGAGCTACGGTTATTTTGTGATATATTTTGAGATTTTGATAAATTACGTTTGAGTACTGAACATTGGAATAAAGTAAGAGAAGTAGTGACTACACTTCAACCAGTAAATGAAACGTTTATGGTTCTTCAAAACAAGCATTCAACTTTAGGGGATTTTTATCATGTTTTGACAACTTGTAAGCTTAAATTACAAAACTAAGCAATAATAATTTTACTTTACATTTTATAACTGCCTTCAAAAAACGCTGTAAAAATAATGAATAGTCAGCCGTTGCTAGATATCAGATTCTATTAAAAGTCAAGATCTGCAAGTAAAGGAACAATTGCTTAAAGTTTATTTATATTACAAAAACTATTTATACTAAAAATAAAAATGACAAAAATCAAATTAATAACGCTGAAAATAATTTAACTTCAAATAACTCTAGCGATTCTGTCGACAATGAAATGAAGAAATGTTTCAAAAAAACGAAAACAAATAAAGGAAAACTGCCAAAATACAAATTTACCTAATGATCCTTGTAACCCTCTTAACTCTAATACAAATAATATTTATTTAAAAATATAATCATTTGACGGGCTCCTATTTTTTCAAATTTCAAGAAAAATTCAAGGGGAAATTTTCAATATCTAGAATTAAGTGATCCTGCGAAAATTGTTTTTGCTGTACCAGCGATCCAGATTTCAGTTGAACGAACGTTCTCTACATTAAAGTTTGTACTCTCCGATAAGCTTGCAAACATTTAAGATAGGCATAAAGCTTTAAGTAGTATTTTGTTTGTTCTTAATCCGAACCAAAACATAAAAAATTTTCAGTTTTTAAACCAAAACAAAATTTTGAAATATTAAACCAAAAACCAGAAATAAAATTTATAAGTTAACCAAAACCTTACCACCTTCAAAAAATTTTAGATTGCTTCTTTGGTTGTTAATTTTAATAAATTAATATAATAATACACACAAAATGAAATGATCAAACAGTTAAACTGACAAAATACGTCATTTAATTTCACGAAAATCTAGTTTATATACATTTCAATCGACACAAAACTCTAAAATTTGTGTAAATTTGATTTAAAATTATTATACACCAAAACCAATAGAGACAACCACTAAAAATAACAAAACACGTCACGAAAATTTAACTTATATACATTTTAATCGAGACAAAAGTCGAATATTATATATATATATATATATATATATATATATATATATATATATATATATATATATATATATATATATATATATATATATATATATATATATATATATGTATATATATATATATATATATATATATATATATATATATATATATATATATATATATATATATATATATATATATATATATATATATATATATAAGATAAAAAAATTAAACACTAAACTCAACAGAAATAACCGTTAAAGTACAAAATACGTCAACTTAACTGAAAACGACCGATGTAATTAAATTCAAATTAAATTTATGTTCTAAATTATGTGCAAATAAGTATTATTCCAATGAAATAAAGCCTGCTTAAAATTGGAACTCAATATTCAAGTCCGCCAACTAAGATACCTACCAGTAGCATATAAAATGACCTGATGAGCATATAACATGACCAACATAAAATGACCTGATTTTTGTCACTATATAAATATCCGCTACGTAATGTACAATACGAACACCGATGGAAAAAATAACCATTTGCTCAACAGTTAAATCGGTGAAGCAATTAAACAATAAAGCGAACCAAATTTCGGCTCTTTTCAAAAAATCGCTAAGTGACGCTAACCGATTAGTTACTTTTTCATATTAAAAAAATTAAACACATCTAAGGTATAATAAACGTAATTTGCTTTATTTCCATCTTATAATTCACAAGAACAAGGAGACAAAGTACAAAGTAAAAACCTAGTATGAACCAAGAAATTTTAGTAGTTTGGTCGCTGCAGCCCAATGAGAGACCGAATTTTTAATTTGTATATTCTCATTAGTTCGAAACCGAACTACAACGAAGCAACAATTTGTCTCTTTTCACTAAAATAAAAGATTTTTCGTAACATAACATTCCGATTTCCGATCAGTAACAATACTAAACCTACAAACCGTAAATTAAATTTTAAATCAGCTTGATATTTGTTAAACTTGATTGGGATTCACAAATTTAAGACTCATTAATTGTGTTTTGTTTTGAAAAACGTTAACTAAGTTAAAAATTGGATTAAATAGAGAAATATTTTCGTCCATAAATATCGTCAAATAATAGATGTTTTCGCTTTTTTTTAACGTACATCATTGACGATTGAATATTTCGCAAATGTTTTAAAAGATACTCGTAAAAATTCCTGTAGCACACTTACTTGGTAGTGTCAATCATGTTTCAATATGCAAACCCCTTTCGTAAAACATCAAGCGCATTTTCAAAATTTACAATTTATGGTAGTTCTGCATTTAATACATCCTTTGCAAGAAAATTCAGGATGTCACTACTACAATTGCGGTACCAATAGTCATAAATATGTGTATTTTCTGCTAAAATGACAAATTGTCGTTGGTTTTTCTGCCGTTTCCAATTCTTTAGTTAAGTGCTGTGTATTTTACTTAAGTACTTTGAATGTACCAATCTATCAAAAGAACAGTTTCAACCACAATTAAGTCACTTTCAAATATGGTTGTGGATGATGCTATTCGTACTGCAAGTTTAAATAAGATTCTTAAACTGGTTCTATTTTTAAAAGCCGATTCTTTCATTTATTTGTGATTAAAATAAAGCCCGATGACTTGGATGACATTGAAGAAGCAAATTATGATTTTCGTGACTCAGCAGCACAGATATAACTTATACACACTTTACACTTATATTTTTATTTATTCAAACTTATCGTAATCGACATATTTTTGGATAGTTTCATTTTTGAGGTGAGCAATGTTGTTTAAGAAGAACTTAATTTTATTTTGTAAATTGTGCTAAAAATATTTTGATTTTATTAAATTTAATATCCTAAATATAAATTGAATATTCTAAAACCTTAATAATTAATAGCTGTGTTAAAGGAAAGTATCATCCGTCGGTTAAATCATCCTATGCAGGTAAAAGCCACGTAGAAGTCTTTAAAGATCTTATTGAAGATCTGGCAAAAGTATACACTATTGTCCAGAATAGAATTGAAAAAATGAAATTAATACTAAAATATTAAAAATTAAGAAATATTATGAGCAACTAAAGAGTTTTTGAAGCGGATAGCTCATAATATCCAATTATAATTAAAATTGATTTTAATTAATTTTTTTGTTTCGAGGAATTAAATAAAACATAAATTGGTGTAACAAAATTGTACGGCTTTTGTTTCTAAATGATTTTGACAATGATGGATTAATGAAATATAAATAATATGCAGTTATTTTGTAACTGCAGGATTTTTCAAAACCAATGGATTTTTGTATCATTTTGTGTTATTGGAAGATTTTTTTATTTTTACGAAAATAGCTTAAACGTCCCTTAATGTTTTTGTTCTACAAAACTACTATTGGTTTTCGAAAAGAGTAACTTCATAACCTTTAAATTTCAATATCAATTAGTTATTTCCTTGTTTGGTTCAATGAAAATTTCAAATATTTTAAATTTAGTTTGTATCCTTAGATATTATTCCAGTTGCAGTAATTTTTTATTTATTAATCTGGAATATAGAGCCAAAATTGTTTTATTTTTACAGAATGGCAAAATCTGTTATATATTTTTTTTTCTCTATCAAGTTCTAGAAAATAGATTAAAACGTCTTCCGATGGCACAAAAGCCCAGCTTTTCATCATTTTAACTTGAAGATAAATTTTTTTGGCATTACCGTAGTGCTTAGTACAACTTTCTCAATGCTGCGCAAAATAATTTCTTCGACTAAAGTAGGTTTCATCATTAAAGTATTTCAGTTTTGATGGATTTTTTTAAAAGGGATTATAACTTTCTAGATTTCATGGACCAACAAAATTCTACTTACACCAAATTGTATTTTTCTCATAAGATTTTAGTACACGCGATTAACATGATATGTATGCAAAGTAAAATTTCAAATTCGAAATATCTTCAATTATCCTATCATTACGCGCAATCTCATCGAATGTAAACAATAACAAGCATTAATCATCACAATCAACAACCTCGTCTGCATAATAGCATAATTATTAATGCATGTACGTACACATATGAGGAAAATTGAGATGAAAATATAATAATAAAACGAAATTACAGTGATTTATTATAATATAATGTGTGAAATAACATTAAAATAATAAGAGCAATGAAATTTATATTGCATATATCGAGATATATATATACATATATATATGTATATATATATATATATATATATATATATATATATATATATATATATATATATAAATTTAAAAGAAAATTATTATAATATTGTATAAAATTAATTTCCACCAATAAAAATTTAACATGTTACGAGAATAACATTATAATGTTATTATAAAGAGACTATAATGACAATTTTGTACATACACAATATTGTCAATGATATTTGATATTTTCAATTTCAATCAATTTTATCAATCAATTATTATTATTGTGTATACCTATCTGTACACGTTTATATAAAATATTTATTTTAATGTGGTTAATGTTAAAGTGTTGATAATCATCCGATAATCGATCAATTATAATCAGTTGTTGCATATTTAATTTCTTATTAATTCTACTTCTTCTTTTTTTCTCGTTTCATTACAGATCCAAGATTGAACATCAAAGATATAAAATTTACAACCAGCAAATTGTAAGTAGTAAACTAGTTATTTATATATAACAATTATTTTTCTGTGATTATATTGTGTAAAATTTTTTAAATTTAAATATCTCTTCGTCATGGTGATAATTGATTTGATCTTAAATATTGTTATACTTTTCATAAGTATCTATCACCTTGTTTTGTGTAATACTAGAGTTTTAAGTTAAAAACATTTATAAACAATGACTAATATACGGCTTAAGTGATTTATTTTCATGTGATAAAATAAAAAAAAATGTTCAACTCCCTTTAAGGCATTTACTTTTGAAAAATTAGTTCCATAATTTGATATATCTACAATTTTATCTAAACATCTGCATTTTACATAAATTCGGAAGCACTGAACAACTAAACTCTGTACCATTTTAATTCTCTGTTTATTGGGATGATAATTTACCGTCTTAATGAATCACGTGCTTAACCAATATTTTTTGCTTTCATACTAAGTCAATGTGATCTGAGTGGGAAATAGCGGCTTAATCCAATCAAAAAATTGTAAAAAAATTGAATTTGTTGCAAAGATGTTGTGTTGGACGATGGAAAAGAATAAAATATCTGCCAATATTTCTGTAATTTTTTTGGATAACACGTTAACTGCACATTGATTATTTAATCATAATTATTTCCAACACAATTTTAACATTAGTTTTCATTATCAATTTAATACGAGAGCAAATACAAATTTATACAAAAAAGATATTTTTACATAAAAACAATTTTTGACAGCCCGAATATTTTCTGCAACTGTTTTCTGCAACTTCTTACAATTTCCTAATGGCTTTGATTTTCGATTTATCATAATTTTTCTTTTTTTTTAATACATCGCTAATCCAGATTTCCGTTTCAAATTTCGAGTTTTCTGATCTGTTTTAAATTCAGTTTCTAAACTCTTTTGAGTTTGGCTTTCAGACATGGTTTTGGATGTTTGCAACGTAAATAAAAACAAAAAGAATCAGCGTCTTTCACGAACTCAAACCTTTGAGCATCATATGTGTCCCCATTAGGCTCGAGTTCGGTATAATCGGACGAAGATGTTTCTTTCTGTTTAAGGCCTTGTGTCATTTTTGTTATCTGTGTTTCATCAGGGTCTGCTTAGCTGGCGATGCATAATTCATATATTAGTTGCATTACAGAAATAATTGTACATTATATCATTTTGAATAAAATATATAGTTTAAAATGCTTACAGTTTCTTACCAGTTTTCGAATTCTCAACTGGTTTAATTTGACAAATATTGAGCTCCTAACCTCAGTGATTATCAATATCAGTTTCATTATTTGTATCACATACAATAATAAATTTTTCAATTATAATAAAATCATCTTCGTCAGATGACTGAAATAATTCGTCAAATGTATTCATTTCTGTGAAATTTATTAATATTAAAATTGAGGTTATGATGTGAAATTTTGCATTTTAATTTTCCTAGCACTAAATTCAGTTAATTTAATTTATTATGAAATAACTTAGAAGTAACTTACGGTTAATTGATTTAAATAAAAATCTAGTATCAACCCATATATTAATTTTTTGTATTTTATTAAATTAAAATTATAATGAGGTATTAAATATTTTTAATTATACAAATATGTTATATTGATTTACTCCAATGCTTTTAGGTATACAATATTTTTGGATGTTCCTTCAGGTGCGTACACATATAATTAACCGTGTGAAAACCACGGATTCCAAATTTAAACCACAAACTTGAAGTGATTGACCTTATGCTTTATTGACCTTATGTTTATGGTCATATCAAAAGCTAAACGTACTGAAAATTGTATTCTTTTTAGAACTAAACGGTATATCTGATGGAATTATTGGAATGCGTGGGATTAAAACCTCTTCATCTTTGTATTGACCAGGTAGTATGGTTGCTCCAATTATATTTGCCATTAATTTTTTAACGGAAAATACTATACAATCCTATACCGATCATATACAGTACAGGAGAGTAAGGAACAATTCATCTGCTCTTTATTAATAGAAGCACTTCAGTTGTGTTTCTATTAGTCACCGTTATTCTTGCAAAGAAAACAACCATATTATGTTGTTCACACGGACACTGTAACATATTTTTATGAAATATGTCATAAAGGATAGGATCTAGATCTCGGTTTTTTAGTTCAACTAATATAAGAAAGTCTACTTGTTCTGGTTGTATTTTCATTTGAAACCAAAAGAGACTAATATGTGCATGAGTTAATCCTCGTGTTTGCCTTTCAATCCTGTATATAAAAGCCATTGTTTCACCGACTGTATTATTTTGGGTTAAACATTTCATTAACTTTTTCATTTTTAAATTAAAATCTCTTGCTATGATGTCATACCTATCATAGGTGTTTGAACAAGAAATAGCTCCACTTTTACCTTAGTCCATCTGCACTTCCATCTGTGCGTAGAGGTAATGAATAAATCTGGCGATGGATAAATTTATGACACAGGTAATTGTGTCCTAGGGTCTACTCGTACATGGACCTTAGGTGATCCGGTGAATGACAAATGCAGTGTGACGTTCAATAGTTGAGTTGTTTTCGTTCACAATTTTCGGATTAAATAACCAGGACCAAACTGCAGCACATTGAACAAACGTTTTACAGTTACACTACCTATTCCTGCATAATACATGCAACTTTTTTGATATTTATATAATGAAATTTTTATATTTTAAAAAATCAGAGAGGCCAAAATTCAAATTTTCGTATTTCGTATTTCAAAAACTCATCGAAATTGTATGGCAGCTACCCGAAACCGTCAGCTCAGCCAACTAAAACATAAACTAAAACCATTTTCATATATGTAAAATTTTATTGAATTTGGTTCAGTCGTTCTTTAGTTTAGTGTTACAAACACACAGGTCATTTATATATATATATATATATATATATATATATATATATATATATATATATATATATATATATATATATTTACAAAAATTTGACATAGCATTTTTAATATGACGCGTCACTCGCAAATTGCGAAAATGTCGTTTTATCAATTATGCCATATCACATGAAAATGCGATTTTTTCATAATAGGGCCCCAGGTGAAACAAACTTTCAACTCGACACACTTTTCATTCATATAGCGTTTGAATTCTGACACAAAATGTGTTTGGAATTTGTTACTATAAATATCAATGATTAATCACCAAAGCTTTTCTCGAGTCTATAATTTATTATGGTCTTAGGGTGTTAAAAGCAGTGGCTTTAAAAAAAACATGATGATACGATCCTTTGCGGCGTAAACTCTCAACATTATTTGAGATGTTGCTACATACGTGGTGTTCGGCATTTCTTCTAACAAAGATCAGTTTCGTCCATAATTCAAACATATCTCGGACTGTACTTTCACTCGTTAATTATTTTGGCAAATTTTTTTGAATATTCAGAAACAGAAATTATCAAGCAGAAGTTTGAATTTAAATTTTTATGTTGTGTAGAGCATGGTGTTTAATGAGCTGCCTATTATAAATACGGTGTACTAGAATTTTCCATTTACAATGTTGACGGAGATTTTTGTCACTAATTCATTTAACTATTGTGGAAACCGCTAAACAACATGATGTACAGATAGTGCTACATCTACATTAAATCATGCGGTTATATCCGGTCACATTTTTTAAACTTAACTACATTTCATCTGTAGTGCTTGAAACAAAATTATCTATAAACGATTTAAAATAATTTCTGCCGAATTAAATGTTAACATGTAGCATTCTTTTAAGTTTACTTTCGTACTTTAGTAACCTAGAAATAAATGTATTAATTAGAAAGGTGTTTCCTCCAAAATTTAATGTATCCATTAGGAATGTCAATGGTTGTCAAAGAGGAATCATTCATTTATTGCTTTGGTTTTACCACATACTGAAATGTTGTAAATGGAGAATTCGGAAAAAATGTCAAACATTTAATTAGCTTGCACCAAAAAATTAATTTAATTCTTCTTGTAAAATTTAGCAGTGCAACTTTGTTTTGGCTACTTTGATATCTGAGGTCACTTTTAGTACTTAAGGTCAACTAAATAAGGTTTAAGAATTGATTTGTATGAAAATGTGCGAAGTTTTTTACGTAATACGTTTATGTCAATAAAACCATTTTGGAACATCATTAATTTAATGTCAAAAATGTACATTTTTACTTTACGAAACTATAATAGGTCGGATGAATTGTTTGAGGTTGTGAATATGTGAGATAAACAAAATAATTAGCGGTTGTATGTTTAATGCTTGTTAATCGGAAACATAATCTGGGAACAATTTTTTTCTATTTTTATGAGCTAAAAAACTGGTTTTCAGGCATTTGGTAATTTTCTGATTTGTTTTTCACGATTTTTATGAGCTAACCATCATGGCAAAGGTTTTTAGGAATTTTCAAATTGTACAACAAATTTTCCAATTTTCATGGGTTAACAATCATTGATTTTATGGCTTTTAAGAATTTTAGATTTGTGGGAATTTTCGATTAGTGGCATAAGCATCACCATTTTCATAGGCAAACCATCATAGATTTTCTGGCTTTTTGGAATTTTCGATATGTGGCACACATTTTCTAATTTTCTTGGGCCATTTTGAATTTTAATGCTTTTAGGATCTATTGATTTGTGGCACAATTTTTTCAATTTTTATGTGCTAATCATCATAGATTTACCGGTTTTTTATGGCAGAAAGCTTTGGTCATGAAAATAGTGATATTCATGTCACAATTCGTGGATTTGCTGGGTTTTGGGAATTTTCGATATGTGGCACAAATTTTCCAATTATCATAAGCAACCATCATGAATGTTATGGCCTTTTTAGAATTTCCGATTAGTGGCTTAAGTATCGCAATTTTAATGGGCTAACCATCATGGATTTTCTGACTATTGACAATTTTCGAGTTGTGACGCAAATTTTCCAACTTTCATGGGCTAACCATCTTGTTTTTTTGTAAATTATGGTTAATTTTAGAACCAAATTGTAAAGCCAAAAATTCTTTTATTGAGTTATACAATTGTTACGCGTGCAACACAACTTTTCCTAAAATTGTCGATATAGATGGCAAAATTGATAGTGCTGAACGAGTCATAAACGATTTATGATATTATGGATAGAACATTTGCAGTATATTTTAAGAAATTAGTTGATATTTTATCTATCTCAATGGCCAAACTTTATTTTAAATTTAGCAAAACATTTTCTGTTCCGTCCTCATTAGTAGCATTTAGTAATAAAGGTACTGTAACATTATATTATGTGATATAAATTGGAAAAGTCATCAATTTTCACTTTAGAGTGATACCACTCAAGAAAAATTAAATATATCCATTTAATAAAAAATGAATGTAGATTATTCATCTTTAAGAAAATCAGTCTTGTTCCCGTTTTCAATATTTGATAATTAAAGCATACTGTAAATAGGAAGGTTCTAATAATTCATTTTTAATTATTGTCCATTGTCTCCAAAAGCATATGAAATCGTACTTGTTCTGACAGAAACTTTATTTTTTTTATTGACTATTCGCAACGTATAAGCATGTGAATACAAAAATTCGACTTGCAGGATCAAATAATTCTTCTGGTAAATTTGAAGCTGAATCCAGTATTTTATGTGGCTCTTGTAAATCGCTGCACATTTTTGTACTTTGGGCACAGAAACTCAAAATATTTCGAGTCTTCTCTATATTATAGAATATAACAATTACTGAATTACTGACATGCACTGTTTTCAGTGGCGTTATCTGAACCCAATATGTTGTTTATGAAAATATTTAACAAATCGAATATATTGAGTGGTAGGATAGGTTAAACATACCTAAAAATCAGTTTCAAATTAAACCACTAAAAATGAACAGCATTACAGGCCCAAGTCGACATTTTACTGAAATCTTTTTGCAACACCTTTTAGACTGTATTTTTGCATTTGAAAATCGTTATGTAGGTGGTCAGCCTAATGAACGATTTTACACATATTTGGTGACGGCGTTGTGGTTAACGGTGGTCACTATATGCCATGTAACCTTAAATATTAACATTTAGGTGTATTACTAATAATTAGTAACTATCAAAACTCCATTTAAGTTTTTGTATTTGTATTATTTTTAGTTCTTTTAACGCACATCTATTTTTTGATTGCATATTTATTTTACCAAACCCAACAACAATGTCTCTTCAAGTCTTATACCAAATCCTTCTATTATAAAAGTCAAACTTATCGCATGTCACAAGCGGACATTAACACAAAAACTTATAAAATTAACTATTTTCTTGTTTACGATTCATAAGCCATATAAACTTTTTTGAATTTTAATATAGAAGGCTTTGCCAATACGCGTTTAAAAATGTAGATTTTGTTTTGGTTACTATAAAATAAAATTTCCGTACGGCTTGTATAGAAATCAAAATAGGCAATGTTGTTTGTTTTGTTTTGGCGCATACAGGTTGTAGTTTAAATTTTGTTTTATTTCATTTTATCCGAACCGTCATTAAATCTTACATCCATATAAAAAGTAATCGGGTTGTTCGGATATGTTTCGTCATTTCCGTTTCATTTTGTCATTTTCGTTACAATTTTTTTATTTACTCCTGGCAAATCCCAAATCCGTATTTACATGAACTCTCTAACTCCAACTCAAAACTCAATTTAATTTACAAAATTACCAATACTACTGGGTCGGTAATATGTACAATTAATTCGTCAACGCTCAATAAATAGTTGAAATAAATGACAAAAAAGAATATTTTAAGAAATAGCAAAGTGGCGCAAATGAACATATTATCTGTTACAATAAATGTATCAAAAGAAATGAATTGATCAAAAGAAATGAATTTTTTTCATAATGGTGTCATTTTACACGAAAATATAATGCTGATTCACGCGGTGTTTGCAAAATGTATTTTTTGTACTCCACCCTACCAGTGTAAAATAAATATGTTTGTAATATGTCTATTTTGCATAAATATATTTTTTTTATAAAATTCAGAAGTATGTAAATATTTGCTAAATTTACTATTTACCCTTACAGCTATAAAGCATATAATTTGAAAATAATAAAATAAACAATCGATAAATAATTATTCACATAATATAGATTTTATTTACATCCATTTAATTTCATCACATATAGTATATAGAGACAGGCACATTTGTATAGTGGCGGAATTTACTTTCCAATTACCGCATATAAAATAAGAGCAAATAATTTTTTTTTTAAACATAGAACTTACCGGTGAAAATTATGTATATAAAGATTTTTTATGTTTGTTTGTTATATTATAAATTATAGTCACACTTTAATTATGATTTACTCAATCAATTTCTGCAAGCGCACAACATAAAGCCTACAATTATCTAACCGCAATCTTCATCATTATCTATTTCGTTCGCTTGGTTTTTTCGTCTTCTGTGAATATTGCAAATTAAATTCAAATTTTATGTGAATCATCTTAAACCGTTGTTATAAAATAATATCGGCTTCGCATCATTAACTTAGACACCAAACCAAAAATTCAAAAAAAAAAAAAAAAAAATCTTATTATATTAAGAAATTTTAACCTTAAACCATTCTCTCACAAAAACAGAAAAATAATTTTCGAAGCCAAATTAAAATTATCTTTTTTTTGGGAAATAATTTTTTTTATTTTTTGGTTTGTTTTTAAATTACAGTATAATTTTTAGATTAAAGTTCAATTTATAAAAAAAAAAAAAAACTTTAGCTTTTCTTAAGGAAAAATGTATAGCTAGTAGACAATATAATATAATAGAAAGGTTAAATAAAATTTGTAACTTTTTAACATCGCAGGCCGATTTTGTAAGAAAATTTTTAAAATATTATTTATGTCATATTTTCGTGTTAAAACCGAATATATTTTATTCAAAATTATTACTATGTGAAAATATTTCGAAATACTAAAACAAAAAAAAATTATTACCGAATACATGGCACATTCATTCATCCAATGTCATTCGGGTGTTAATATATCTATAATATGCGAATTTACTGTATAATAATAGACGTGCGCGCGATTACAACAATGCTAAAAATATGAATTTCTAATTAATCAAAATACAAAAATGTGTAATAGAAAAATTAATTTAATTTAATGTGACAATGTAGCTTTTATGTATTATGTAACCATATATGTTTTTTTGTATATATGTAGCTATACAAATTAAAAAAGACACAAAATGAGGGAAAGTGTAATGTATAGTCCAAATGAAGAATATAATACTGTAACAATATAAAAAAAAACCTTTCCCGAGTAGTATGCATTTTCTATGTGAAAAATAAGATCAATTATAATTTTAAGAAATGAAATTAAAAATATATATAATAAAATAAAAAAATACTCATGTTTCATCATTAAAAATTATATATAATTGAACATCAATTTGCTGAAACTGAAAAATTAGCAAATACGTTTTTTTATTACTTTGCAATTTTATTTTTGTGTAAAAATCATTCAAGATAAACTCCAAGTAAAATGGAATAGCATCGAATACTATATAGAATTATGACATCACAATTGGGCGTTAAAATCGATGCAAATCTTTCATCAGTATACTTCTTATAATAATATATAATATCACACTGCAAATAGAACAAACGATTTGTCCTAAAAAAAAAAACTTTCTTCCAAACAATATTACAAAATTTTTTGTGATGCAACAAATGTGACTATATACACATAGTTCATTTAATAATTTTTTTTTTTGTTTCTACATCTTGTTATCTAAATCTTCTTAATGTAATAATTATTGCATATAAGTACGAAACACAAACCCAAGATGTTGCATTTTTATTGTGTTTACAAATTATAATAATTTGTTTATTTATACGGGTGAAAGGTCAACTAAATTTGTTTTTTAATTTTACATATTAATATACGGAAATTATGTTACAATACATATAATATTTAATAGAATATTTTAATTAGTCGTTGTGTACCTACATTTATGTAAGTTTTTCAATTTAATTATAATGCGAAACTTTCATAAAACTTTGATTTAAGTCGTGGTACGCTTTTCATAATTCTGAACTTATTTTTATTTGCTTTCAGTTTTCCTCTAATTTTACAGTATATTGTGTTGTGTCTCGATTTCTTTACTAACTGGCTTTTTGCAAATAGGATATCTATCTAGGTTCTAGTGATGATGTTGATAGTTGCTGTCCATTATTTTTTTGATACTGGATTGGATGAAGGTATGTGTAGACATATTTTTAATTTACATTGTTAAAAATATAGTCATAATCATTCGGTTGAAATTTTTTCCAAATCTGATATTTCATGTTTTTTTTTAGACGATGGTCTGAACTTAGCTTTTGTTTTAGTAATACCAAAATGTAATCCATGAAGCAGATGTAGGAGAGTTTCACTGAGACTTAGGTGTGTATAATATGGTTTTCAAATTAGAGTTAATAATCATTTATACTAAGCTTTTGCCTTTGCTTATAATAGAATTTTAAAGAATTAAATATTATGGTTTTAGATTTGGGCCACTCGTTTATACAAAAATAATTTAATTTACTCAAAACATAATCCTCGTTAGTTCTTCGTTTTTCTTTAAACTCATTTAGTCGTCGCTCGTTTATAGAATGAACTAAATCATTTAGAAATTATCCTTTATAGGTTAGTCACGAGATAATGCATCATCTAAATACTTTGAGATTTTTGACATTGGATACAAGACTTCGCCCAGTTACTTGTATCAGTATTCATTCCTGGCCAGAAGTATTTTGAAGATATTAGTTTTAGTGTTGCACCTATGCTAGGATGTGATAGACCGTGTAGACTATCGAAAATTGTACGTCGCATGATGTTGGGAACAAAGAGTCGATTTTTACCTGTTGATGTCTCACATCAAGTTTGCTGCTTGTCGTCCTATAACTTGATGTTTTGCATGTTTACTTTTGATTTCGGATTTGATAGTGAAATTAATTTCTGCAATTCATCGTCATGTTGTTGGTGTTCTAGTAAATCTTTCATATCGAAAGAAAAAATACTGATGTTTTATGTGATCAGATCGTGACAAACAGTCGCTCACCACATTTTGGTTACCCTTGATGTGATGAATGTCTGCGGTGAATTGAGCAATAAAGTCGAGATGTCGTAATGGCCGAGGACTGCGTTCTGATTTTGCCGCAATTGCTGTAGTGGGTGGTTTATGATCTGTAAAAATCGAGAAATTTCAGCCTTCGACGAAATGGCGAAAGTGTTTGATTGCTAAATGTATAGCAAGAAGTTTTCTATCAACTGTAGAGTATTTTGTTTCCGCTGGAGGAAGCTTCTTTGAAAATAACGCTAATGGTTGCCAACATCTATTGTTGCATAGTTGCAAGACAGCTCTAACTGCTATATTGGAAGCGTCAGTAGTAATGTTGAACTCTGTGTCGTAGTAATGTTGAACTCTGTGTCGATGCGCCAAAAAGGCTAACAGTTCAGCTAAACGTGGTATAAAGCGGTGGTAATAGCTTACCATACCTATGAACTGCTGTATTTGGCGAAATGATGTTGGTTCTGGAAAATTAGAAATGGCTCCAACTCTATTTTTTAACGGAAAAGCACCATCCTTAGAAATTGTGTGGCTTAAGAAGTCTAGTGACTTTACTCCGAAAATGCATTTCGATTATATTTATTTCAAATTCAAAGAGACGTTGGAATACTGATTCGATCTGAGATGTTCGCTGTGTTCCATCTCGGAGTGACTCGCAATGAGGATATCGTCGATATAAGAGAAGATGAAGTCCAGCCTTTTTAACACTTCGTTAAGGAATCGCTGGAATATCTGGTCTGAATTCCGAAGACCATATGGCATTCGTGTGAACTCGAAATGCCCGAAAGGAGTGGTTATCGCTGTTTTGTGGATATGCTCTGTAGCCATGGGAATCTGGTGATATGCCTGAACCAGGTCTATTTACGAGAAAATAGTGGCACCGGCTAGTTTCAACTAGAAACTGTGTATGTGTGGAATAGAATATCTATTCGAAACTGTGACAGTGTTCAACTGTCGGTAACCTCCACAAGAGCGCCAGTTGTTGTCCTTCTTTTGTACCATATGTAATGTGAAAGAAGCTGGTGATGATGAGTTGCTGTCAGGTTTCCGAACAATAGGGGATCTACGACCATCCCAGTTTTATCGCCAGCTTGAACAAAAAGCTGGAAATTCATCAAATAATGATTTACTAAAACACCTCTGGCTAAAACGTTTGCCAAATAACTTACGAGCAATTCTGGCGCGGGAGAGTAATAAAGACGTTCAGCAGCTACCAGAAACGACCAGAAACAGTTCGCCTTATTTTTCTCTAAGATTTTCCTTTAATAAAATTGGAATTCGGTTTGGAAGCCGTATTACATTTTTTTTCTAGCAAATTTTAAAATTGTCTCTTGTAATGATTTCTTACGTATGCCCAGTTCTTATAGTCGATCACGTAAATCTTTTGCCAATGTTTTGATCTCGGTAAAGATATGATCATACAGCTCGTATTTTTTGGATCTTCCGTGGTGCCAAGCCAGAAAGATTTAAGGTATTAAACATTTCTTGTAAGTAGTATTCTGTGACTTAAGTATTGCTGACTTTGGCCATGAACTTTTTTTAAACTCCAATAATTTATTACATTGATTTTATCATTTATAAAGGGGATCCTATTGCTTTTGAATAAAACCAAAGATCATATTTTTAATACTATAAAATGTACATATATTGCTTCTATAAGACACTGAGACAGTCTTATACGACCTAATCTATTAGCCAGCACTACTACTATAAATGCTTAGAGAGATGGTTTTTCCTCCTCCATGTTTGGGCAATGGTTTTGGGAAGTCGTCATCGTGATTATCGTTAAAATGGGTTCTCATATTAGTACTGTACATGTTTTTGCTAAGAACACTTTGTGTTTGCTGAAAATCATTAGCAAAAAAAAAACCTAACGATAACAGATAGTCATAACATGAGCTCTATGACTAACATTACTTTCATCCCATATAATTAATAGAATATCATCTAATCGGTCATATCAAATTATATGACCGATTAGGAGAAGATTAACTATAATATCGCTTACGCTACTTTTAAAAAATTTCAAATAAAATATTTGAACATTTCAGTTATTAACATTGCCTGACTAACACATAACATTGATATACCGATTGGTCCACTTAACATATTATTATCAACCAATATCTCGAAAAAATACGGGTCCTACGAAAAAATATATCCAAGGAAAAAATTGGCGTAAGGAAGGGTTCAAAATGTTTTTAATTATAAAGTTTATCACCAAAGAAACAAAATATTAGTTCAATAAATGCTCAAAATGCTGTTTCAAAACACTTTAATTTTAATTAGCAATACGCTTTCTGAAATTCAAATGCTGTTTACGGCTTGCTTGTACTATTTTGTATCGTTGTTTGCCCTTATTCCGATTAAGAACCTTTGCAAAATTTATAAACATTGAATTTCTTGGCAGACCTGCTTTTTTGGGTTCATAGTTATATCGAGAAAACAATTAGTCCACTAACTGTCTGAAAAACTCCAATAGATCCATATGCTGATTTCTATCTTTCATGAATTTATGTAATATCCAAGCATTTTACCGCGAATGTTAATTCGACCACTTGAGACATTGTTATCTAACTAACTAACACCTCCCATTAAAGTATTATATGTTTCATAGAATTGAGGGGGCTCGCCCCCAAATTTATTTGACAAAATAGAACCCATGGGTTTGTTTTCAAGCCATACCCCTTTGATTTATTTTTTCATTCATTTGTCATTTGAAAGTGAAATATTACGCAGTCAATTGTATATTACAGTACCCAACAAACTACAGTTCAATTACAATTAAAGCAAATGAATAAGACGATAGATAACTAACAAAAAAAAAGCAAAAAAAAACTTTCTTCAGTACATTTTTCGGCGAGGTAACAAAGCGAAACTACTGACATTACATAAATGTCGTCTATTGTGATTACAACCCTCCTTCTATTTCGAGATGTTTGCCAGTTTCATTAGCAATATTTGTAACAAAATCTAATAATTTTAAATTAGTTTAGTTCTTTCATCAATATTGCATGTACGCCAATTTTGATCCAATACTCGAAGATTAACAAAATTACTTCACAAAAAAGTTGTTGCATAATTTTGGTGGTTCCTGTTTATCATTAGTCCAATAACAAGTGAAGTAACAAGTTGGTACAGGATTAACATTATTTTCGTAAATCGTTTGTATGTATAAGTAGTGCCTTCGTGTTGTCGCCAATCTGGATGTCCATTGTTGTTGTTGTATTACATTTGAGTCGCATTTTGCTATTAATCGATATCACAAAGATTTATCTCTGTGTACCACTGCACAATTTATAAATCAGGGTCTGCGATTACAGTATGATTTTTGATTTAAATTTAAAAAGTGGTAATGTACCACTTCATTTGTTTACCTAGCTATAACCCCAATTATTTTTGGTTTGAATTGTTCACTCCTTAGACCTACGTGCTTAGGCGACAATTGTGGTTGGTCGGAATGATTTTACGTTATGATTGATGACGGAGTATCACTTAGGGTATTTATACCTTTTAATAGTATATTCATTGCCTTACTTTTGTAAGGTAGTTTTTGATCGAGGTATACTGCCTCTACCTTTTATAGCTACTACCAAATAAGAAACCACCCATCTCCTCCATGAATATTAGTCGACGTCTGAAGTCTCACCCCTGCATAACAGACGCTTTCCGCAAGTTTAAGTCCACGAGTGGTATTTTATTTTCCACTTATTCGAAGATGCCTAGTATATGAAATCTTCCTATCTATCACTTGGGAGATGCGCCCAATAGGAGACTTGCAACTTCCACGGGAGTATTATATGTTAGTCTGGCAATAATTATAACTGAAAAGCACAAACATAGATTTTTTGACGGCTTAACGCATTTAACAGGGTGTAGAATAACATGAAGTTTTAGATGTTAGAATTAATTTAAATTTTAACTAGGAAGATTATATCGAGGCTTCTCCGTATGCTATGTGTAAGGTTCTTTTTTTAATAGCAAAATATAGACACCATGTAATTATACATGGGAGAAGCTCTTTTATCAACTAGATAAAATCTGTATCATCAAAATATGTGGACTGTGCTCTAGCAGCGGGACAGCTGGTATGGCAAGTGTGGTCGATACAATTAAATTATCTCGTAAGTCTTTTATTAATAGTTCTGAACCACATGTTTTGTGGGATTTAGCTTCTTAACAGCATGATGGAGATATCTATCTTTAACATCATTACTAACTATGGTGGCAGGCTAGAAAAATCAATAGAAATCAAAAATTATGATGGGTACTATGTACACTGTGTGTTAATATTGCTGACTGTATCAATAGGTTCATAAGATAATATATAATCTATCCCATTATATTATATATATTGCCCATTTCTTATATATTATATATTGCCCATTTCGATTTCAGCCCTACTACCATATTAATGGTTGGAGAAAGGATATTTCGTTTTCTCATTACTAAGTAATAAGTTTCTTATTTACAACTGTTAAAACTGGTAAATATCACTACCGGCTGCGTTACCCTGTAGTTGGTCATCTTTATTGTCAACCGACGTATTTATTAATTTTGACGGAACAACTAGATCGAACAAATACGTGTTTAGGTGACAATTCTGATTGGCCGGATTTATTTGTTACATTCTAAGATTTAGGTTATGTTTGCTGTTCCAATTATAAAGCTTCAAAAATCTATTACTATCGTAAATGGGGTTTCAGCTAATAAACTTTTTAAATATTTAGTGATCTGTTTCCTGTTTTTCTAATTGTATAGTAACAAGTGTTTACTTGAATGAGCTTGTTAAATTATGGAAGAAAAACACAGCATTTGAAAAAAACAAGTTTTTTTTTTGTTTTTTTTAAATAAAAAAAAGCAAAGAATCACTAGTCTAGAGAAAATACTGTTAAGATAAATAAAGTTTTAAAAGAATTAGATTAAAATTATTTAAAATTTAAAATTAAAATATAATATGTATTTATACATAATATAATATGTATTTATGTATTTATATATCTGGAGAAATAGACTTAATTTCTCCAGATCTTAAAACTTTGCAAATTCTAATATCCATGTAAGCATGTAAGCATTTTTATTTTTAAAAGTTCATTAGTTCGTTAATTCCAAAATTCTCGTAACTTGTTAGTTTGAGTGCCCTTAAATAAGTTAAATACCAAATACTCAAACATAACAAACATTTTTAGTTCTCTAGATCAATTACTAAAAGTCTAATCTAAAAGCATAAAAAAAGAACAAAATAATAATAAATTTTGTATACTAATTACTAAATAATGTATACTGGTTATTGCATGCCAGTACAAAGCGAAACAACAACATTTCTAATTATATATCTAGCCTTGTTGCACATTATTTTGCATTTAAAGCAATTTTTTTTCAGTTTTTTTGGTTTGGATTTTCCTTTGTCATTACTACTCTAGAGGTAGACGAATCGGGATGTTTTATGATTTAATTATTTTTTTAACCTTTGTGTCTATACCCGGACACCCGGGTCTCCTCCTTGACTTCCAAAAACTATTTATTTTGGGTTGATCTTTCAATAGAAATTAACTAAAATTTATTACTAAATCGAATTATTCGTTAACCAATAATATAACCCTTGTAGTCTATACCCGGCCACCCGGGGGCCGGGTACTATTGTTAGATCATGATACTATTGATAGATAACAAGAAATCAATAAACGAGCAAGTGGCAATGTTTTAGTTTTTTTAATTATCAGTTACAATCTTTCTCCCGGACCCTTTGAAGCGGACTCATAGGTCCTTTACAACCCGTTCTCCTTCATTGATTTCCTTGCCTGACGTTTTCTTACCCGTATATATCTGCTCCGTTATTTGGAGGTAGCAGAATCGAAAACCCACCTTGCTTTGACCCATATTTTGCCGATTTAGACAGCATTATAATGTGTGGTGAATCTTGCTCCTCCTACATAAAAACATTTTTATATTAATGATAACGGATACCTCGATAAATACCACTACACTATTAGGCAATACCACTTCATTATTAGTTTGATGTCTGTTAAGTATTAATAAGAATAGCTAGTTAGTTATAAAATTCTTTTTCGGTCAATAATTTCACATTTTCTGTGGTTTATCTCGATTTAAAATATTGTGTTCTGCGGAAAGCCATTGGCATTTTTGTTAGTGTGTTTAATGATTATTTCACACATGACATTCGTAAAGATATACTTGAAGATATCTCTTAGAGGTAACATTTCGGTCGATCGAAATGGCTCCTGCGAATGTTGTGTCTCAATGTTTGCTTTTTGAAGGATTTTGTTACCATATCGATCCATCTTCCCCTTTAAGATAAGGTGGATTATTACCATTTTATTTCCAGTTTCACCTTCCTCTGCAACTTCACTATCGCTAAAATTTATTTCTTCATTTTACAGTTCAATCGCATTTCTTGATCTTCGTAAACGTCCTCTATGTCTGAATCTTCCACGATTCTATATGCTGCTGCAGAAAGCCACTCATCTTCTGAGCCGTCGTCAACGAACTCAATTTCTTCTTCGTAATCCGCACCTACCTCTAATAAACGATTTAGGTATACGGTTGTTGATCTTCATACTACGAACTAGGGAAAAAATGTGTATATAACGGTAAAAAACCGAACGGATAATTGCCAAATATTAAATATTACCGTCTCAACACAGCATTTAAAATATTTTTGCGATCCGCCATTTTACCACACACAAACGTACATATTTATTTACAAAAAAAATAACTTCCGCAATCAACCTTTCCATTTGAATACAATACGTAACTCTAATTTCCTCAGTTCACCTAAATGACATTTTTTATTTTGATTTTACTAGTATTACCAGGGGAATCCCCATTTTTTATATTTTTTGTTTTATTAGAGTGCCGATTTTGGTCGCAAACTGAAGAATGAGGCATGTTTATTTAAGTGGCGTACTAGATTTTTTTTGATTGATTGATTTAGAATGTACGACCAAGCATTAAGCAGGATCTCCCGGATATATGACCGGGCCTACCGTACACCCGTTTTACATAAACTTTGAAGGATAAGGCAGGATATTAGTTAAATTATTGAGATCGACCCGGTTACAGACACCATGGTGGCCAATAGTTAGTAAATTTTCGTTGGTGTAGGGAAAGGAAAGGTATGTCAGTAATGACAGAATTGGTCCGGTTTTTCGGTAGCCAATATTCGAACTACTGTTAGCATAAGACAATCACAATTTTACTGAACTGCTCTGTATTCGGGCATCTCTTGTCATCTCTTGTCAATAAATTTAATTAATTTTTAATCTGGAATTATAAATTAATTAATTCATAATCTAATAATATAATTTCTGCAATAATTTCCGCGGGTTTATTTTCTGTGAAATTTTATATCTAGTAAGTAAGTGAAATTTGCCTACTTTCTCAGTTTGCGACCAAAATCGAATATTTGGTTCAAAATATAAAGAAAAATGTGTACGTACGAATTTTAAAAAAACAAAAACGTCAAAGCAAAAAAATCTATTTGGCTACGTAGATCCGCATTCGTCTTCCTCTATAGTAGTAATGAAACAGGAAAAACAAAATCAAACAAAACTTGAAATAAATATTTCATTAAAAGCAAAATAATGTGTAACAAGGATAGATATGTAATTACAAATATGTTGCTGTTTTGCTTTGTACTTGCAGCAATAACCGATACTCCTTATATATATATATATATTTTTTTTTTTGTTTTGATTGCCATACGAAATTTATCATATAAGAAATTTATCATTCTTATGTACTTTTTCTATGGTAAAAGTTTAAAATTTTGGTTTCTATGAACTTTTTCAAAAATTTCAACTTTTTTTTAAAGTGTATTGAGCTTTAAAACCTCTTATTGCAATATTTAAAATTATTACACTCTATAGTCACTACATTTTTTAAGGTCCAGATATTTAACAATTTCGGTACTTAAGGTACTTTATTTCAGGCCTTTTTTAAGTTTATCGGTTTAAGTATTAGCAGTTCTATTACCTGTCAAAGTCGCATATCCTGTCAGAAACTGGTACAAAAAAAAATCTAATCCACACTCGACTCTTAAGTGAACAACTTCAGCAAAAGATTTAAATAATTTCAATTTTTAAAACAAAATTCTATTATACTCATATTTAATTTAGTTTTAATTTAAATTTAAGCAGCATTGTGTCATTTTGACTTTATTAAATGTTTATGTTTGCTAAATACTTCAAATTGTAAACGTTTAAATAAGCATTATAGCGTTAGTACTAGTTCCACCCACCAAAGGCGAGATAGTTTTATACCTTTGTATGGTAGCACAATGGATTTGATTGTAGGCTAATCATTTTAGCTAAGCGTGATTAATAAATCGCAGTCAGTTTAGGGTGCTACTCACCGTTCTTGACTGATTTATACCTTTAATTATTATGGGATCTTCTACAATGGATATTGATTTTAAATTTGATTTCAATTAATCACTATACATAGTCAAATTTATCATTGTTAAGAACAACTGTCTAATAACTCGTATCAAAAGGACACAAATACTTAATTTCAAAAATAAAAAGTTAATTCATAGAATTCATTGACGATAAATCTTTTATTTGCATTTAACAATATAAATTTTTTAACGTCTGTACATTGTATATACATATATGTATATGTAGCGTTTCAAGTTCATAATAATGAACTTTCAACTTTGAAACAAAATGTAAATAACAGTTAATTGAAAAGCCACAAACATTTTTTTTTATTTCTTTCCAATATTTCACTTTTACAAAATATTCAAAAACAAAACCATTGATTTATATTAGAAGCAAGTAATGGTTTTCAATTAAACTTAAAAATAAAAAAATGCAACAACAATTAAAGTGAAATCAAATTTAAATTATATTTGATTGATCATCAATATTTTAGTAAATTGAGTTGTGAATAAAATATGAGTATCATTGAATTCAGCCAACTGGAAAGGTATTTATTTACCATTGTGTTTGCCACCTTTACCAACCACTCTTTTGATTAAGAAATCTTTTTGCGACAAAAATATTAAGGCTTCATATTTCATATAATACACAAAAATTAATTTAATTCTATTCAACATCTTTAATAACTTTGGTTGGTTTATCTTCTGTCAAGTGTCGATTCGATGTAATGACGATCGTTATTTTATAGAAATACAAAATAATGATGTCTAGGTACAAATTTTTGTTTTATGAAATAAAATACTTGCTGTTTCAATCATTCTATAACGTGTAATCTTTATTCTTCATTAACACCTTGCTATAAACATAATCTTGAAAGTATTCATTATATTATATTATATAATAAGAAGATAAACATTTTTTATATTTTTTATATATTTTTTGTTGTATTTGCTTCTTAAATATCGATAATCCTTCTACTCGTGTATTGAATAGATGAATACAAATATTAAAAATTATATATTTTTTTGTAGACTTCAATTTCTAAAGACTTAAATTGTATAACATAGATGAATCCAAATAGTTTACTAATATGATCAATAATGTCTATAATATAGTGCGGGAACAATGTATACATTAATCTTTGCCCGACAGCAATTTATAATCTTAATCCCAAAACTTACCATAACATTAACGAATATTTTAATTTAACCAGATAATCGAGCTGTTCGTTTACTATTTTTGTTGGCTACTTGTTTTATTCCAAACGCCTGACCTTACAATGTTATTTTCATTGCTATTCTTCCGACTTTCATTTTCCTTTGCAAGTTTCTTTACAATGACGTCCTTATTATATCCTTTGGTGGTTTCGTTTACTGTATGGCCAATCCATACATTGTCTTAACAATGTACCAAAGCTCATGTATCGAGAAATTGGCGCAGTGATTAAAGTTGCGGTGTTTGGGACAGGAGGAACCGGGTTCGAATGCCAACTGGAGAGGGTTGCGGAAGGGATTTTTCTTCACCTGATTACGATCGGTGATGACGATTATCACAACTATGACCTCTTGTTGGAGTGCAGAATCCATGAGCGAAACCATCTTCCATGCCAGTACAGACTGGCTGGAGCAATGCAATGTGCAGATAGATTTAGAGCGAATCTGTATTCGTGCGTCCTCGATTTGGCTGGTGATGGCGTAAAGTAGGACGTTAAAAATTAACCGCGAAAGAGATGGGAGCGCTTCGGCCCCAGAAAGGGTTGCAGGGTTCAGAAACACAAAACAAAACAATAATGTAAACATTATAGTATTTTTCAAATGTAGATAGTCTAAATTTTAATTTTTTTTCAATAAATTCATAAATATTTTCACGTAATTTAAGCCATCTATGCTTGTCTTAACAACAATATAGACCAGCTAAATCGACTCTAGATCTACTCCTAATAAATTTACAGGCATTTTAAATCAAACAAAAATGTTTGTTTCTACTTTTCCGTTTCCTCAGTTTGTTGTTCGTTGATGTGTTTCGTTGTGGTTACATTCGTGATGAATTTTATCGTCTTAGTTTTTCTGATATTTAGCTTAAGAAAATATTGCAAGCTAGATCAGCAGGCTTATACGTTTTGCTGCATGTCTGGGTATTTGTGTTTGACCAGTCCTATACCATCTGCGAGTACCAAATCAATATACAATATCGTATAAGATCAGAAACAGCGTCCTTGTGCTTTCGAGATCAATGAAGACCAGAGAAATTATTTTCTTGTTTGAAATCAGCTTGTTCGAATCTTAATTTTGCATTGATTGTATATAGGTGATCTTGGGGATTGTAATTGTCAAGCATTTTCTTTAATTTTTTTTTTCCATAAGTATAATTCTTGTATTATTAGTGATAGTCCGCAGTTGTAGATGTAGGTATTGTATTTGAATATTTAGTTGCCTATATTTAACCTTTATTATTGTTCAGCGTCTCTAGGACACTCAACTTCCCGTTCCATTGATGGATGGGTAATGGGTACTACTAGTCTCGTTATAGATGCCAATTGATGACAAAAGATGTTCGCTTCAACTGTGTTTTATCAGTTGTTAATACCAGAACTATATCTTAAAGGCTATATGTTGATAATTTTGCAATTAAGCTCGCATGCTTTGGTTTGCTGCTCTATCATCAGCAGTTTTAACAATTTCATATGCATTTTGAGTTGATCATTTTGAGGCATCTTCTTTACTACCACAACCATATTTTGGTGAAATATTTTTTTTTTTTCATTTCAATTGTTTATTACATTTCAAGTTCAAAATATATCGTTGTTTTACAAAAATTGAAATGGAAACAAGGAGAACTCTTTGTCCATAAGCGTCAGTTTCGGTTTCTCCTAGGTCATTAATAAAAACAAATTGTTATATTAAAAAAAGAAAAAGTTTCTTCTAGACAAGAAATTTGTTTTCAAACGATATGCTACTTTGTTTTGTTTAAAATTGGAAACAATACAAAACATAATTGGGAGACTTTATTTACAACAAAATTTATAAGGTTTTGAAAGGTGACTTTAGGATCCAGGAATACCCAAATATTTAACTTGATTTTCCCAAATTGATTTAATTTTGTGTCAAATAAATGCCCTGAGTTTTTTCAGTATTCAGTTTTAGTCCTCGATCTTGTATTCAGCTTAAATATTTATACAGTCGGTCAATCTCCCTATAATAGTCTGATCAGGCATGTAAATATATGGTGTCATTAGCAAACAGTGCAATATTGCAGTGGTCAGTTTGAGGTATGTCATTTAGAAAAATACAAAACAATATAAGACTAATTACTGATCCTTGTGGGAGAAACTATGATTGCTGTAGTTTTATTAAATGCAAAGGGCAGTTGTACTAAACCTGAAGCACATGTTAGAGTTGCACTCAAACTGAAACAAAATTCTTTTCTAAGTATAGGAGGACCATTCCTGTGGATTTGAAAACCGACTTTCTGCGGAATCAAAAATTTATTTAGTTCAAGGTGACTGTTTAATCTATGTTTTATTACACATTCCAAGATTTTGCTCATCGAACTAAGCATACTAATGGGTTAGTATCTATTAACTTCACTGGAATTTTTTCCTGGTTTTTTAATTTTACTATATTTTTAAGCGAGGAATCTCACTTTTCATTCTATGTGGACAATAGAATGAAAAGTGAGATTCCTCGCTTAAAAACGATTCCTCGTCTTCTATTGCGAAGCTTAATTAGCAATAACATTTTTTCGGATAAAATTAATTTATACTTATTTGATAAGCTTACAGTTGGGACTGTTAAATCTAAAATAATTAATTTCCGCATAATTAATAGTAGATGTTAAGTATTCTATAGCAAAATTAATACGGTTAATGTCGAAAGTGGACTCAGATAAAATAAAAGCATTCAGCTTGTTATCAATAGTTTTTTTTTAAGTACATCAATATGAATTTTTGGAGTCATGTGTTTTAGCTGACAGGTCGGTCTGTAATATCTTTACTGTAATTCTAGTATGTATGTCGGTAGTTAAACTCGTCACCAATTATGTAGCTACAGTTGCTAGCAGTCAACCGATTAATATCATGCTTTAAATTCCTGTGGTTTGAATTGCAAATGTAGGTATTAACACTACGCGCTTTCCAAGTACAGAATTTAATATTATTATTTAGATATATTTTATGGCTATGGCTAAAATTTTGTCCCCTGGAGTTCAGCATGCTCATTTGATGAGTATAACTTGTTAGTATTTTGTTGATCTTATTTATGTATGTTGATAGATGTAGGGTTGCGTATTAGAAAGCTGGAATAAGGGAATTGCATTAGAGGCACCGGCATCAATGTAGTGTAGAAGGTACATTGTTCTTGGTTAACAAGATTTGGAGAGTTAGCGTTTGCAAGCTTAAAAGTTGTAAATTGCTTAAAAATGTTTTTCCGGTTAGTTTCTCATCTGATGCGAATATATTCAGCTTTGGATAAATTACTGAGTTAATAGTGTGATTACGACCATACAATCAGCACATTGATGTTTGATTTCAAACGCTTTATTAGCACACTCCTGATCATTTTGATGGGTGAGGCTATGTTATTGGCATTAATCCTTCATATTACAGTTGTGGTGTCCAACCACAAAACAGTAGGAACATTGTGTGAGGCGCTCGGTCTTTTTATGTAGAATGTTCCAAGTGCAAGATATATTTCCCATTGCTCGATAATTTGGTAACACTTTAGTTACTTTTGAAGGAGTAATCCCAGTTTCTTTTAAATATAACTCTCCTTCCTCAATAGGTAGTGATGGTAAATCAAAGAGAACGAACATAGGGGTTTGTTTTCTTCAAGTGCATATGTGAAGAATTCAGCATCCTTCTTCTTCCATTCATTAGTTAAAAGTTTATAATGAGATGAATCGTTTACTGAACTTAGTCCATTCGATGAGAGATTTTTATCAAATTTTTAAATCGATCTAACGACTTTTAATTTTTAATTTTAGCCTTGTCACAAAAGGCGGCAATTTTATAGTTTTGTTTTTATTTATGAAACTTGTTTCATTCATTATGTTAGTTGTACTATTTTGTCCATGAAGTAGACTATCAAATGAATTACCAGTTTGAATGGAATAAGATAACAGGTATCCGTTAACGTTATTTTTATCACTGTTGTTATTGCTGCATACTTCAGTAAATTTATGAACTATTCGATAAATACAATTGAAACTGGGTCATAGATTAACTAAGTTTTCTGTTATTTAAAAAAAAATATTTGTTAAGATTTCTCACGAGATTCTTTTATCCAAATTGCACTAAAATTGCTGTTCATTAGCATAGTATACAATTCGACAAAGTTGGTAACTTTATTTTGATTGTTTGTTGGGAAGATCTGTTATTCTTCAAGGAAGACATAAAGGATCAATTTTTTCCTAATATTTATAAATGAACGAGGAGACAACGAGAAATTAAAGAGTAATGAAATTTAAAGATTTGGGAGATATTTTTGATAAAAACTTGTTTCTTGTCACCTCTTTGTATATGACATTCCATTTCATCTGCTTCTTTAGACATTTTTTGTTGACCGTCTGTTCGGTGACAAACGTCGACATTTTATTTTTTAACTGGGTTTTAATGTTATTTCTTATATAATATTCATTTCTGTAACCATCGGTTTTTCAGACTGACGAATGATTGGTTCGTTCACTGTACAAACTTAAAAAATATTTTTAATTTATCTTGCTTCAAACAATTTAACACAAAACGTAAAAAAAAACATATAGTAATAATAACAAATGAATGACAAATTATGGTTAACTTGATTATGAAGTGAAATGTTGTTTGCCATTGAACAAATATTTTGAATAATTTACTATTGAACTTGTAATTGTATTACTTTTTTTTTGTGGTGTAAAAACTACCTGTTTCTAGTGTCTAACATTGTGTTGTTAGTGGGTGAATCAAAATGCTATTGTATTAAATTGTAGCAAAGATATAAAACGAATGCAATTGTAAATATTATATAGAGGTATTAGTGGTCGATAAAATAAAATTCACCAAAGTTTTTGGGTGAAGTAAAGTTTTATAAACTTATGACTTGTAAACCACATATTTTTATTGTTATCAAATTTTTTTGATACAATTTTCAATTTCCAAATAGAAAACTAACTTTTTTCACTTTGGTATAATACATAATGTATCGAATAATATCGATGAAAGTTTTGTAAAATGTTATTCTAAATAATAAAAGCAGCAGAAAAATTTGATTGAATTTAACATTTGGGTCTTATAAGTTATAATTTGTAGACGAACATTTTTTTTAAACTTTTATTTTAGGAAAGTGTACTGAAAATCTATACACAAAGATAATGTTGGCACATAGTAAAATATCAAAATAAAATTGATCCCTATTAAAGGGTATCGAAATGGAGTGCTTATTTGCCTAACACTAGAGTTGACTGAACAAATTTTCAAAGGCTTGTTTTGTACAACATTGCGAATGCCACTTTAAAAAATTTTACTATTGGTGCAGATATTGCGTCATACGTTGTCTGTAATTCTAAATATTCCAAATAAACATAAAAAGATATTTCATAAGGTCACAACGAGAGTTTTGACAGTTTCCCTTTAAAATCGAAAGTTCTAAAATTATACAGGATGCTTTTTAGAATTCTTGCTAGCCATTTTTCTATTTTATCTAAGTGTTCATGCAGATTTCTTGAGCTATAATCTGCAGTATAGATCAAATATAATATTGGACCCAACACACTGACTTGTGGAACACCTGCGTGAATTTCGTAAAAATTGGTGGATGCGTTATTATTTTTCACCAAAAATTTTCGGTTGAACAAATAATTTTTAAAGATTTTAATAAACCTTGCCGGAAAAAGTGTAAATGTGTTTTTGTTTGTCAGGCCATTATGCCATACACTATAAGAAGCCTGTGGCTATCTCCAAAAACGCTGCAGCGCAGTAATTTTTTCTTGTAGAGCGTTCCTAATTGAAAATGCGACTCTATGAACTTGCTTAACGGTTCCATGTTCTTCTCTAATTCCAAATTGATGATCCGGAATGATTTTTTCCTCATGTAGAATTGGCTTAAGCTTATGAAGAAGCATTTTTTTGAATACCTTTGAGAGTGTCGGTAATAAATTGAATAGACAATAAGAGTTTACTTTGGTTTCATCTTTACCGGGTCTTGGAATTTATCGATTTGTTTAATTTTGATTTAACAGGGGGTGATTTATGTGATTTCCACTACCTGCGTATTGATCGTTTTATCATTGAGAGCTGCTGAATATCTTGAGATAGAATTGACAAGCTACTGATAAATTATATCAGTTGTAAATACAAATTTTTAAAGTAGGAGGCAAATCAATTGATAAACCGACCTTTTAATTTATGTAGACTGGTCTCGTGACATCACCAGAAATCCTAGCTCAATTTGGTGATGTGTGATTTAAATTTTAGGTTTAATTGATAAAAAAGCTAGTTTTTCGAAAGTGGTTAATAATCTAGTTCTTTTTGATGATACTTTATGTTATAACTATCAAGTTAAATACATAAACAAAACAAAAGTTTTTAATTAAAAGATGCTATGGACTGCAACACAATATTCCACTTACAATCTTCTATTTTAACTAGTTAAAACTTACATTTTCTCTCATTTAGTTTTTCTTTAACGGAGTTGTATACATTTCAGGCCTGCTTATCAACTTTCAAAATTTTAAAGATCAATTTATGTTTTGCAGATGTTTAGGTTTGCATTTTTATTGTAAGGTGAATTAGTTTATGAGATTTGTAATCGGTTGATTCCCGAAATTCTACACCAACAGCACCATTTCAAAAAAAAAAAATACTTTAATATTGTTTTACAGAGAGTAAACCACTATAAGGATTATTAAGATTTACACTCTTTTATCGCTTTTATCATGCCTGAATTCTTGGTTTAATGTTTTAAAGATTACGAAAAACCCAAGTTAACACATAAGGCTATAGCTTATAGTCGTATATTATACCAAAAAATAGAGGTTTGAATAAGTACCACACGTTAAACCGAATTAGAAACATTCCACGAAGTATTACTTTAAAAAGTTTTAATTACTTTAAAAAATGTCCTTAATGCTTGATTATAATCCACATTTGTTAACCCTTTCATATTTTATTCATTATATCCATTTCAGTGTTAACCAACTATATAAACACTATTAACACAGATAATTATACCAGATGAACATCTTATATGGGTAAAATTTACACAAGTAAATTCTTACTACGCAAATTAATGCAACCAAAATCGAAACAAACGAAAAATAGATATACATAAAAAAACATATTTTCATCCTTTTTTTTATTTGCGCTCGACTATTTGATTGCATAAAAAAATAAAAAAAAAAACCAAACCAAAATAAACGAAAAACATTAAACATTTTTGTTTTATTTTTTATAAAATAAAATAATCGTGTGCACAATAAAAGGAAAAGGATAAAATAGTGTTTTTATACGTACATCTATTTTTCGTTTGGTTCGATTTCGGTTGCACTAATTTACGTAGCATAAATTTACTTGTGTACATTTTACCCATACAAGATGTTCATCCGGTAAAGTTATTTGTGCTCTTAGTAAGTATCCCGTCTTAGTTTTATGGCGAAGATCATATTTTTATAGCATTGTGATATCATCCACGATGATAATCACAGCTTCTTACGCTTTTTCCATTATGTTCGAAATAAAGGTAACGGCTTAACGATCAGGAAGCTTGAAACCTCTCTGAATTGTTCATCTTTCTTTCATCAATAGCATAGACAAATAATAATAATAAATATAATAGAATAATAAATAACATAATAATAAAAATAAAATCAAAACGCAGTGGCTGAGACTCGAACACAAAACATTTTCGTTTCTTGACCGTAATACAAATTTGGTAAAAATTTGTATTTGAAATTTTCCCTTTAGGAAGTTAAAATTTAGCAGTGAATACGTGTAGGAAAGTGTTTTCACTTCTTTGATCACTTTATCAATCGTAAATTTAACCAATAGTTAGAAATATCCTATAAGAAAGCGAAGCAAGTTAAAATTCAGTATAAAAATATCTTCATATTGCTTTATCATAATTTAATTTACGATCCACATTTGCTTACCATGCTTTTCGTAATTCAATCATTTTCAATCACTGTTAACAAAATGTATATATTGGTATTCTGCCGAACACAAAAACTTGGCAAATAGCTATGTTTCTGGTTTCATAAATATTCTGAAAATTCTCAGAAAAGATATGTGTAATGAATAATTCTTTCACAGTAAGAATTTATATTATGTTATGCTGCATGAAAATGCCTTTAACATTTTTGTAATCCCGATTTTGTTTTGTTCTATAACATGTACCTTAAATTCCCCATGTAACTTGACAATTCGAATTATACTCACATCATATTTGAAGAAATTTAAGGATACTAAAACATTAACCTATAAATTGTACGGTTTATATGATATATTGCAATGCAATTGTATTTTACTATTAAAATATATTTAGTGATTTCAACTGTCAGAAAAAATCTGACTTTTTAAATGTCAGCATTCTCAGACTAAAAAAAAAAGACAAGTTTACTAAAGATATTGATATTAAATCACCATTTATAAATAGTTACGATGACTCCGAAAGTTGTCCATTCCACGTTTTTGTCAAATAAAAGATTTAAAATTATTTCATTTTCTTTTATTTTAAAATATTATTGCAGCATTCAACGAATCGAAAAATTGAACCGTATGATGTGTTCAAAACACTCTATAGGCAGAGCAAGTGCACCAGTACCACACAAGCCTAAAATAATTACAAAAATAATAATAATTTAACATTATAAAAAAAATTAGGAAAATACCGTTATTTCTCTAAAACAACTAAAAGAGTTGTGCCTTATTGGACAAATTTTCATCGATGTCTTCAGCATTAAAATATTCTAGGAGTTATTTGTAGAAGTTATTCTTTGCAATGTTTGAGTTAAACATGTAGTCATTTTAATCATGTCCTTTTGTTAATCCTAAACGATTATTTAGACTGCCTCCAAAACCGATGATAAATATTTGTGAATAGACATTTTTGACATTTATTTGATAAAAATAAAGATACCCAAATTAACACGGTCAATTGATATGATAACTTTTGACAAATACCAAAATTTTCTATAATAAAAGCAAAACTGATCGCGTAGCACACTCGGATATATATAATAAAACATAAAATTCACTAATTGGTTTTGTAATAGTACTATTCAAAAACCATATAAGAAAAATTTGAACTTTTTCGTTGCTATGACAATTTTAAATAAGTAATGCACACAATTATAAATGTAATTTTTCTTCATGCTGGGAAATATTTCAATCATATTATACTTTTCGGCCAGCGTAATAAAAAATTGGGAATGTAGGGGATTTATTTTTTAAATAAATGTCAAAAATTTGTATTGACATAAATTTATCGTGGGTTTCGGATACAGTCTTAGAAACTAGTAAATTTTTGTGCATGTCTGGATTCAATTTAACATTCTTCTTCTTTTTCGATACAAAATTCATATCAGGAGATTGTGAACTTGTTTGGATAACTTTGGGACATTACGTTAAATTGTTTATAAGTTGACATAATTTCACTAAAAGTATAGGATGATTTTAATTGATCCGATTATTAGTTTTGTCTTGTGTATACCATTTTGAGAGGAAAATGTTCCACATTCCCTTTGTCTACCGGATTGATACAAAAATACCATCGCGCGGTATTAAATCTGACAATTTATACCAAAACTAATAGGTTCCCATTTTCTAGAAACAAGCTAAAATAAACTGCTTAAAATCACTCAAATATTTCATTGTATGAAGACCAACCTTAAAATGGTCAAAATTTGAATCATGGCAGTAAAAAATACTTATCTGACTTTTTTTGAATGTTTTAGGTAACATTGGACATATACGTATTGCAACTTTTTATAAGCTTCATGGCATGTTTGCTAATATTATAAGGACTATCATTCTACAAATCCAAACAAATAGATTTGAAGTAGTGTTAGGTACATTTATTTTTGTTTAAATGTTTGCTTTAAATCGTGAATCCCTTCTAATTCTTTCAATCCCTTTAACATTTTTACTTAAAATAATTAATCGATAAATATTTCCAATTGCTCTTTAATCCAATATGTTTAGATTTCGTATATGGTTTCTTAATAATCTATGTAAAAGGTTACATAGGTTACAAAAAGTTTATCCCAAAGTTCTTTTTAAATTTTTTTTATTTTATTTCGAAGAAAATCGTTTTACATTTTTATTTGTATATATAAAGAAAAGTGAAAATTTTTACAATATCGTAGGACTGGCCTAACATTTTGCATGATTGTTAACGTTCTATTTTTTTCCTTAGAAACTTTAATATCTAAACCATTTCCAAGGAAATACAGCAATTATTCCGCTTTCAACAATCTGAACTTAAAATTTCGTTTCTTAGTATATATTTTATAAACCTAAGCTAACATGGATTAGGTGTATATACCTGAATTTTTCTAAGAATTCAGTTATTTGAAGAAAAAAAATTCATGGAAATCCTTTTTAAAATAGAAACTGTTTCCTAAAATAAAATGTATCAAATTTAAAGACTTATTCCAAAACTGTATAATTAACATTACAGCTAAATTTGCACCTTCTGGCAATTGAACAAAACATTTTCAGATAAAAAGAATGCCTGGTATAATATTTTTGCTAAAGAAGATTTCGTTTCATTTCGAATGTGGTATTTTGCTCTTAACATATGCTTAACTCATGGCATTCTACGATGATATCTCACAACAGTGTTTATGTTTTAAGGGTTAAACGAGTGTGGCTAGAACAATTTCCTCTCTTCTTACTTCTTTTTCTATTAGACTATTATTGTACAGGTAAATTATTGATTTCTTTGAGTTAGTTGAATTGCATAGAAAACTCCAATTGGTTTTCCGGTCAAATAGACTTCTAGAGATTATTTTGTATTATTTGCAACAAGAAATATTATTAGTAATTATAGTTAGACAGATTCGTGCATTGCTTTTAGGGTGTACTAGTATAGTAACTGCTTCCAAGCATTGTTTCTTCTAAAGCTTCATTGCATTTCATGGGCCAATAAAAATCCTTGTTCGAATTTTTTATTCTTGACATATTTGCGAGATGCTCGTACGTAAATTGTTGCCAAAATTCTAGCAATGTTTGGTAAAAGCCTATTATAATAGTTTAGCATGCCTAAAAACTTTTGTATTTGCTTTATTGATTTTGGTGATTCTATCAAGATAATTTTTTGAACCCATAACCTTCTGTTATTCGATGTGAGAGAAAATGAAGTGTCGGTTTTCTTAATTCGCATTTTGAAAGTTTTATTTTTGACATCAAACTCAACCAGCCGTTTAAATAGAAGATGCAAATGATTTTTATGTTCTTCGAAACTGCTGAACGCCAATATGTCATCAATGTAAAGACAAACAAAATCGATGTCCTTCAAATCGTCTGGTTTGCATTTTTCAAACCAAAGGGCATCCGTAGAAACTCGTAAATTCCAAATAGGATCGTCATAGCTGTTTTATAATAAAGTTCGAGCGCAACAGGTATATGATGAATAAAACAGGTATACGATGAAAAAATTTAGAATAAATTGTACATCCGCTAATCTGTTAATTAAAGTCATAAATATGCGGAACAGGGCAACGATCAAGAATGGTACATGGAGCTTGCGATAATCGCCACATGGTCTCCAATCATTGTTATATTTTTTCTTGACTCTTCTTGATTTTGGAAAATTCATCAATAATCGTCACTGATGATAATTTCAATGTCGGCGTATCGACATATGTCCTTATGCATGCCACATGTATATCGACTAAACTTTTTTGTTTCAAATCGATTAACAAATTGAATTTTCTGAAAAATCTGCTCCAATATTTGGACGATAGACTACAGTGATTATGAATATGCGATTAAATGTTTTACGAAAACCTACATCAACTTGTAAAAGTTTAGATTCGTAAGTGTAAATCGTAGTATTATTCGAATATCAGTTAATAAGAATATCAGTTTTGTGTTTTTACATTTTATGGACAAGCGGTTGCTTAAAACGTCGCTGATGGTCGCATTCATCAACGCCTGATTGTTTTTTTGATCGGCTGTTTTGGTCTCAAAATTACAAGGTTTTTTACAATATCGAGCTCGACTTCCAAAACGATAATTCTAAAATCACATATTTTGTACTAGAACAAGAAGTTTTCCGGAAGTGCGGTCAACACATAATGATATTTAAGTTCATCACTTTTGGTTTTATTAATCATAAAAGTTGATTCAACCAATGCAAACCACGTTTATTTTAGAAACGCTTACCTTTCCTTTACCCGCGTCACATAACATTCTAAGTTATGAGCTAGTACGAAAAGTTATAATTCCGGGTTAACTTATGATATGCAGGATGTAAGAAATACGACGATAATCGATTCGATACTATATGATGTCACTTTTAAGTATTCGGAAATTTTTGGTTGTTTTAGCTTGTATTATTTGAGGTTTCCAACATAATATTTTGTCCATTTCTAGAACCAATAAAATTACATTTGTGTAATTTTATGACTTGTTTGTGGTTTGGTATTTCTGAAAAAGTGCATTGCATAGGTCTTGCTTTTCGAAATTCTTAATCCATTTTGCTATGTCAATTTTAAGTTTACTATTAGGAATCATTTATTTCATTTATTGCACTTCAGTAAATGGCAACATTATTACCTCCGATCCTTGTGGGAACCTTTTTTCTTGAATAATAAAGGATTTGCCACCCACTAATTTGCCATGAAATGGCGAATATTGCTTTCGAGCATAGCTAATCCATAGCCGATGTATTTTTCCGGAATTCAAATTGTGGAAGAATGCTATCTTTTGGTTATACTCTAGAAAGCAGATAAGTATAATATTTAATAATAGTAAAATTTACACGTCTTATATCGTATTCTGGCAAATTAATGATAATGCCTTTTCGGCATCCATGGACTTTGATCATGATCACGTCATGGAATTCAATTGTTGATTTTACTTCTTCTGTCGGCAAATAAAAATCTAACGCGTAAAAATCCATGCGAAATCGTTTTATGTGTCCGCATCATAACAAAATCCGAAAGACTAACACTTCGTCGAACCATTTTTTCCAATCGTGATCAGAAAGCAGTATTCTTTCGAGATTTGCTTTGTGTGTTGCATATTCTTGCATAACATGACGTAAAAGAATTTTAAAGTAGAATCTTTCCTGCACGTTTAACTCAACGATAAACATGCATTTTATTTTATTTCCATTTCTTTGTGGAAATGTTTGGTGGAACTGCAATGTTCACGCATTATGCATCGAGTTGCAATTTTGTGGAGTGTTTAATATCGGGAATTTCAGAAAACACAGCTTGAAGCGTTCATATAATGTTTTGGAAATCGAAGGTACGAACATATAACAATCGTGCCTTCAGTTGCAGCTTGATTACACATGCACTAAATTCTAAACAAGTGGATGCCGTTTCATTTAGGCTACTAAATTGTTTAGTTACGGGCCAGCTGTACTTTGTAGTGAATATGATTAATAGATCGGGAGGTCAATATTTACCAAAAGCTTCTAACACCTGCTTCTTTAAATGAAAGCGGTAAAATTACCGAAACACCGCAGCTGGATCTCACGACTGCATTTGCTTTGTGATCAGTGAGTCTTTGGTATAGATTAGATCGTTATGTGCTCTGTTGAAGACGGATACAGTTTAAGTTGTTGGTGTCGACTTTAAGCATGTTGAGCAACAAACCGTTCTTACTCAACATGCTGCGATTGATGACATGTTGCGCTGGTTTTTTAGGAATGTGTGAACAAATATCAATATTACATACTTTAAAGGAGTCAGATGTAATGTGCGATGATAATTTTAAGAATTTTTGCATCCATTCAATCAAACGATAAATTATACTCGTAATTTTTGACTTGAATGCTCGAGTAAAAATAATTAAAGCTGACATTTATTTTGAAACTCTCCACTTGCCTGATATAAACCAATTTTATTTAAATTTCTTACGAATTTAGTGGCGCGACCTTTCGGCGAGTAACGATAGTAAATTGACTGTACTAATAGATATTAAAATTACTAACATTTGAACCCGAATGACAAACAAACCAATTTGTTTATTACATTTTTATGATCGTATCAATTCTATTCATAATTTATTGAACTAACATAAATAAATAACATAATTCTGGAGTTGAAAATACTTGACAAATTTATAATTAATTTTTATTTTCCTTTTTTTCCATCAAACCATTTGCTTCCTTAAAAAAAAATCAGTTATAATTAAATTAAAATGAAATCTTTACCAACCTTTTTTTCGATTTTCAATTTATACTTGAATATTATATTGGAAAATCCCCTATACATAAAACATTTTTTTTTTAGATAAATAAATAAAAAATATAAAAATTTAATTATCATGTCAATCAGAATGAAAAATTATATATTGTAACTACCACTTTCTTCGCAAAAAGCATACAGAGAAAAAGAAACCGAATGAATGAAGAAAATGTCGTGCAAGTACATCTTACAGAGAAAATTGTAAAAAAAAAAAAATAAAATCAATAACAACCAGAACCTTACCGCATATCAAACACAAACAAATTATAAAACCAAATCGAATATTTTCAAGTGAAATACATATTTAATATGTACATACTTCGGTACTAAGATGTACAGTAAAGTATAAGAAGACGAATTCGATGACTTTTGACATTGCCAATATAATAATATATACGAGTAAATATTATTACTATTATATTGACGAAAGAACATTTTTTTTTACGTTAAGTGAAATTTTCTTTTCGTTTTTGATGATGGCTAAATAGATTCATCATCTCATCACTAAACAAAAAAAAAACAATCTTCGTTTGTTTGTTTATTTATTTTTTGACTTCATTTTGACCAAACCACAAATACTAAAACAAAAAAAAACCTAACGGCTTTGGATAAAACCTTAATAAAACATTATAACTTTGACAGTTGAAATAAAACGAACGAAATTATTTTGATTTATTTTTTTGATCTTAAAATGTTTTTGTTTTTCATCTTAAAGACGTAACCAAAAAGAATTCATCAATTTTAATTTGTATTTTAGCATTGCGTTGTTGTTGCATTTATCATGATTTTGTTTGACCATAAAATTTCTATATTAATATATTCTCGTTATATATATATATATATATATATATATATATATATATATATATATATATATATATATATATATATATATATGTATATATATATATATATATATATATATATATATATACATAGGGTGTCCCAAAATTTACTGACAAGGATGGTACCACTAGATTCCTTGATCAAAATGAAGTTTAATTCTGCCACTTTGCAATTTGCGTATAACTTGGCCTTCTAACGCTGACATCAAATATTGATTAGCATTTTCTAATATTGTATTAATTGCGAAGCTTATAAAATCCCTCTACAACCGCCGGGAATACATCATAATAACTTGTTTCTATATTGAATGATTGATTGATTGATTGATTAGAGTGTACGGCCAAGGACTAACCAGGAACTCCCGGAGTGCCGGGCACCACCGTACACCCGTGTTAAATATAACAAAACCGAAGGAGTGGATGGAATGTTAGTTATGACAGACTCGACCCGGTTGCAGACACCTAAGCGATCGATAGTTAGTATTTTTTTTTTGTTCCGAAGGTTAAGGAAGGGTAAGTTAGCAATGATAGAATTCGTCCGGTTTTCCGGTAGCCAATATTTAAACTACTGTTAGTTAGCACAAAACAATCACAATTATAATGAACTGCTCTGCATTTTATCATATCTTATCAGGATCTCCAATCTGCAACCATTTTTCTGTAATCTTGCATTGTTTCTCTGAAAAAAATATCTATTAATGGGCTAATTTCTTCAAGCTGTAGGCTGTAATAAATTGAATTAGTTTTCGATTGAAATTTACAATTAAATATTAAAATATAAAACTATAACAAAATATAATAAATTTAAAAATATAAAAATAGAAAAATACAAAAAATATAAAAAGTATAAAAATATAACAAATATAAAAAATAAAAATTATAAAATATATAAAAAAATACAAGACATAAAAAATAAAAAAAATCTAAAAAATATTAAAATATAAAAAACCTAAAAATATAAAATATATAAAAATACAAAAATATAAAAAACTTAAAGACAAAAAATATAACAAAAAAATTTAAAAATGTAAAAAATTTAAAACTTAAATAATTAAAATAAAAGTTTAAATAAAAACTTATTAAACATATAAAAATATAAAAAATATAAAAATAAAAAGATATAAATATTGTAAAAAACATAAAAAATAAAAAAATACAAAAATTATAAAAATAATTCAACTTTTAAACATTTACATGCTATTTGGGCAGCTGTCAATTCTCAAGCTGCCTTCCCCTGGCATTCGACAAGCAAAACCACGGCACTACTAAAAATGGTACGATACACGCCTCAACAACGCACCGAAACTGTAAAAAATCACTACAAAAATGATCCGGATTTTCATCTAAAAATCATCTTCAGTGATGAGGCCCACTCTCACCGCGGAGGCCACTAAGAAGAGTTGTCTCATTTGGGACTCAGAAAGACGAAGAACGATTGTTGAAAAGCCTCTCCATCCTCAACGCGTCACTGCTTGGTGGTTTGTTGCTTGGTGGTTTGTCACTGCTTGGGCTGGTGGTGTGTCACTTCTTCGAAAAATAGGCCCGTGCAACTGTTACGGTGAATTGACTGCGCTACCGAGCCATGATTAATGACACTTTATGGCCGGAATTGGTAAATATTGATGTGGACGACGTTTATTTTCAGAAAGAGCTGGCCACAAAAAATTGCAATTTTGCAAGAAAAGTATCCTACCCGTGCCATCTCTCGAAGAGGCGATCACAACCGGCCACCGAGATCCTATGATTTAACATCTTCAGAACCCCTTCTATAGGGTCACGTAAAAGATCAGGTCTATATCAATGCTCCACAATCGATTCAGGACCTTAACGATGGAATTCGTGAAGTTATCGAGGAACAACAGCCACAAATGTGCAAACTGGTAATGGAAAATACATTGAAAAGGACATGGTGCTGCAAGCGCAGCCGTGACGGCCATCTGGCTGACATCGCTTTAAACGCCAATGGCACACTCCCTTCCCTACACTAAAACAAACATTCATTGATTTCCTTCAAAAAACATTCCTTCTTCTACATCACAATGAAACCTCTTATTGGAAAACTCCATTTAAGAGAATAAAATAACCATGCACTAAAAAACAAAATAACTAAAAATCAGTGTAACGGTGACACTTATATAATTTTTCCTTTTTCCCCTTTATTTTCCTCTTTTGTTATATACACAAATAATATTTAATATTTTTCGGTGTAAATAACAATACATGCACAACATTTTTATTTATGTTATATAATAATATTACACACATCACACAATATTTCGCCCGTGAAATGCATTTAAATGTATTGAGTAGTCATATAAGAACAAGAGTAAAGACCAATCATTCACTAACCTTTGTTATATACTAAAATTTTGTACATACATGTTATACTTAAATATGAACTCAATACATTACCATGATTTCCATTTATACCGTATACCAACTACAATATATAACCCTTTTATACACATAACATAGAAATTTATTAAAATAAAAATGCGCATTAAAATAATGCTTAGTACTTGATCTCTGGGAAAGCGACAGAGTACACAATCCACTGCACTATTTCCTCATCATAATAACTTGTTTCTATATTGTAAAAATATTTTTGTATGAACTGCCAAACAGCATTTGATTGAGGAGGGTATTCCAAGTCTAAAACTTGAAAAAACTTAAAAGCGCAGTCCAACGCAGCTAACAGGCTTAAAAATTTGTATTTAATCGAGTCACAATAAACGAAGTCCTGATTATCAGAAAACATGTTCTCACCAATCACAAATAAAAATGGTTGAATTTTATATGTTAGATTAATTTGGGTATCATAATGTTTGTCCTTCCTTCCTGGGGCATTGCCAATAATTTTAAAAACGCATTTTGGGCATCTTTTATGGTAAATTTTATATATTGATTAATATTAATTTTTTTTTTGCTGAAGGTTTGACTACCGCATGCAAAAGCAACAAAATCACACAGGACCGAGCGTCTAAAATTAAATTTAAAAATTCTTTGTAGGGACAAACTTTATGCAAAAGACCATGTTAATTGATTACCTGACGAAACATTTTTCTGCTGTTTAAACTCAGTTAACATCTTTTTGGAAAGCGGCTCTATAATTGTATTGTCCATTATCGGGGTTATGTCCTTACAGAACCTGTCAAATTGAAGAAACATATTCCCATAATTTGAAAAGATTTGAAGAAAATCAATATCTACAAGGTGATTACCATATGATTGAACGTAAGCTGGCCATTCATTTATTATATCGTTTATATTTTTGCCGCTAATATTTTTAGCACTGTATTCTAATTGTAGTTGAAGATCCCCATTTTTTTTAAATATCATAGAGATAATTGTAGTTTCTATTATATTTTAACTGCAGGCACCATTTAAATTATTTGTAGCTATGGATTCTACTGGTCTTCTGTAATTTAGTGTTTTGGGCATTAATATAGAATTTCCCAATTTTGACATTCTATTGCTATATCTATCATAAAGTTGTCCCTTACTTTTAAGTTTTTGTTGTCGTTGAAAGTACATCGACTGAAATAAAGATAAAGAATTAGTAAACAATATAAATGCTTACCGCAGTTTTATTTAACTGCTTACCGCAGTTTTATTTTAAAAATAGCGCTCAATTTGTTTAGACATTTCGTAACATTTCTGATTCGATTTTCTAAAATTACCAGCAAATTTTTTCCGAGCCCTGTGTTTTTAGAATGTTTTTAAGAATTATAATTTTTTCTTGTAAAGAGTAACTACTCTGAGGTTTTTCATTTCCTGAATCGATCTTAGTCGAAGGCTGTGCAGGTGCTGTGTATTTATGTATGTTCTATATGATTAAAAAAAATATAAAAAGGATTTACGGTTTAAAAATCGATTATATATACCTGTGCATTTTGCCACTTATTTAAATGTTCGGTGAAATGCCTAGAGATTAGTCTTTAAGTAGTTAAATTATATGGTGCCCCTTCATACCGGTGAGAGCTTCAATGTCAATTTCATTCTCTGAAAATTAAAAAAGAAATTAGTATTTGATATACAGGTAATGCTATATATAGATATTATTAGGTACTTTGTAATGTTGTAAATTGTTGCAACAGATTCCACGATGATAACAAATTAAATATTTCATTGATTTGGTTAACACTGGCCAGCGTCTGGGTACTATAATTATTTTGTTGCATATTTGATGTTGATAGGGGTATTATATTTATAAAATTTGACATATCAAAGTGTGTCACATCCATGGTTTTTATAAAGTTAGTCTTTAAAATTAGTGTAATGATTTAAATGTTAGAGCTTTTTGCATCAAAACAGATAGATTAGTTAACAAATAATAATATTTATGGTTTACCGATGCTAATTTGTTGATAAAAATTAAAATTGGTGGTTATTATTTTTGTTAGTTTTTAAAATATGTTAAATTAATCTACAAATATTTTTTAAAGCGAAAACTTTTATTTCCATTAAAAAGTGTTGTAATTTACAGAGGTCTACTATCAAGATTTTAAATTGGTACGACACATTTATCGTTGGTAATTGGATAAGTTGATAAATTGTATAAGCATCAATATGCTCATATCATAACTACCTAATGGAATTCTCATGCAAAGTATGTATGAGCTATTCGTTTTATTATTAATGCATATTTCAATAATCTTGAAAATTGATACATTGTTGCAACGCATACTTAAAATGCACTGAGTTCATCCATCAAGATCACTTTTAAAAGAGGATTATTTGCTAATCAAACTTTTCGTCTAACGACGAATATTAGTTTCTATTATTACTTATATTATTGCTCTTTCTTCAAATTGTGATGATCCTGAAGGTCGTCCTGCTTTGCTCCTTCAATAATTCACAAATGAACATGGTTGGTTCAAATGAAAGAAAACAGGAATTTTGCATTCACACTTTTACTCTTTTAATATAACTATAAAGTTATAATCCAACTTTGAAAATTATGTTATTCTCAAAGTATCAAAATATAGAGGATTTTCTTTTTATTTTGAAATAGCTGTCGTCATAGACTAATTTTAACGAGTAAAAACACTTTCCCGTAAGCAATTTTGCTTTTAAATTTTAAATTTTTTTACAATATTCGATTTTAAATATTAAAATAGTAGTTTCTTCAAAAATAGTACTTTCTTTCTAGGGAAAGGCCTCTTTTAAAACAATTATTACTTGACAGTTTGGCCTTCTAGCGCGAAGTAATATAACTCAACTCAACTTTATTTTGTTCAAGGAATATGGTGGTGGTACTAACCGTGTCAGCGAATTTTGGAATACCATGTAATTATATATATATATATATATATATATATATATATATATATATATATATATATATATATATATATATATATATATATATATATATATATATATATATATATATATATATATATATATATATATATATATATATATATATATATATATCAAAATAAAGAAAAAATCGTGCACGAAAATTATATAAATATTTCATTTTCTCTCGAATTAATCAAGATTCTAGCGAATTCCGGAAATTAATTTCGTTTTTTTTTTTTGTGTGTAGATATTTTTGTTGTTGATGGAAAATAAAAATTAATTAATTTTGAAATTTTTTGTAGATTAGAAAAATAAACAAAATGTATGATGGTTTAATTTTTATTTTTTAAATAAACATTAAATGGTAAACTACCTTAATAACATAATAATTCTTGTAAATTGCAAAAAAAAAAAAAAAAAAATATGTTATGGGAGTTTAAGAAAATGTGCTTTTTTTTTACCACCAATTTGACATAGATGTAACATTCGATGTCATGCTGTTAAATGGAGTGGTTTTAATCTGTTGGTTATGGATTTATAAGCAGTTGAGGTTTCACAATGAGATCCCAGGAGGTACATTAGCGTAACTCTTGAACATCATTGCATTGATGCTTTTTTGTTTAAAAAAACTAAAACTAAAAATAGCTTTAAATGTTGTTATGTTAGAATGTGCCACTGGATTTGTTAGTCCACACAATCAAAATAAAATAAGTATAAAAATAAACATAAATTAAATTTGTAAAATTAAAATTGCGTATGCGTATAAGTATATGATATCCTTCGCCTATAATGCAGTCAAAAATTATTTTCACATCCGGAATGATTTTTTTACGATGAACCTAAGATTTTTAAGACTCGGTTTTCTCGGAAAAGCCAAATTTTCGTTTCTTGCATATATGTAATATCAGGTACTTAGTTACCAATTTTAAGATGCGCCCCTTTCCAGTAAATAAAAAAAAATTTATTTGCATAAAAAAATTATTACTAACTAAAATTAATCACATTCTCTTACTTTGGTAAATTTACACTATCAATGCCATATATTTTACCAATTTGGAATAATTTTAAACTTTAAACCAACTATTAGATGCCATAGAACAATTCTAGTCTACCTCTAATTGCAATGATTGTCACCAGAGGCGCTATAATTTTTTTATGTTTACAGGTTGGCGATGCAAATGTCATTCCGTTTTTGTTTATGAAAAGCGACCAAAATTCAAAATACACTTTGACCAGTGTAATAAAATTATTTATAAAAAATAATTGTCGTATGTTCAATGACCAAAATTGAAGTGAAATTTATATTATTGATTTTCCTTGCCATGCAAAGGAAAACAGTTGTTTTGACCGCAATATAGATTGTATGATAATTTTAAAAATATATTGCACACGAAATAATTTTTAACCACTTTATCCCCTATTGTTCGATTTCAATTCTTTATCGGCAGGTAACTTGGTATTTGAAATTCGAATACGGCGTATAGTACCTAGGCACAAAATGGTACTGAACTGTGGTAATCGTCAAAAAACAATCTATAGCTTTTAGGCCTTGGAACTTGTCTTACCAAACGGATAACTATATTCGAACTGGCACTTAAATCTTTTTCTGCAGGATGTCTTTTATTTGGACCATTGTCTTGACCAGAATAAAGTTAAAAACTATAGGAAAATCCTGAGACACCCGATAGTACAAAAAGTTTAAAACCCCATTTATGAGTTTTGTTGTGAAGATATTGCTACAATGAACTTTTAGTTTTGATTTAACAAACCTGCTCGTCAACTGCAAGGCACGATTCTAAAGGAACCATTCTACAATTATTTCGCTGTTTCTCGATGGTGAGTTCCTCCGTCTCAATAACGACCGTAGTTTAATGATTATTGGGCAGTGCTTTGTTATTGTCATTGAAGTGTAGCATTTGTTTTACTCGTTCAAAGTTTGGTAACGACTTGGAGTCTTCTAATAGGTATTAGTTCAAATCTTCCGTATTGGCGGGGACTTCGTTCAAAAATTTTACGAATTCGATTAAAAAGAGTTACTTTTGTTGGAAGCCGGTTAGATTTTTTTATTACATCTAATCCAGTTGGTCAACGATAGGCAACGAAAGTATACCTCAACTGGGCTTACATACTAGTGCGTTGTTGCTTAACAGCATACTTTATAATAGTGGAATATTTGAGCGTTTTTTGATGGCCACCTTGATTGGGACAACATGAATTGGTTTTATCACAACCGAGTCAACTAACTTATGATTTTGATGATGCGTTAATTAAACAAATAAAATAAATAAATTGCAGGATAACTCTACCAAAATCTTCGCATCCTTCCCTTCCGAAAACATCCTTTAGATTGATTATGCTTGCATAGTGATTTTATATTCATAGAATCGTATTTCTTTGGTTGACTGATTCTAGCCGGATAATTTTGCATTAAGCATTGTTTATTTTATTTCACACAATTACACTTCATATAATTTTTCCACACATTATGGAGCGGATTTGAAGAATCGGTGATATACATTTATAGGTGTACTGGATGAGTTTTCTGTAGTAATAGCATTTTAAATTGAAGATTTTTAATTTCATTGAACAAATTACTGTCTACCAGTATTTTTATTTTTTTATGTTTAAACCCTGCAATCTTTTCTGGCGCCGAAGCTCTCCCATCTCTTTCGCGGTTAATTTTTAACCAAATGAAATGTTGATATATACGAAAATTACGAAAAACATATTCGAACAAACCGATTGATAATTATATGAACGTGAGTGTGATCGAATAAAATGAAATAAAATAAAAAAACAAAATTCTAACTACAACCATCTACAACTCTATATGCTCAAAACAAAACCAACAAAATGTCCATACAAGCAATGCGAAAAGTTTAATTGACAGATGCACCAAAACAAAATTTACATTTCTTTATGTATATTAGCCTGTATATTATGTGGCATAGCCTTCTATATAAAATTCTAAATAATTATGGTTTTATATGGTTTTTGAATGGTACTAATGGTACTATATGGTACTTTATATGGTTTTTGAATGGTACTATATTACACAAGAAAATAGAAACTAATAGGCCTCATACACGACACAATTATGTATGAGCAATCATGTGGTTGTGCATGTTGATTGACAGTTGTAGTTGTAGTGATTGAATGTTTGCGCATGCTGATTGTGTCATTTATGGGGCCTATTAATATGATTTTTTGTAAATGCCTGCGCTGGCTGCGTAATGAGTTTGACTATATATTCCTATAGAAGGTTTTGGTATTTGCTTGAATAGACATTGTTGTTGGTGTGCATTTAATTGGAATTTATAATGATTTTATTCACATAAATTTTGCAAGCTAAGCATGAACTCACTGTCGTTTTTTTGTTAGGTCGCCTGCTTATATGCTATATGATCGGTGTTCCATCACTAAATCGTATTAGATTTTTTTGTCCATATATATAAAACTTTCGAGGGGTGGAGTACTCTTTTCCATTGCGTTAATTATTTCCATATCATCGGTTAAATAAGGTGCATATATCATGGAGTTGTCTGTCTAGTGATCTTCCATTATCTTAATATATTGTTAATTAAACCCATATGTTTTTGCAGTTATGTTGTATGAGACGTATCTTGGAGCCTGGACAATAAATTATTATGTCGTCATCATATGCGATGGATTGACAAGTGTGAGAATTATCGATAAGATTTTTTCGAAAATGTCACTTATATTTGGTAATAAATTTATGGCACTATAGTTGTAGTATTTAGATTTTATTTTTTTTTACCTATAGGCATTATTTTTTCATTATTCCAGGTCAAATGCAGTATTCATCTATGATTATTTGTGTTAAATATTTTAAGGCTATATTAGGGGTCATATTTCGCCCACTTGATTTTTTATTGTTTTAAATAAGAACTTTAGTTCAGATGGAGGCACGAACAGTGATGGTATTACTTTTAATTCAATATCGTTTGCTGTTATTACATTGGTGAATATAGTTATGGTGGTTTCTGCCTTTTTCTTATTCTTCTTCCATTCTTCTACTGTATTGTTAGTACGATGTTCAAATTCCGTAAATGGTCGAAGTTTTCCAACATCGGATGTTATATTTATCGTGTTGTTTGTTGTTCCTTGAGTATAACACCCGTTAATTCCGACAATATTTAGTAATTTAATGTCTTTATTGTTGTTAGAATCTATAATTAGACGTTTGATTTCTAATTGATCTTTTCATCCGTATAATTGATTAATACTGTCAAATATATTTTTATTTTTATTTATTTTTTATTTTTTATATGTAATTTAATGTTGTTTTATTAATTGGTTGATATTATTCAAAATATGGCTGTACAGTTTTTCCTGTATAATCGTTCTATGGTTGTATTTGTATATAGTTAATAATTACATACTTTCCTATTGGGTGAGCAATCTTCCATTTACTGAGTAATCAGCTGATTTAAAGAGTTCAAATGTTATTCTATTTCGTTACTTATTAAGTTTTGTTGTTGTCTGCAATATGTTGTATATTCTGATTTTTATAGCATTGCTACTATTGAGTTTACATTTAGTGTTATTATTTTTAGTTTACGCATAATTTATCCATAATTAATTTAATGTTATTAGTATTTGTTGTATGTTATCAATATCATGGTTTTTTCTAAATTGCAGCTTTATTTTGCAATTAATACAAAAAGTGACTTCCACCTTTGAAAGTTTTCATATTTTTATGGTTCGTGGTTTTTATCGCATTTTAAACATCAGTAATTTAAACGACATTTAACGGCTGCGTATCCAAATCTCTGACATCGTTTGCATTGTGTTCTTTGTTTCGCAACTTCTCCCTTACGATTTTTTGATAGTTAATCACTTTTATATTAACTAATATTCTCACTTCACTATTAGGGTTAATCTTTACTAAGAAAATAGGAAGTTTGCGATTTTCAGGAAGAGATTTGTTTGTAATTAATTGAGTGATTTTTATTTTTCGGTTTCATTCCTCGCATAGTTTTATCATTTCATAAATTGTGTTGGCTAATTTGTCATTTCCAAGTCCCCAAGTTAAAGACTCGTTTTGCAATATTTTTAATGATATGATAGGAATTAAGATCCAACCGGAACACGACGTCAGAATATTGCTTGGTGCATTTATTGCTAGTGCTGACTAAAATCAGTCTGACTTTTGTGAAAATTTGGATCTTTAATTCCTACACAAACTAGCAACCGACAGTGGGAAAATAATCTTATTGTGACTATCACATTATTTTCTCATTAAAAATCTACTTGTTAACATGGACACAGTTGAATAAGATGTCAAAATGTAGGATATAAGATCAAATCGGTCAACTGCCACATCCGTAAGAGATCCGTAAAAGAACAACAACAAGATGATCGTCAGAAAACCTACAAGCGAATTTGTAGATCGAAAAAGTGCGAATGGTGGAAGGCTGAAGTCGTCTTAAAAATACAACAACTCAACAATGAGCACAGTTCATGTTACTTCTTTAAAGGAGTCACTGGAATACGCCTTACGTTCTAACCTAGGTATATTGATATTCGAGATATTTGGAAAGAGAATTTCTGACTTACTAAATTTTTAACATATTGTGCCAAATGCTGTGGTTGTAAGTTATCAAGTTGAGGACAATTAGCCCTGATGTACGGCAAGGAAATTCTCTTTACAAAAAGTAAACATCTCAGGACACCATCTTGTATACGATCAGTCAACCAGACTCTGGCATTCAATGAACCCTCACAAAACAGAACTTATATAATACAACTAGAAATAGTTGTGACGCAAACCTAAATAACAAATGATGCAGATGAAACTGTCAATTCTATTTTATAAAATGTTGGTTATGTAACGTAATTTAATTTAGGCTTATATTGACAACAATTTTCAAACAATTTTGACTATTGCATTACATAATATATTATTATTTACCACTTTTGAAATTTTGATAGAATAAACTAGTAAATCAGATCAGAAGCCGGTTTTCGTATGTCTATTCAATTAAAATCATTTTTTTTTTAATTAACAAGATCAAATTAAATTGCGTGGGCGAGCAGTACAAGTATATATATATATCACTAAAATGCAGATACACAAACTGACTATATAATTGCTTCTTATTAAATATGAGTATAGATTATTTTTGACGTAAATTTAAAAGTTATACCAAAATCTTTGTATATGATCTAATTATTTTTATATAATTCCCGTCGCTCAACGTCCATTTGTATATCTCAAATTTCGATAAAAAAAATTTTTTTACATCAAACAATCATATGTCCATTATTTTGCAAATACATAAGTACACTACAATATATACTAAATATGAAAAGAATGTTAAAAAAAAAATAAAAATAATTATAACAGAAAACACATCTATTACGAAAAATACAAAAAGCATATCCAAAACCTCTTGGCGGATAAATTTGATTATTGCAAATCAAACTTATATCAATATACCTTTATAATTATTTCTAACACTTTCGATTTTTATTTTTTTTTTTTCGAATTTATACAGACGAAATACACTACTTTCATTTACTATATCGGTCCGTTCGTCTAATTAGATTGTATGTACATATTTTAATTTAATTCCGTTTAGTATCTACGAAAATCTTAAGTTTTATATAAAGCAATCGTATTTCTTCCAAACAATGATGAAAAAACTAAAAAAACAAAACAAAAAAATTATGTGTGAGAATTTTAAGATGTAAAAAAAAATCTCGAATGTTTATGTAATATTTACGATTTGATTACAAGAAAACTAAAATAGAAATAAAAACAAACAAAAGAAAATCAGATTTAATTTTTTTCATTTCTGCATTATTTTAATAAATTAATTATGATTATAAAAGGTTTTAAAATCATCGCAAACTAAATGAACTCCATAATTCTATGTTTTAGATAAAATTATAATCTTATGTATTTTTAATTTTTATATAATTTTTTGCTGTTGTGCTAAGATTTGCAATATAATGCTATCCGATTACCTAAAGAATTACGAAGAGTTAAAACAAACGTAACAAAAAAAAAACATATACCCGTACTCTTATGTTGTTATACATACAATTGTATTGATAATATGATGGTATACGGTTATATTTAGATGCTTAAGCTTAAAGCTTTCTTTCTAATTCTTATTTTGTATTGGTGTATAATATAGCTCCCCTAATTAAAAGTATAATAACCGTATTATGCACATAAAGTCATTAACGGAAATAAGAATATCGTGATTTAATCTTATGTTTATACATCTATCTATATGTACATGAATCTTTTATGATGATATAATTAAAAAGATCATATACTGATCTGATCACCATATAGGATGAATGAAGCATAGTCGAGTAAAAGTCGTGAAATGTTTTGTAATCAAAATCAAAATAATTAGAGGCGGGGTACATTATGATACATAATATTTATATACAGAATATGATTAGAACATAATTAGTGAAACATAAGTCGAGGGGGCTAGGCCAATTTATTACTTATGGAAACTCCTCGGTAACATTTTTTGTTTCTATTAATTAGATGCCTCACGTTTTGGAAAATATATGTAAATTATTATGTTTTGTTATTGATTAAATGACGTGAGAATTGACAGATAATCAACAGTTTTCCAAATAAGATTTAACCAGTATTCGAAAGTGTTACAAAAACAAAAGCATTACAGACCATAGTTGACCATTTACTAAGATTTTTTTTTAACTTGGCAGTGCCGGAATTTTGCACATTGTATTTTCATTTCTTTGAATGTTCAAAAGTAATTTTAATGGCGACAGCTATTGAAAATGCAATATCCAATGCATTATTATATTGATAGCGATCATATTTTGGCCAAGATGAACGACATCAAATATGGATTTCCGGTTCCTTTCGAGAGGTTCGTTTTTATATTTATCCTATAACTCTTTCGGCTATGTTGGATAACAGGTAGTTAGCAAAATTCTTAACAGGCATAGTAACTGCTATAGATTTAAAGTGAGAACTGCATCCGTCATATAATTTACCATTAACTTTTGTAAGATTATAGAGCTCATGCATCCTTAAGTTATCGTAAATAAAACAATTCACGATATCCAGAATGAACTGTATACAATCTGCCTAGAAAAAAAATCAGGATATACCGCAAGTGCGTTTCTTCGTTTGCGAGGCTTCTGCGGATTTTGGATATGTCACACGTTAGAAAGTCTTGCAAATAGTCAATAATCAGTGACTCGTTTGGATACTTAGAAGAATAGTATCAATGTTGTTTTGTTGGTGTAAACCAACAGTAAAGTATACACGTGGCTTGATTTCTTTAGATGTATATAGCCAAATGATTAACAGAAGCTTTTTGCTGCTTATATTTTTTAGAAACGTGTAACTTTATCATTTACATTTACATCTTGAACTGCTTACATTTTATTGACTTAACAGAGCTGTAATATTTCACATAAATTTGTTTTTGATAATAGCGATCTATTACCGATTATTAGATCTGATATAAAATTCTTTAAAAAGCGATTTGCCGTTATCCTTACTTGGAAATTTAAATAAGGATCGTTTAAATTCGAGGGCTTCTTTCCGGTGCGAACTCTTCCAGGGTTAAACCGCCTTTACTATAAAAAAAAATACATTTATAGTATTTTAGTACCTTTTTAGACCAATATAAGTTTAGTACTTTAGATCTGATTCATTAAATATATTTTAATAATTAAGACAATGGTGAAATCGAAAACAACTTCCTAATTTAACTTTTGATTTACAGTTCGGAACACAACAGTATTTCTCCATTAATATTGAACGTTGGACAGTTTCTTGTTGTGGCTTTTGTTGAATATAAAAATGATACTTGCCTTTGACTGCCTGCTTTAGAGCATTCGTAAATAAATGGAAAATATGTGCTATTTACTATCATTTCTTTAATTCCACTTCGCAATTGCCCAATAGTTTTAAATAAGTCTAGGCTTTGTTGGATGTTGTTCTTTTTCTTTATAATTGATTCAATAATACAATAAATCTTAGAAGCATAGTAGACAGTAGTAAAATTTGAGTGAAATAAATTATTTTGCAGTAGATTTGTTTTTTTATATCTAAAACCTCGGAGATTTTTAAGCAATTACCAATCAGCTAGTTAGTCAATCTTCTCACTGAATTTAGGTAAATTGAGGTAAAGTGCGAGAGCTTTTTTCGATGTTTTGATCATATTTCATACTGGAATTTTTTTCTAGAATTTAAATCGAATTGTTTTATTTGTGTTGTATGTCCTTTAATTATAAATTTAACTGAGTTTAACAGTTATAGAAATATTCAATTACTAATTCATTTTAATTTAATTTCTAAGCACAGTATTAGTCGAATCTTATTACTTCAGACTACAAGATAATCTTAAGAAAAATAAAATACAATTTGTGGTTTAATGAGTGTCAAAAGCCGCAAGTCTTGTGGTATACCAGTGGTGAGTAGCAACTGGCAATAGAAGTGGACATTTAAAGTTGGCTTATAGTAAAATACATAGCTCGTCTGCATAATCACATATGGTAAAATATTGTAGATTTCGTGGTATTTCCAATTGTATGTTGATTAAAGTAAATATACTAGAGATCATGATCAATTATTTATGTTAACGTTACTATCGGATAATACATCTACGATAGTAGGTGTATTATCCGATAGTAACCTTAACATAAAAGAAATAAATAGCAATAAAAGTATTTAAAAATTGAAAATGTCCGATAAAACGTCAACAATGGCAGGTAAAACCGAACAGCAATTTGAAACTATGTTGAACAATACTGAATATCCAATTGAGAAGTGGATTTATCACTAATGATATTAATGATGGGTTTATGAAAGAATTGATTGCCCAAACAGCTTTTGTTGGATGGGAATCAAAGCCATGGTCAAACATGATTCTACGAATCTTAACATCGCATCCATGTAAGCTCTCTCATAACAATGAGACAATTGATTCTGCCACCAATCCTCAAATGTCCATCAAAGTTTTGGACTGCTTTATTTTTAACATGTGGCAATAATGTTGTTGCAATTCTTGATGGCATGGTTAATGGAATATACAAAACAACTTTAACCGCATTTATAAGTAGATTGGCCATAAAAAGGAATTTAACACTTGCAGAACGATAAATATATTCCTGTCACTTTGAGCTTTTTGGTGTATTTGTTGTGCTTTTCCCAATTTTGCTTTAAATTTGGTTCATAAGAAAATAGTTGACAGCTTTTTGGTAACACCAGCTTACATGGCAATTTACCAGTTGCAGGAACATTCTTGGTATTTGCTAGTGGATTATTGAACATGTGTTTCACTCAAGAGTTAATTACTGCAGGTGCAACATACATGACTTAATTGTGTGCAGTTTTGCTTGATCAAACCATCAATGCAGCAAAAGGAGCTACTGATTATGATAACATTTTGAAAGATCATAAAATTGCAGTAGAGGCTGATGGTTTAGATGTAGAAACTAGATAAGCTAGCATGGACATTTGGGGTAGCACAAAGGAAATAATCAAAAGCATGATTGCAAATACCAATACTGCGTTTTCTAGAATGGGTGTGCAAAAGGATAAACCACAAGAAATGTTGTTGTGAGGTTAGTTTAGGGTTACCAGACTTTTGCTAGGAAAAACCGGGACAAAAAAATTATTATTTTTTTTTTAAATCATTTTTTCAAACAGTTTTCAATACAAAAATATCACATAAAAATTAAATGAAAAACCAACAACAAAAATAAGTTTAATTCAAGGAATTTTGTTCAGTTAACACATTTGTGTTGAGATTCTCTCGTTAAATTGTTATTTTAAAAAAAATACTTAACTTAAAATATAGTAAAAATTAGTAAATAGTAAAATATAGTAAAAGGAAATATGTTTAATTCTAATGGTTTAATCACATTTACTGAAGAATTTTTGCTTCCTAATTAAATAATTACTAATTTAAAAAAAAATTAAATCATATAAAAATATTAAAAAATGTTACATTCATTTAGTCATAAGCGCTCTAAATTATATTATAAATAAATAATAAACATAATTATAAAGATAAAAAACTGAATAAAAAGCAATGAGCTAGTCATATTTACGGCAAGATTTACCATCCTTCATTAAATTCTTATTTTTCATAACGTAATCATACATTTCACAACAATTTATGTCGTAATTGACGAGACATTGTATTATACCCTCAACAGTTTCTGGTAGTAAACGATTTCACTCATCAGACCATTGAATTCCCAAGAGTGAAAATAAACGCTCAACATTTCCATTATGCCCAGAAATAGCAAATAAATATTCACATAATTTAAATATCTCAATGTACTATTCTGGAAATTCGGTTTCCAACTTGGAAAAAATGAAGCTCCATTTTTCTGCGGCTATCTTTCTAGTCCATTCGTTCCCCTCTTTATTTATTTCCTCATCCATTATGGTTCCTACTCTGCTAATTTAATTAAACAGAAGCGTATCATTTAGAACGATGTTTTTTCCTTGACGTAGTTGCTCGTCAGTCCAACTTTGTCCCATTCTGGCTTAACTTTAAGGTTCATCCACGAAAATACAAAATATTTTTCTAAAGGAGCAATCCACGCGGCTAATAATTCTAAAAAAGTTTCATAACATTTGAGTGTAAGTTTTCTAAACTTTAGTTCTTTTTCGTTAAATCTCATTTCATCATTTTTATTTAAAATTGATTTGACACTTTGTGGTAAAACCCAGTTCATATTTTATCTTTTGCGGTAATTAAAGTGGTTTGTAAAACATCCAACATATTCAATTATTGACACAATGTCCTTCAATTTTGAGAATTTGTAAATTAATTGCACTGGCTTAACTATGAATAAAAAAAGATAAGCCTCACTCAATGGATCATTAAAAAAATGTACTAATGTTTTTGGTGCTCTCTTCTCAGACAAAAAAACGACTTTAATGCTTCATATAATTTTAAAATTCGTTCTTTTGCAGGCAACAGCGAAAGCCACCTTGTTTTAGAATATGAAAGTAGTGCTTTGCAGTCATATCGGACGTTTCACCTTTTAAATTTTCCATTTTTAGAAGTTTATCATTAATTCCGCTCTTTGTAAAATATTGAATTACTAAAGGAAACATTTTTCTGGCTTTATGGTTACTGGCATCCGTACTGATGCTATAATAGGAACAATATAGTAGTTCTTTGAGGATTACTTCGATTGAATGCGGCGCTAAGATTTTAATAATTAATTTTGTTGTTTTAGTTCTGGCCGATGAATATCTTATTGCTACTTTAGAATCACAAAAGAGTTTAGGAATTAATTCGTTAATGCAATCGGAGGAAGCAAAAGACTGATGTTGCTTTAGAAAATGATAAGCAAAGCACCTTTGAATGGTAATCAATTTATCTTCTTCTGTGCTATCCCGTTTTACAGAAAATCGTGTTAATGATTGAGTACTACTTGACGAGGTGACGTTAGTTTTGAGTTTTTGACCATTAATATGATATTTAATATCGAAGATACCTTAATATCGTAGATATCCTTAATATCGAAGCATCCGTTTCCGATCTTCCCGTTTAAACGAACGGGAATTCATTTATATATTTTTCTTGAAATTTGCACTGTCTTTTCGGCATATTTGAATTATAACACAACGCTGCACAAATTTTGTATAGATTCATGTCATTACATGTCTTATACATGTCTTATTTTAGAATTTTTTTCGATTTATACTTCGAGATTTCTAAATGCGCACAAACAATTTTTTGATAATTACTATTTGATTTTGATTTTCTGTAGAGGGCTACACACCGTGTAGAAGTACTAAATAGAATGAAATAATTTTTAGTACAAAAGAGGAGTGCCCATGTTGAAAATTCATCTATATTATTATATGAACTTTGGATTTTTAGATTGGTTTTTGATATGTAATAAATGTTTAAATGTTCACGTTATAAAAAAAATATGGAAACCGGGACAATCTGGTGTCCCGACGAGATCTTTCAAGACACTGGGACTATTATCCAAAAACCGGGACAATTCCGGAAAACCAGGACGTCTGGCAACCCTAGGTTAGTTGTAAACATGTTGATTTGTGGGTAAATATTACTTAGACTGTTTTCTAAACAGATACTTATTTACTTATTTGCCGCCATCTTAAATAAGTAAGTAAAACCATTCCAATTAATTTTACTTAGTTATTTTGACAACTGCTGATGTTCAGCAAAATCAAAAAAACATCAAAACAATGAAAACTGCGTTTAATGCTATAAGATTTTTTTGGAATAATAAATAATTAAAATGGAAAGTAGAAGAAATTTTTTTGTATTTAATTATTTAGTGAATACAAATATTAAATTATTCCTTAAAATTATGCCTAAAATATTGTAAACAAAAAAATAATTACATGGTTGATGTGGTACTGCAAAAAGACGAATCTGCACTTAAAAAACACCTCCGAATATCGAAACAAGCTTTCAGTTTATCGAGTTATGTTCACCCAAACATCATGGATATAACCCTAATATGGAGCTAGGTGTCACTCTTTTTTAGTTGGCTTGTGGCACGAGCTACAGAGTAGTTGATACGGCATTCCATATACGTACTACTTCCGTATTCAACATTTTACAGCGAACTATGAATTTTATTTTAAGAATACTAACCCAAATTATTTCGTTTCCTGTTCACGAATAATACGATGCAGTAGGTGCGAAATTTGCTACCCGGGCAGGCTCAATTATTTTTAATAAAGCCGTATGTGCTATTGACTACACACATATTAAAAAAAATGCCCATTTAATCATCACGATGAGTATATTGCAAGGTGCAATATATATACTCATAAAATAATTTACTTCATAACTTATATGCATAGTTTACACCTAAATAAAATTAATATTGAATACGTCTAATTGACGCGAGTATATTTTATTTTAGCTGTCTGTGACGCAGAACATAAGTTCGTAAATATTTGTGCTGAGTGGCCAGCGTCAGTACATGACCAGAGAGTGCTACGGAATAGTGAAATTTATAAATTGAAACAATACCCGGCACATGGTTTTTTTTGCTTGGGGGTAGTGCATATCAATTATGTTTAGAACCTAAAGCGATTATAACTCCATATACCGAGCATATCCGGTTAAGTGATCGTCAAAAACGATTCAATCAGTTACACAGCAAGGCTCGAATAGCAAAAGATCAAGCGTTTGGGCAGTTGAAAACCAGATGGAGATGCATATTTTTAAGAAGCTTAGAATTAAGCATTAAAAATATCATTAAATTTATTGCAGTATGCTGTATATATTTCATAATGTATGTTTGAGAGTATATTTATAAATAAAGATGTTCAACCCTAATTAGATTCCGCTGAAAATCAAACCTCACAAGCAATCGCTACAGAATTTCGTAAACAGTTATGCGAAGATGTTTAAATGAAAAACATTAACGTTTCAATTATAATTCGTTTATGCATAATCAAAGTAAATTTTATTTCAGTCTTTTGTTTTAAAATATTATCATATATTTATAGTACATTTGAGCGTTAGCTTTAATCCGTTTCAGAGGACGAAAGGTCAACGTCCGAAAAATATTTTTGTACCACTTTTAATATAATTTTGTTGTTTTTTTTAATAGATTTTAAAATATTATCATCCGTCTCCTTCACGTATTCTCTAAAAGAACTCTGTTTCTTTTTTTTGGAGGGGGGACGCTGCTAGTTCGTCGTGTGGATGGTTGTTGTTCCATTGCCGATGGACTTTCATCAAGCAGAAGTTCGAGATCCGGATTGAGAGGATCATATACAATTAAATCGCCTTTATCGAAGGCGGTATAATTGGCGCTATCAATGATGTCTGGAGGTGTTATGTTGTGTTTTGACCCCATCAGGTCATTTATTTTATCAAAATAAGGCCAATTTGATGCATTTATTGTCGTTGGAGCAGTTCCCGTTTTTGGGTCTTTAAGTTTTTTATAACTATCCATCAAATTGTTCCATTTTTTGGAACATTCCTGAGCTAGCCAACCATCTAACTCAATCCGTGATGATTGTATCATTCTAAAATAAAAAAAAAAAATTTAGATACTTGAATCAAACATTTAGTTTTAAATCTACTTTAAACCCTGGCTGGTTTTCTTTTTAAATTCGTCGTCAAAAACTTTTCGGGCCTCGATTAGGGCAAAAGTTTCTTTTTCGCTCCCTATTAAATAAGTGAATATTAAAGAGGTTTGTTATTACATATTTTGATATTATAAAATGAAGATGTAAATATTTTCTATAACCACAACTTCAAAACAATCACGATAATACTATAATATAAACTTATTGAATTGAGTACTGACGTCGGCTGTTATAAGCTTTTCTTTTGCTCATTTTTAATATATATATATATATATATATATATATATATATATATATATATATATATATATATATATACTATTTTTGGTCAGTTGTTATAATATATTTACTATTATTATTATTATTATGATTATTATTGTATAATAATAATAAATCTATGAAACGTATGTATATAAAATTTCAATCACCTAAAAATTAAAACAAAATTTTGAAATTACGCTTACTGACATTAAAATTAGATTTTTCTGTAAGAAACGGATAGAAAATCAGTCACCTCGCCAGGTTACTTATTTGAATAAGTTAGGTTCCACAAATATCGGTTCTCTTCGAATTGAACAATTTAAGTCAAGATCATTTTATAAAATTCGAAAAAAGCTATTTAAAATACACTTGTACTAGAAATTTAGATTTGACCTGCTTTACAAAAAAACCTGTTAAAAATCTAATATTTGACATAAAGGTCTGGCGACCATTGATTTATTTACTTACATTAAGACAAATCTTTATATATGACCCTAACATTTAAAAATACTTAATAATTAAATGTACGACCGACCATCTGCATTCGATGCAAATTAAACATTTCCTTAATTGGTTTGGTTGCATATAGTAATTATTATTATTTTCATTGGTTGATTTACTTTCATTGCCGGTTTAAGTAGATAAATCGATTTAAATATTTCTTGAGGGTACATATATATGAAAACATGTGATGGTCACTTTTAAAAATAACTTAGAGATTAATTAAAATCAAAATATAACCTTAAAACATGGAGAATTGCATTAAATAGATTTTCTAGGAAAATGTAACACGAATTGTACTGGAATTAAATTATACATAGACTACATTTATATGAACCTTCAAAATAATTGATGTTCATCACACTTGAAAACAATAGACAGTTTTCACAATTTTCAATTGTGACAAAAATATAACATAGGAGAGTTATATATATGTATATAAGCTAACTAGATTAGTTTTGAAATCGTTTGTATTTAGTTTTTCGTTTGTTTTAATTTTCAGTTGTTCGTTCAGTCGAATGAAGCTATACATATAGAAGAATATCAATTCAAGGTTTAATTGATATTGACGGATGGAGTTTAAAAAATATATTTATAAATTTTGTTCACACCATTATTGATGATCTTTTTTATAGTAAATCAATTTTAAGGTTAAAGCTGTCTATTTAGTATTGTGATATGCACATATAAACATTCTTATAGTGTAAAGTGCAATGTCATAAATAATATTAAAACTTTTGAAAAGCGTTCAAATGGGATCGTAATTAGAATGTGATATTTGCTAATAATTCCCAAATGATGTACCGAAATTTTATGATTTTGTTATTTAATTAGATATATGTATATTCGTTATGAGAATTATAGATGGTGGTTTAATTAATTTCCTTACCAAAATAAAGCTCTTTGCATACACACACATTATAAAAACAAATTTTTTTGGCATTAATAGCGCATATACAAAAAAACAATGTTTTAATTTTGATCAATCAAATATTCATCAAAATGTGTTTCTTATTATAGCCTTGATATGTTATAAACACAGTTTAATATTAATTTGTTCAAAACATAACCAAAAGTGGTACGTCCAGTTGCAATCGAATACCGGAGGAGAAAAGTGTTTTTTTTTGTTGTTTTATATTTACGCTTACTAAACATATTATTCATAATAATTGCTGTAAAGATAAATTTTGACCAATTTGAAATGTCATATTATTTCAACAAACTTATTTTTTTTTCTTCTGAATAATAACTTTGGCATTTAAAATAAATATTAGATTATTTTGAGACAATAAATGTTAATCTATAGTTGAAGTGTTGATCTGCCGCGCTTATTTTCAGCGCAACAAGGAATGACATTTTTTAATGCGTTAAGTTATAAGCTGTTTGGATTTTATATAAATGTTAAAGTAATTTAGATGTATAATTGTAGGTTGCGGAGTTTGAACTCAATACCATGCCCTTTTCATATCAACATTTATAAATTATAAATTTATATTGTGGAGGATTTTCGATTAATGTCATTATTTTATTTAAAATTAATTCATATCATTAACCTTGTTTTGGTTTAGTTACCAGTTGCATTTACTTATTGTAAGGTTAATAAAACTTCTTAAGTCATGTATCTTAAATTCTTAAGTTAAATACATATAAGAGTTCAATGTTTGTAATTTTAAGGTATTTAAAACAGTTAGCAATGGTATAATTTAATCATCAAGTGTGAAATTGCGCTGGGGAACATAGGAGTAGACACGTTTTCTTTTAAGGAATTATTTTTGATTTTCATACTATAAATTTTAATTTTACATTTAGAAAAATAAATTATAATATTAATGATATTAATCGGGAAATCGGAATTTACAAGCCAATGCTGGCGCATGCCGAATCAACAATGTGGCTCCAAAGGTTATGCTCCCGAGCTTATTCTTCGCGTTGTTCTTATAGGTAACAATAACATAAATCGGTCTCTACCACGAGGAGCAATCGTCCCCGGCAGTGACCAATTTTCCTGGCAAATAATGTATTTCATTGGTTTTTTTATTAGATTTTTTTTGCTTATCAGTGATCCAACCTTCGATAAATCACCTTCTACGACAATCAAAGCATACTGAGGTAGTATCCTCAGGATACCCTGCTTTGATTTTTCACTGTTTTCTTTGCAGTTTTGGCTATAGCAACAGCTAACGTTTTAACAAGATTTATTCAAGTTTATTATCACCAAATGCTTTCTTTGACGGTGATTTTCTGGCTCCTGCTGCCTTATAGGTGTTACAAAAATTAAGTATAATGTTTGACTTAACATTTTGCATTGTGATACTCCAGCTTGTATGTTGTCAATAACATAATTCTCATTATATAACTGACTAGACAATCTCGGTCTGATTGGAATTGGTAAACAGATTAGTTGAATATATGAAAGTGGAAACGATGATTTTTTATGTGTTGTAAGTTTCTGTCACGAATGTACACACGAATGACGCACTGGGAAAAAAAATCGCTGAATCGTTATCGAGATTTCGAAAGAGGCTTATTAAGCGATGTTTAACCCATTATTAACACAGAATTTTTTTTATCGTTTTTTGCATTTTTCTTTTATTTTCTTTTTTATTTTAGTCTTTATGAAAATTTTAGTCTTTAAGAACATTTCACGTATAATGTAATATTACATATTTCACAGCTATAGAAAATATGAGAATTACACTCTTTACATCGCAAGGTGATTCTGCTTTTACGGTATTGTGAGCCTCTTTCGCCAGAAATACGGGCTCATTAGTAGATCTTCGCGGTACTAGAAGTTTCCCGTGTTGAACTAACAATGCGTTAGCTAATTGTCGTCGAAACTCTAATTGGTTCATTTGACATCCGTAGGTTTCACTTAGGGAGCACGCATTAGTTACGGCCAAATCTAGCATCCATAGTACTACTGGCATATACAACTTTTTACCCCGAATGCTCATGCGATAGTTTGAAATGTGTCGATCTAATAGATCAACATCACCCATTTTTTAGAAGATTTATGTCGCTCATTTTGATATTTTTTAGACTATTCTCTCGCAGCGTACCTGTTCCAGCACATCGTTTATCTTTAAGTAACGGAGAAGATTTGGGCCTGTAAAAAAATGGTCAAAGTAAAATGAAAACACGAATCCGGGAAAGCATTCCATGAATTTTCTCACAAAGTTCATCATAACGGATTCTCCTAATCCTAACGTCATATCCCGTTCCTGGTTATGACCCTGATAAATGTCGAATAAGGAACAGTAACCTGAACCACTTGCAGCCACCCATGCCTTATAACGAAAGCGCACAGGTTTATTACGAAGAAACATTTTACATGGTTTTCTCTCAAAGTATGGAACCATCGATTCATCGATTGATATGTTCATCTCAACAGATGCATATTTTGTGAACATCTCGTTCAAATGATTAATGAATGAACGAATTTTTGCAAATCGATCGTTTATATCGACGATTTTATGAACATCACAAAAATGTATGTTGCCAAATATATAAATGAAAAATGTTCTTGAGTGACCAGTGGTGCATTTTTACACCATCAATAAAAATAGGTGCTAAAAATGATTATCTGCGTTTTTATTTTTATTTTTTATTGTTATCATACAATTATTATAGTATGTTACTGTTAAAATTGTCACTTATTTACAAATAACACGATTTTTTTTTAACTTACCAATATCTTTTTGTAATAGGGTCCATATTTCACTTTCGACAATCCTTCAATACAAATTCAAGCCACAATAGATAAAATAATTCAACTCAAAAATAATTTCACTGTCCTTAGATATGTTTTAAAATATAACGGTGGATTATTTATAACACTTATTCCTGGAAAATTTAAGTGTGAATTTTTTAAATAGAGGAAAAAGAGTTACATGTTTGTTGGTGCGCAAATGAACCGCTTGTCAATAATGGGTTTGAACCTGTACGGTAATTATGACTGTATAACATTATGAAGCTGTGGGCTATATGAATATGACTATTTGCGTCGTGGATTACTAAAAATTTACTAGCCAATATAAGTCTAGTTTTTTTATTTGTAATTATCGTATAATGTTGGTTCAATTGTTCTTTAATTGAGGAATTCTATTTGAGGGTTTCTTTCGAATAATTTTTGAAAGTCACCACAAGTTTTTAGTGTTCTTAACACTTAGCCGCTTCATGACTTATGGCACTCGTTGCTCTTTTTAAAGTAATTTTAGTAGCATTTTTTAGTAGCACTTACTAAAATTACTTACTAAAAATGCAAATAAATTGGAACGAACACTAAAATGTAAAGTATTTTTCCAGCTGGGTTATCGCTGAAGTTTAAACCGTAACGAATAATCTTGTTTGAATTAAAATTAAAAAAGTGTTCAAAATCTTGATGAAATTAATTCCGCGTGTTTTGTTTAAGTATGCGAGTAATGGTAATTTGCCCGTTGCGAGTTGTAACCCGATCTCATCCAAAAGAAAATAAAATAGAATTAACATTTTTACTTGAATACTTAATAAATTCACTTTGCCTAAAGATTCAGTCTCAGTAATGTTTTATTCGGTTCTCCAATTCCTCATTGAACTCTGAAAAATTGCAGGTTGTAGTCTGTTATTTGGAGGTACATTGAATTTTCTATTGACGCTTTTGACGGGGATTTTTTGTTTGTTTGTATTATATTATTTCGAGTACGATATCCGTCAAAATAAGACCGGTGGGTTTCGTTGCAGTTGCACCACTTCGGGATAGGATCTATAGATAATGTTAGCAGTAACTCTACAATATTTCACTATCTGCTCAGCACCATTAAAGGAGCATTTCAATTTAAGTTGACGGTTAGCCGGAGCATGACCGTAATGTTGGGATTTAGTGCAAATATTAGCATCATTTAAGTTTCTCTTATAATTATTCCCATTTGAAAGTGATTAAGATTTTGTAAGGTCATTTAGGTGACATTAACAATCGTGTTTCCATTATGCTTTGTAATTTCATAAAGGTGTTGATCTGTTTATATTGCCAGTCTCAAACTAGATTGGTGTTGTTCGTTCGGTAACAAACGAGTGCTAGGATAAAGATTTATAGAAAAACTAAAATAAAAATATTGAAATTTAATTTCGAACTTCCACTTAACGAAAAAAAGAATGCATCTATGTTTTCAAAGCACTCTGTTCTACAATGTTTTCCTTAAATTTTAACACCGTTCAAAGTATTTTGTTTCTCGAAAAATTTTAATTATTTTTCGCTTATTTCATAGAACTGTATCTAAAATTATCTTTTATTTTATTTTTCATGAGGTTTCAAAACCGTTATTCAAAAATTTGAATTATTTAAAAAAAAAATGATATTTTAACTATCTCAGTTCTAAAAATAAGCACACCTTATCACAATTATAACTGCTCTCTGATTTTTTCTTTTTTTATTTTGAATACAACTAGAACTGAACTGCTTTAGTATTAATCAACTTGAGCAGTTCGTTTTTCTGCCGGTATATTTCTGTTAATAATTACCTTGTAAAATCTTGCAAACATAAATGTATTTTTTGTGTCATATCTGCCATTTTACAAACATCAGTTTATTTCCTCTCTTAATCCTTTTGGAAACTGACTAGTTGACATAAATAACGGATTTGCTTAAGCAACTGCTTCCATACTTTCGATTTACAAACATAAGATTTTAAAAACAAATATTAAATTAATAAGATCATTTACAAATTATATTATAAATTGAATTAATCGAATTCTTTGTGTTTATTTTTTCAGACGAAGACACAACGCGTAAAAATCGACCGCGTGCTACCTTTTCAAGGTAAGTTTTTTTTTCTAAATGATGTACGAGTATTATATTGAAGATGTTGGAAATTGTTAATGTTCTATAGTACCTTTCACAAATAAAGTAAAAAGTATTTAAATATATTTTTCATCCGATTGTAACCTTGTGAAAATCAAGGTGATGTAATCGTATAGTATACATAATGTCATTGCGTTAATTCCTAAATAAAAAATGAATGAATGCACTTCTGTTGGGTATAAAAAAAATTATTTTGACGTAATATGTTAGGAAAAGTATCGACATGTTGCATGTCTGCTTCAATTGTATTTTCTAATAATATAATTTGATTATATCGATGAGAACGGAACAAAAAGTCGTATATACATTTGATTGTACGCAAGACTCGTGTTATTTTTTAAACTTGTACATACATTTTTTTTTTAGATAAAGTAAAAGTTTTAGCTAAACAAAATCTTCATTTAATTGCTTATCCATTTTTAAATGGTTAACTTCTCTCATAAATTTCATTTTTCATTTAACAAAATTTCATTACATTCGCCTAAAACAAAGGTCATCATGAGAAATAAATAGAGAATATTTAAGAAAAAATATGTTTGTCAATTGTTATTTTCTAAATGTGTATATGAATACATTGTATATATTTTGAAAGTAAAATTTCATTCTTGTACATTTTTGGCGTATGTTGTTTTGACTGGTGATATAATTGTAGGAATCCATAATAAATTAGAATGTTGTATTTTAATTTGTTGGATAACTTTAGTTTAATAATTGCTGTGGATGCACACAAAGTCGGAAGTAAAATGAAATTTTTTTGGAGTAAACAATAACATTTTTTTACTAAAGCAGTCTTAGAAAATATTTTTTTGCAATATTTCTAGCTTCCTCTGAGATTTAAGAATATCTGTTTACTATCGCCCTCTTATTTAAATAGAACAATGCGTTAATGAATTAGTATCTGCCATTGGAATATGTATAGTGAAATTTGTCTAGGACGTCACCTATGACATAATCAATGGAGTAACTCATCAATTTACAATATTTGCTGAATATACGGGTATTGAAGAGTTAATGGTGATATAATTTTATTGTTTAATTTTGATTTATCACATGCTGCAACCCACTTAAATTCGATATATTGTTTCTAAAGTAATGCTATAAAAGATGATGCCATCCAAATTATGTGTTTTTTTTTGTTACACTCATGCGGAACTGGAAGGATAGTCGTGTATGCCATTTAGTTTTTACAGCACGTTTAAGTCATCAAGTCGTATAAAAATTTGGAAAATCGTTTCAAAATTCACAATTATATTAATGATTTTGTTCGCGATGGTCACGATGAGAATGGTCTCTTAACTGATTAAGATTAACCAAATATTTGCCAAAAAATGCGATGCCAATGAATAGTTTCCAGTTTAGAACCTACAGGCATAACAATTTGAATGCTCGAATCGTGATATTAAAAAGGGCCATTGCAAAATGGTGCTGCGTTGTATGGAAGAAAAATAGAAATCATCTGAATCGTCAGAATTCTCTTAAAGGTAGAAGCAATTAATCAAATTTTATAAAAATGGCAAAAGCCTAATAGATGAGCCTTAAATTACACCTAAGTAAAACGTAAGTAAGGGATAACAACCGTAATCGTGGTTAACGCACAGTACATCATTAAATCTGCAATTATCCGCTGAGAAAGTAAATATCTTTTTTTTTCTAAAATGACATTTGATTTGATGAGTATCAAATCAAGAATAAACTCTTTTAAGTGTACGTGGAGATCCCACAGAACTCACAATTTAATTTTCATGTAGTAAGCGAAACTTATCTTGCTCGCGCTTTAAAGCGTATTAAATCAAAACAATTGATTATGATGGGATCTCATTAAAATATATTAAATTACTGACTCCGGTTTTAGGGGACATCTTAAATGAAATATCAGCAAACATTAAAACTACTTGTGGTGTTCCGCATTAGTTCGGTACTCGAACCTATCTTTTTTCTGTTAAATTTAAAAAATATTTCTTCAAGTATCAAGGATTGTCAATATCATTTGTATGCTGAACATCTTCAGATATATATTAGTAGTTCATTAATAGTAATAACCACATAGTAAATTCTTCGGAAACACAAGTTATTCTAATCGATGAGAATATCATAAGGATAATAAACAAATGAACCGATAATAATAATATTATTATTATTGATTGATTCATTGATTTAGAATGTACGTCCTAGCATTAAGTAGGATCTCCCAGAATTATAATAATAAAATTATAGCTTATGTTACAAAACCTCAAAATTTTAGAAATACTTTTAACTTAATCTGACCCTTCCTTGGGATAATCTTGCAAATTTATTCCTTAAAAGATGGTCAACATTTAAAAGTTCTACTTCACTAAACCGTGAAAATCTTTCGAAATGTTTGTTCTTTTTAGTCAATTCGTAAACGCTAAGCTTCGCATTTCTCCTTTTAGCAACGAACTTACCAAAAGTTACAAGTATAGCATTTAGTGAAGGTACTACCAACAAATGTTATTAATTGCTTAGTGAATGAACTCAAGTAGTATAGACTATATGGTCTAAAGAAACCAACCAATTTGTGATCCTTTTTGTTAAACATTTGAATCGTTTCTGTAGCGCTGTTTTGTGTGTATTTTCCGGAAACGTTTTTATTTTTAAATTTCAGAAACGGAATGGAATTCCACTGCCACTGAACGCATATTTATTTACTTTCATTCTTAATTACATCTAAGCAAAAACGAGACTCGGTTTAATGTTGTTTTTAATCTACAATATACATACAGTACAAGATTATGTTACCTTAATCGTTCTTTATTTATTTAATTAGTCGATCAATTCATTATGCTGCTATTTCGAGTGCATTGTTTTCCTACCTTTATCTTATTTTCTTAGTATTAGAAATATTCGAGTAAATTGTAATTCTCTCCTGGCTAGTTTAGATACTTATCTGATTGTTCCGGATGTTAGTTTTGTATCTAAAATTTGGATTAATAAAGATGAGGCGCATCTATTTTTCAGATATATCATTTACCCATTTAATAAATAAACTGTAGTGTATTGGATTCAAGTAGTTTATGTGTCAATGGCTAAAATCCTATATCTCCAAAAGCACGTATAGTAATTGAAGATTACTCAAGTGAACTCGAAGGATCCGACTTGGGCCCTTCATTTTTGAATATATATATATATATATATATATATATATATATATATATATATATATATATATATATATATATATATATATATATATATATATCAATTCTTTTTTGATTGTTATCTTTTTGTTAAAATTGGTGGACCGGTTGATTACCGATATTTAACCTACAAAACTGTTGGACAATCAACCTTTCCTTGATAATATTACAATACTAATAATTGAATATTTATGTCGCAATCCAAACTGAAAATATAACCTAATGTGTTTTTTGACCTGATACCAAACGTCAAATGAGTTCCATTCCATGACTTTACCAAATTGTCATTGAAGTAAAAATATGCGTACAATTTATTCAATTAAATTTCTATTAATTGATAATTTCAAATTAACATTAACTCATTTTTAAACTGTTCGATGATATTTGATCATCTTTTTATACTCATATAATTAAAGAATTTGACATGACATTATAACAGAGAAAAAAAATTTAATATTTGGTTAATTATTTCGATAAGTCCAGTTCACTTTCATTAGGTCAAGGTGGATTCGATGTATTGAGGTAAACACAAGATCATCTTTTTTGTATGAACTTTGAAATTATACAAGCATTATGTATTTTAAACAAATTTAATCATCTTAAAGTAAACTCGAAACAAAACTAACAGCATCAATAGTTAATAGTTTTCATTGCCTTGAATTTAAAAACAAAATACGTATACTCTTTAAAATATCACTTGATTTACATTACTTTCAAACACAAACCAATTTTATTGTATGTTCACATAGAAGATCAACTTCGGTTTAATATTATTACAGTTTGTTTGTAACTTACAGTGATCACGATTAATTTCTTCAAGATTTGTTTTAATGTTTTTTTTTTTATTTTATCTTAATCTTGCACACATATACATAAAATAAAAAAAAACGAAAATATTACAGAACAGTAAAATAAAAATTAAAAAATCACTCTTACTCTCGAATTAAATTATAATTATTATTATTTTTGATCGTTCGATCGATCGATCGTCTTCGATGCGATCGTCTTGTCTTTTTTTTAGATATGCGCTGTCAAAATTATTTTTCTCGTTCTCATTAATTTGTTGGTTACATACCTTTTTCTCATGTTGTGTTACTAAATTAAAAAATTATATATTGAATTTTATTAAAATGTAATTTTTCAATTTTTTGTTTTACTTGCAATAATATACATAATACTATAAAATAATAAACGGTTTTACAGGCCAATGCTGGCCTGTACCGTATCAACAATTTGGCGCCATTCGTTTGAGCAAGTATCGTCGTAGACTAAATGAGCCAACGTTTTCGCTTTCTATTTACTTCATGAATGACATGATTTAGTTGCGTTTAACACGAGCTCATTTGCTTTGATCCACTAAGATCAAATCGTTTATGGTGATGATGCAATCATAATTATTCTAAATATATCCATAATATCCATAAATATATCCATAAATTATATCCATAATTTATTCCAAATATTTGTGCTACCAATATTATTAAATATAAAAAGTTAATACTTAAAAGAAAAAATTATTGCTAAACTATTACTAAGACTGTGTCCGAAATACATGATAAATATTTGTGAATACAAATTTTTGACATTTATTTGAAAAATACTCCTCTACATTCCCAATTTTTTATTTAAATTCACTTTTTGTGAGGTATAAAGAGTATTTTCCACGATGAAACATATTTTATATGCACGAAAAACGTGAGATAAAAATATAAATTTAACTTTTGTACGAGTGAGACGGACAACTTTTGCTGCACGCTGTGCATACAAAATTATTTTGTATTTTTTCGTTCTGTCGCCATAATTATGGCAGCAAAACGAAAAAATATAAAATTGGAATACTTTTTATGGTTGAAAATTGCTGCAAAACAATACATGCACATAAAAATTGTGTCTGGACGAGAAAATATTTCTCGCACACACACATAAAATTTTTGTTTATTTTTTTTATAGCTAAATTCATTTTATTTTAATTTTCAGTGTGCTAACAACTAAAATTTTGAGGTTAAAAAATAAAATAAAATTTTTATATTATTGAAATATTTTGATAATAGTGTCGTAATAGATTTAAAAAAAATTATAAAATATTATCGGATCATTTTTTCGTATTTAAAAATAAATAATCATTAAAATAGGACAATCTCATAAAAATAAATAAATAACACAATTTATTTTGGAGATGTGTACATAAATTTGTGATTTTTTTAGGTTATTTAAGGAAGGCGTCAACATTCATAAACTATAAAAATTAGCTATAAAAAAAAAAAAAAAAAAACTGTTGTCTTCGTCACTCAAGTGTAATTTATTACTATCTTTCCTGTTTTGGTTTTGCTGCAGATTTTAATGTTTGGCTGCAGAAAAAATATGTTTCATCGTGGAAAAACACCATAAAACTATGAAGAAAAATTACATTTAATTGTGTTAATTTTTAAAATTTTTCTTATATGGGATTTGAATGGTACTATTTCCAAGTAGTGCGAATTTTTTTGGTTTATTGTTTTGTGTATGTTTTATCCGAGTGTGCTACGCGATGAGTTTGGCTTTTATAAGCGTATCATACCGTGATAATTTGTGTGTTTTTTTTATATAAGTTTACTGTATGGTACTAGCTCCAAGGAAGAAGCCATCTGGCCTGAATTCATTAATTTGACATTTTTTTTAATTACATTTAAAATTTTACAATTCTTAATTTAATTTTTAATTACAATAATTATTATTTTTGTTTTTTAATTTTATTTCCATTCACCTATCTTTTATTTATGATCCGCATTCATACTGTTATATCATTTATTCTAATAAATTCATAAATATCCTTATATACACTATTACCCATTTGCAGTAACAATATTATAGATCTTCCATTCCTGAGTGTATCGAAATCTACTCTATTGTGCCTATATTCAGAGCATGTTAAGAGTAGATATTCGATGTCCTCTACAACCATACAATATTCACACTGATTCGTTTCACTTAAATGACGTTTATACAAACATTCCTTCCAATTTCCATGATTCAACCTCACTCGTTTTATAATTTGTACCATTTTAGTATCTCCCTTGGTTTCCTTAAAAAAGGGTGTTTTCAACGGAACACTACACAATTCAAAGTACTTCTTTCCTTTCACTTGAGATTTTTGCACTTGAAATTAACTCTCCAATTTTCTCCACAGATTCACTTGAAACAAACAAAGTACATCACTTGCATCCATATATTGATATTCTTTTACATCCTTATTCAAACAACCCTTTTTTGCTAGCATATTGGCTCTTTCATTACCCTTGATCTGTAGGTGTGAAGGTATCCTCTGAAGAACCACCTCACTCCCACATAATCTTAGGTACTCAAATAACATATCCACATACAGATTGCCCTGAGAGCCCCCTGCGCTGGTAATTAATTGAAGTGCTCTCAAAGAGTTTAAAAGTAACCATACTCTCCTTCTCCCATCACTCATAGCCAACTTGGTGTCTTCCATAATCCCATTTAGCTCTTAATTAGCTGTCATTTATTCGTATCATTTTCTCTTTTTTCATTGCAGGAATGAAAATTCCTACTCCCATTTACATTAGCATCTGTATACACTTCTTCATGTGCAAAGCATTCTACAAAAATTCTGTTAAATTCTCTCTTAACCGATACTACATTCATACTCGCCTTTGTTGTATCACCAAATTTCAATTTTACTATGAGACGGTCAGGGAGACGGCTGAAACCGGCTTTTTTGATTTTGGAAAATAAGTTAAAATTTTCCAAAATCAATCCAGATCGCTGTGTTTCTTTATATTCCGTACCCGCTTGCAATCTCTCCATTATTTCATTTACATTACCTTTTGTTATCATTCTCATTGTTTCACGCGCGGTGATCCAGTCTCTCTTGTGATTGAGAGGTGAATCACTCATTTCGGATCATAGGGTATGTACTGGGATTGAATTAATCGCACCCAATACCACTCTAGCACAAGCATTCTCTACTTTCATCAACCTTCCAAAACCTACCTTTGATTCATCTCCATATACACTCATTCCATACATAATTTTGTATGATCTAGCGCCTTTCGTATCATATCAGTCACACTAGGATGAGCTCCTCATGCTTACCCTTTTGATCGCATTTAATCTACTTTTACAATTATCGGCTAATTTTTCCATATGCACTCTGAAATTTAATAATTGGTTGATCCAGATACCTAGTCAATTTCACACATTCATTATACATTTGCATACCAATTCGTTTATTTGTTCTAAAAGCCATACAACAACATTTTCTCGTATTGACACGCAGATTTAATTCATTCAAAGCATTTATTACCTGATTTACACATTCTTGAGCTCGATTGCATGCCACTTGCACATTTTGCCCTTTACCGATGATAACAAAGTCATCAGCAATTTGCAAATTACGTGTCCGCAGAATTAAAACGATGAACCGAGCACCCATTTGCTAATTTTTGGAGGGAAACCCACGTTGAGAAGAACTTGATATAGTTTCCCTGGTACCACATAATCATACACTCTTTCAATATCCAAAAATACCGCCACAATTTTCTTATTTTCTTTCCATATTTCCCACACATTCGTTTGCCGAGTGATTCATTCGAAAACCGAAAGTGGTTTCTGGCAACAATTTTCTTTCATTCACGAATTTTTCAATTCTACCTTTTAACATACCATTTACAATTTTCACCAAAACATTTAACATTGATATACCCCTGTAATTTATTGCCAGATTCACATCTTGATCTCGTTTGGGAATTGGAACCACCCGTTTTTAAGAATTGATTTCCTTTCACTGGGTCATCTAGCACTGCATTTCTGCCTTTAACTTTATGACCCCTCACTTTATTAAATTTGTCCCATTAATTTGGGTGTGTCCGTATTATCCAATAATTATAAAAAATTTGAATTCACAAATATTTATAATGGGTTTTGCGATGATAATTGGAAAAATTTGGATCAAAAAATGGAAAGCAAAAGTTAGTTAGACTGTGCCATCTATGTGACTTTTGGTTTCCATTTTTTTGGAAAGCTGTAGCTACCATAATTTTTAAGCATGTGTGCTAATATTCTACAGAATATTTTGCTCTCGGAAAATTTTCAGTGTGTGCCTCAGATGCTCTACAAAAACCACCGAGACGTTGGCTATTTCAAAATCAGAAACATTTCGAGTTGAATTTAGTGTGATATCCTAATCGAAGACACATTTATAGAGCACAAAAACATATCTTAATATGCCTATTTATAGTTTGAGCTCTTTACACATAATAAAAGGGGTCCGATTTAACCGTGGATTGAAAAAAATTGTTGCATAATTCTCGGGAAAAACTTGAATGTTCCGCCGCTATCTTGCTTTGAATAGTCGATTTAGGCTTGCTCGAGTATTCAACAGAATATTTTGATTCATCCTAAAATCTTAAACTAAAGAGGAAGTTTTGCCAAATTTGTATCACAGAACACAGGCTTTTCAAAGGCTATTAAGTCGATGCTTTGGTTAGAAGAGCTCTTTTCTACTTTATGCTTGCCTTCCTTACTCTCTCTTTGCATAATTTACTTTTATGCTCAACACAACGCCATAGAAACTTATTATTTTAGCAATAATCATCCAATCCTGAACCGCGTGTCCGTGATTGTCTGTTCGATTCCCATTAAATATTTACTTTGGTTTTTAAAATGTGAGTTGTCAGCCCAGCGATCCACCATTTGTTTAGTCACATCTTTCGACATACCATGAACTCTATGTGGTAGAGTTCTAAAGATATCATGCTCGTTTGTAATTCGTTTACGAAATATGCGAGTGCCCCCCGACCACAGTTGCCATATAACATATACAATATATAAATTGAGTAAGGTCGTTTAATTTAAAATTTAAATTATTTTAGATCATATGGTTTGAAAAAAAAAAGTTAAATCTAAGAATGTCTTTAAAAAATCGTACATAGTTCTTTTGTGGATGCTTCGTTTAAAGAGAATGAGATGATGAGTTGTTTGTAAAATGTGGGTTGATATTTAATGTTAAATCTATATACATGTACGATCGATTATATGTACTCAAGGCGGTTTACAATTCTACTGTAAAAAAAAATATATAAACGACTTACATAATTATTACTCTACTTTATAGGGTGATCGTTGGAAATAAGATGCTTCAATTATATAATTGAATAAGGCGTCAGATGAAATACTTTATCTGTCTTGTTTATTTTTTTGTTTTTCAAATCAATCATTTGTGAAATTACATTGCACATTTCTAAATTGTATTCTCCTTATTTGTGATTCATATTTTACACTTTATTTATTATTTTACACGGTTGTCGTAATAAAATCTTAAAATTTATCTTAAGTGATCCACCTTTTTAGTGTTCAATTAAATAATCATTTTGCACTTGTTTGAAGATGAGTTTAAATAACTTTCACTTGTTTTGTGCTTAAAACGGAGGTTTTAATGTTTTATAATACAAATTAAGATAATAAACTGTTGTCGTTTTAGTTTCGATTAGCTATGCGAATTTTTAGAGTTTCAGGATTCGGCGAACATAAGTTCAAATTTTTGAAGAATCCCCGTAATCGAGTGAAGTCCGAATGGAACATAACATTTTTATGTTAATCTTCTGTTTCTTTAGGGTTTGTTAAAGATCAAAAAACTTGTTTTGTAATTTCGGCCCCAAATTCCGAATTGGGTCCTTGAATGGTAACAAGATCATCTATTTGATAATTATTAGATGATCGTCGTCGTTTATTAAATTGTTTACGGTTTTCCTCTTTTATTTTCAAAATGTTCTTTGTTGCATCTTGTCGAAGTAAAACTCGTTCAACAATAAAATGTTTAAGCAATTCTTCGTCAGTTAACTCAATTGCTCGCTGATCTTCTTTATGTCACCTCTTTGTTCTAATCATGACTTTAAACGAAGTGGTTTTGATGCTTCTGTGCAATGTGCGATTTATGATTTCCACTCCTCGTGCCCTCGTGCCCAGTCTCACTTTCAATATCTATAATGTTTTCCTATGGCCACAATATTCTTCAAAAGATTTTGATCTAAAAATTGCTCTTCTGTCGGTCATGAAACATCGGGGGTCTTTGGATACTCTTAAAGTTTCTTCAGTGTTTCATCAATTGTTAAAGACTTTAATCGAAAAATTCATTAACGAAATAAAACCGTTGCTAGGCTTCGACTTGTACCTGATCGATGAACTACTTTATATCGATACTCTTGCAAAAGCAGGGCCCATCTGTCAATCTTCGCTGATATATTCTTTTGATCCATTGTTTGCTGGATTGCAAGGCAGTAGGTAATAATCTTAAACTGGTGCCCGATCAAATGACATTGAAATTTTTTTAAACCCTCATTTATAACCGCCAAGACTTCGAGCTCCTAAAGATGATAATTCCGTTCGCATGGATTACGACTCAAGTACTATACAGGTTGCAACTCCAATCCAAAACTAAACATTTTTAATGCTGGGTTATTTGCCAAAATCGCCTTTAGTATATGAAATGCTGACAATTGAACTTCCTCAAATTTGAATATGGCATCCATCTTCAATAAATTGCTTAATGGTAATGCAATTTTAGCGTAGCTGTGTACACATTTTCGGAAATATTCCGTCAGCCCTAAGAAACTTTGTATATCGTTCGTCAACATCGGCGTAGGATAATTTATCACAGTTTCCATTTTACCAGTTGATGGCGAATATTGCCGTTTCCAGTCAAATGCCCAATATACTGAATTTCCAGAAATTAGTCCAGAATTACCAGTGGTATGGTACCATATTATGCTAGTTTATCTTTTTGTTTCTCCTGGGACCTGTCTTTGGCCACCTTTTTATTTAATCCACGGTTAAATGCAACTTAAAGTCTTTTATTTCCATCCTTCTTACTAACCAGCAGGTCATCGATCACCTTATGCTCTAAAATTGATCTTTTTCTTGGTATTTAATAATCAATTACGGCGAAGGCTTGACAAAATTGACTAAATAGTCGATTTTACTAATTGCGAGACACCTCGTACTACAATCAAAATTACATCTCCCAAAATATTATCTACTAGAATCATTATCATTGGCATTGTTATTATAACTATAATTATAAGTTATACTGGTTAGAAAAAGGCATCCATACTCTCGATATTTTTTGCTGCAAACCCCGTAAGTATCACTAAATCTATACCAGTGTCAATCAAGCATTCTATAATCTTTGTATAGTTTATGGTGTTACTATTTCAATACTCTTGCAGTAAGTTTTTGATAAAAATCTCACCTCACGATTCGAACTGAATGCCCTGGCATCACGATCCTTTGGTCTGTACAATAATTAGAATTTTCTTCTTTAATCAAATTTTTAACTAATGCTCAAATTCACCACACGAGAGGGGAAAACGATTTCTGTATATTTAGACACGCAGATTGAATTTACTACAATAGACAATACTATTTTGTTGCGCTCATCATCTCCACTTTCTTCGACAATATAATTAAACAGAGCTTGATGATCTCCTACATTTTCTAAACATATTGTTTGTACGTCTTACTGGGAAGTTTTCTATAGGTCCTCAGCTGCTCGTAAATCACGTCACTAGTTACCACACAAATTCTTTTATAAGAGCCTTGCGTAAGAATTTCTTTGCCGTTCTTATCAATAGACGTTTGCAATAAATCAGTTTTTGTAGATTGTTTGATGGCATCATTTCACTCACTCATCTCTTCAAATTCTGTTAATAAAGCCTCAACAGATAATTTTGACACTCTGTCAAATATATATATATATATATATATATATATATATATATATATATATATATATATATATATATATATATATATATATATACTTATATATACATATATATTTATATATATATATATATATATATATATATATATATATATATATATATATATATATATATATATATATATATATAAATATAAATTTATTTTTTTAGTAAATAATAGTTAAAATAGTGCAAGCTAGTTTGGGTTAGTGTTTTGTCTAACATTAATAGGACACTGTCAAGTTTGTTAAATACAAAGTATTTATGTAGTATATACTAGTTTACAGTGTATATTTGTTAAATATACACTATAAACTAGTATATACTACAACACCAAGACTCAAACCAATTCTTGATCATAAATATAATATTTCGTAATTTATTTTGGTTTTGAACCTATTGTCGGAAATAAGTGAAAAAAATTAAATAGCGAATTTGAAATTTCCAATGTCAAACCTATGCAAAAAATGTAACACTTCAAGTTCAATTCAAGATATGCTGCGATTTTCCGGTGATTGCAAGTGCTGTTTTTATCAAAATGTGTGGATCTTTTGATAGAAAACTGGTTCAAATTTTTTAAAGATTGCCCGTTTACTAAGTTTGTGCCGATTGCCATTATTTATCTGTAGAGCTGTTACATTTAAAAGAACAGCTTGAAATAGTGTCGGCAACTATGACTTTGCTAACAATTACAATTACCGATGGGTTCACCAAGTAAAAGGCTGCTTTGTCTACGAGTATTATTACTAACTAGTACTGTTACATCATCAAATCCAGCCCGCGCAATTGGAGAGTATTGTTGGAACATCCACCATTGTTTATAACCAAGTCAAGTTCAAGTCCTGATAAAAAGTTCATCTATGCTTCAAGATCGAAAATTTTGGACTTTAGAAAAGGTTTAGAAAACGTTGGCTTGAATTCTTTTTTGTGTAATTTAAATTGGATTAAGCATTTTGATTATTGTGATTTAGATTGTGCCGTTAATCGGTTTTATGATGTTTTATTTTTTTGGGTTAGGTATTTTTGTTCCGTAGCGTAATATTCGTTCGCAGCGCAAACCTCTGGGGTTTGATAATGAATTACAGGCTGCAAAGTATAGAATGAAGAGGCTTTTTAAGGTTAAAAAAAACGTGCTTTGCAATCAATGGTTTCAGATAGTTCAAAAAAAAATTAAGAGGCTTAAAAGATTAAAGTACCTTAAGTATTAAAGTACCTTAAGATAGAATTGAGCGAGGTATAATGTATAATCCCAAAAAATGTGTCCTTTCGTTAATTCAAAACGTGGTGAATCTGGGTATCTTTGTACCATGTTTTGGAGTGATAACATCTCCAGTTCCATACATAATTCTGCTAATCTGTTTGCATCATTCTTTCATTCCAATTTTTCCAAGTCCAGTTAACTTAAAATTCGTGATATAATGTTTAATTTTTTAAAAAACAAAATTATTCCACAGCAACACGGCTTCTTACCAGGCCGATCTTCTACACGGTCTAATCGATTCCTCCGTTCTCTTATCTAAATACTAACGCTAATAATTTAATGATCCGCAATCGAACTTTTATTTAGACTTTTTTTAGTTTCATACAAGAAATCATGGGAGTCACAATCGACCTGATGTAGCGGTTATAAAAAGGAATCTGGTGTCTACTGTTTTTTATTTTCACATCAATAAAAAAGAATTTAAACGGCTTATCGCTAAGTTGTATCCGCAATAAGGACTGTTATTTAAAATAATGTTATATATATGTATATGTATATATGTATATATATATATATATATATATATATATATATATATATATATATATATATATATATATATATATATATAAATCATTGCATTGCTTCGGTTATTCTGTATTATTTCGGTACTATAGTGAAAAATAGCCTGCTTCCTTTTCTGAACACTACGTCATTAGTCTCTGCTAGGTCATTTGGTTATCAATCACATATATATTAGTACATATATATTTATAAACAGTTTAAACTATTTACGGTAAAAAAAATTACTATAGGCGTTACCGTTCATTGATTAAAATTTTAAATAGCACTGGCAATCAGTTCAAGGTTGAAAAAATAAGTTGTTTTCATTTAATCGAAAATGATGAGCAAAAAGTCTACAACTGCTATTTACGGGAACAGAATGTAGAAATAAATATTGTGAAATTTGCTGCACGTATGCGGCCCGTGCGCAGCACATATCAGCCGCATACCAGACAATCAGATCAACACACCTAAACCATGTGAAAAGATTTACCAATAAAATCACTCACTTTGTTTTTATTCTTTATAATTTTTTTGTTTTTTATTTTACTTTTTATTGATTGATTTGATTGGTAAATCTTGTCACATGGTTTAGATGTGTTGATTTGATTGGTTGGTACGCGGCTTAATTACGCCGCGCACGAGCCGCATACGTGCAGCCGCCTTTATAGTAAAAATTTTTTTTATCGATAGTAAAGGATATGAAGATTTCGTCGGCGCTACCATGAAATCATTTAATCACTAAAATAAATACCAATAACAATTTTAACAAATGGCCTTACTTTAAATGATAGTTCGGAGACTTAAATAATAGTTGGATTTGAAATTGGAGATCTAACATTTTTTTGAGATTATTTATTTTAAATGGAATTAAGTCGTTTACACTTCTATTTATTACTATACACAAATTAATGTGAAATTTAATCCATAATTTGCTTTAAGAATCGCAGTAATTGAATTGAAATAGGACCAATTATTCGTAACACAATAATATATTAAATTTACTTGAAGGTAATTTAACCATTATGTGAATCGATCGCCAAAAGAATATTTCATTTATGTTCGTGGTATTTTGTTTCAAGTCAGATGCATCCCAAGGAAATTCGTTTTCATTAATTCCAAAAAGGTTATGCAAATTTCAAAATTAATCGTTAATCAATTTTTTTAACCTTTTGCAGTTGTTTCGTTAAATTTGACCTCAGTCAATTTTATGTTTCAATTAAAGTTTAACACGTTTTTAGATGCAAGTTTACCTATACACTATTCACAAAATTCTAGATCAAGCGAAATGATTTATTTGTGTATATATATGAACATCGATTGGAATGCGAATGTGTGTTCTCATTTTAATCTCCTTCAATTAGTTATTCATCAATCTCTCTTTAATAAAATTTGGGTTCATCTTACAATCGAAATATCAAACGATTTTTAGTTAAAATACCAAATTTGTAGATTGCCAAATACTTTGTCGTGTCATTATTGTTGTTGTTGAAAGTCTAAACAATTCAATTAAAATTGTGATCATGGTAAGATTATTTTCATATTGGTACAGAATAGTTTCGCGTTCTTTTATTTACGGCTGACCATTGTTTAGTCCATAATTGATTAGTAACAGTTTGTTGATTATAATTGGTGGTAACGAATGTAATGAAGAAGAGATTGAAGAAGGAAAAAAATGGTTAAATTTACTTCTTAATCATCCAATTAAAATCCAATACTATGTAATGAAAGTAGATTTTAATTCGAATTTTGGAATTTATTTTATGTATACATACTCGTATATATTGTTAGCAAATATTAAATTTAATTGAAACAATTAATTATTACAAATTTTTATTGGGCGTCAAAAAATCTTAACAATTTTTATTATTAACATTTTTACTTTTATTCGCCAACAGTCACGCACAATAATATCAGTTTTGTAATCTTACCTCATTTGAAGTTCGATGTTTTTTTGTTTTTTTTTTTTCGTTAACCGTGCGCGCGAATGACAATAAATAATAAAATAAATATGAGCATAAAAAAAAATTATTAATGGATGGAATTTATTATTATTAATAATCATAAACCAAAAATTAATTTGACAAAATACTAAATCGCGGTGTTTTTATAATTTATGTGAATTTAATTGGGACATAAAATAGATAAGTGGTAAATGAGAATGTTATTATGTCTGTAAAGATTTTATCTTAAATATTTGCAATATGTTGTGGAATCGATGCAGACTCAACTTTTTAGCAGTTACCTTTTTTTTATTTTATTAAATTGTTATTTTGTATTTCATTTACAATGACGAAATTTTATGGATGACACAAAAGAAATTTACAAGAAAAATCAAGAAACATTCATCAGGTGGCTATGCTCGTAACGACAGTTATAAATGTAACAGTTGACTAAATTAGATGAATTAAAGATGCGCATTTTTCGATATGCAGCTCGAGCTAAGATAAATTTTCCATACTAGCGATAAAATTAGAAATAGACTCTAAATTTATTTCAACGAAAAAATCGTCGTCGTGATTTTCGATGTTTCTGTTAGCATAGTATGCTTTTTATATATTTTAATTTGACAGGCGTCGATGCCTTCAGAGCGCGATAAAAAAAGTCCGTACACAATTTCGCTCACCAGTACGCAGCTTGACGTGAAAGAATAATAAAAAATGTAGTTTATCGGATTGTTCGAAATTTTGACATTTCATTAGGTTTTTATTTTACGCGTTCATGGTTTGCTTTATTTTTTTAAAATACGCTAATATATTTGAGTTAAAATGGAGTATGTCGAAATTTATAATTTCGATAATGTACATGATTTCGGCTTATCTCATAAAAGTGAAGCCATAATATAAAGTACAACCTAAAAAATTTGAAAACATAACACAATTAAAACCAAGAGACACGTCAAATTTGGAATGTTAAAATTTATCTCAACACGTTTTTTTTATCTAGATATTTATCTGTAGATTTGTGGAGAACTCGTTAAAATTTAGCTTAGCTTGAGCTCCATACCTAGCTTAAGAAATTAATAATAAAAGGAATAAGATGATAAATTGCAAAATCTAATTACGAGGCGCTGTTTGAAACGCCAGTTAAGTTTCGGATGCCCGAATTTCGATCCATTTATTGTTGAATCTGCGATTATCAGGATAAATTACTGGTGCTTATTGTTCATCCTGAATTTATCCTGGATCGTCCAGAAGGATGAATGCTTCGAAAGCTGGAATATTATGAGCACTAATATCCCTGTTAATGTGATTGATGTCAGTCATGTTTGGCCCGTACAGTAGGGAGTTTAAGATTAGGAATGTGTAGCGCCGAATATGATTCGTTACTCTTTTAAGTATATTTACGTCAATTCTGTCAGGTTTAAAATGTCTGTATTGCTTAATGTTGGATATGTAGTGTTTGTAGGGTTTTTCCATATAGGAATGATTCAAATTGAACCATATGAGGCAACCATATGTCAATATAGGTTGTATCAATGCCTAATAACATTTATATTTTTTGAGGTGTACTTGGCCCTCAATCTCTTACTTTGACTAAAAAATGCTTGACGCGCTTTCCTTAGCTGGATGTTGATATGTTCATTTATATAGTATAGTCGAAATATGTTTATACCCAGATACTTCACAGGTGCCATTTCCTTCAGAGGTATATGATTGATGTTAACGGCTTTGTTTTCCAGTTTCGCCTCACATCACCTTAAGCGTACTCGAAATAAGTTTATCGCTAGTGTAATTTATAGCTGTCTGGAGATTTATTTCGAAGTCTTTGGTGCATATTGCCGAACATTAAATTATGATATCATCTGCGCACGCGATGTCTGATGTTGTTGCAAACCGTTGTTGTTGTTGTACATAATGCTGGAAGATTTATGGCCGTTTGCTGTCACAAAGTTATGACAATAAGGCATCTTTGAGTAATTATCTTAACAAAGACTAAAATCTAACTACTTGCGGTTGGTCGATTGGAAAGCTATTTATATCACTTCGTATGAATTTATGTATGTTTGTATCTACGGAACGGAATTTTTCTAATTAATTTTCACCCGCTTCTAGACGTCTGAATAATTTTGCACAAGTATTAAGCACCGAAAACAGTCAAATAGTTTTATAATTTTGACTGGCCAGAATCATTAGGATAAAAAAAATATTTTGCAGGTTATACTTATGACGGAATTGCCAGCAAATATTGTTCTTCATCTAAAAAAAAACTAAAAATGAAAGTGATAATATGCAAAATATACAAGTATACATGTATGTGTAGCATCTGTCGCTGTTAAACAAAAAAAAAAAATATAAAAAACAAAAGTGTGATAGTGATAATCAATTTTTGATTTTTATCATTTTTTACCCAATTAACAAGATAAAAGTAGTAGCAAGTTACATTGCTATTGTAATATTGAATTTAAAAAAATAGTTTTAAATTGTGTAAAATCCATTTTCACGACTGCAATATTAGATTAAGACGTAAGCGTATTAGTATCATAGTTGCTTTCCAATCGAACAACCGCTAGTCAACTGCTTTTTATTTGAGTCTTTGCTAAATTAATTACCTAAAACTGGTCTTCTATCAATTTTGGATTGGCAAGCGGTTTAAAACTGATTTACCAAGCGGTTGTGCGTAACTGATTCTGACTGTTTATGAAAAATAGCAAGATCAGTTACGAGTAGTTAAAATTTAGCAAAGACACACACCCCTTAGTACTTATAATTACTTGCGATGGTTGACTTGAAAGCAATTATTGATCTGTTACTCGTGGGAATAAAAATGAAAAATGAAACTACAACAAACAGAAAAAGAAGATTGGCAAAAACTAAAAAATAAAATTATAGTTAAAAAAAACTGAAAAACACGCTTTTGTAGCAACGTGAACTAAAAAGTAAAAAATAAATTTTAAATATTAAAAGCACCGTCGTCGCCAAAAAAAAGAATACCACTAACATCGCAACTTATGTCAGAATCGGAACCATCTAACGATTCTAGCATTCCAAATGTCCTGCTGCCTTCCTTATCTATGCTTGGTTATGAAGAAGGATGGACAACAGCTAGCAAAAGGGGTAAAGGCACAAGCCCTCTATCACCTATCAATAGACGCAAGCGAAGAAAATCAACGTCTATTGGTTAGCTCAATCTACAGTGCGTTTATCGACACTGTTTAATTGTTTGCCCGAGGAGAAAGAAGACACACCACCACTAAAAATAATATTAGCGCCCCCAATATTTGTGTCTGGCGTAGAAGAAATCAATTCTTTGACTGTCTTGTTAAAGGAATATACAAAAGACAAATCTGACCTAAAAATAATTGGAACTAGCGAGGTTAAAATTCTGGTAAAAGATGCTGAGGCATACCCAGCCGTCATTAAAGCCCTAGCGGAACGAAACACCGAATTCCATTCGTTTTAATGACGAATTAAAAATTGTGTTAATTGGCTTGGGCCACGACTCTTTAAAGTCGAAACTAATAAAGACATACATTTAATCAGTAAATTGATGCACTCAGTTGTGCAGATCGAAAAACCGCATGTGAAGTGGAAAATGGTGCAATGCACTACTTGCCAAAGGGCATACTAAAACGTACTGTAATCATCGACCAAGATGTGTGAAATGTACAGGGGAACATTTGACAATTGATCGTGACAAGAAAAAGTGGGGTACAGAGGCGTGCTCTGTAATGGTAGTCATCCAGCCAACTATAGGGATTGCAGCGTTTACCAAAAGGTATAAAAACTCAGATTTCCCCCTCTAAGAGAAAAAAGAGTGGAGAAGTCGCAGCCATCCAATCCGAATCCATCTTTTGTAAATTCAAATCCATCTTATCAGCTTGTTAGTGGAACAACATATGCGCAGAAACTCAAAGATTCAATTTAAAATCAAACTTCGGATGGAATTCATGCCAAAGAAAATCAGCCAACGGAAACCAACAGCCTGAGCAGTCAACGGTTGGAAAATATGATGGAAAAATTAATGGTCAAAATGGATACCATCCTGAACCTTCTAACCACCATTGTCTCCAAATCATTCAATGTCCAGAACCCTTAAATTAGCAATCTGGAATGCCAATGGCTTGTCATAACATGGACAAAAAGTAAAAAGTTTTTTGATAGATAAAGAAATTGATGTCATGCTAATATCCGAAACGCATAGTACTAGCAGAAGTTGTCTCCAAATACCAAGATACACCATTTAAGACACAAACCATTCCTGATGGAACAGCACATGGTGACACTGCAGTTATAATCAAAAACATAATTAAAGACCATGAAATTAAAAAATATGAGAAGGAGCATCTACATGCAACTACTGTGATAATAGAAGATTGGCTAGGTCCTATAACAATTTCGGCCATCTATTGCCCACCAAAACATGCAATAAAAATGGAACAATTTGATCATTTTTATACATCTTTGGGTCATCGCTTTATATCAGGGGGTGATTATAATGCAAAACACCAAGAGTAGGGAGCCAGATTGGCTACAACGAGAGGCCGAGCGTTACTTAATTCAATTCAAAAAATAAGCTTAATCATGTGTTAACCGGTGAACCTACCTACTGGCCTAGTGATAGAAGAAAGATTTAGACGTCATAGATTTCTGCGTCACCAAAGGAATCGCAAGTAATTATATTAAAGCGATTCCATGTCTAGACTTATCATCGGACCACTCCCCTGTTTTAATCACTCTGGCTACAAAGATAAGGAACATGCAGAAACAACCGATGTTAAGCAACAAAATAACAGATTGGAACCAATTCAGATATAAAGTAACAGAGAATCTAAACACAAAAATCAATTTAAAGTCGGAGTGTGATATAGATCAAGCAGTGGAACATCTCAATGAACGTATTCAGTCGGCAGCTTGGAAGTCCACACCAGTAAAAAATGAGAAAGAAAAGAATGGAGAATGTTCAAATCTTGCTAAGAAAATGATTAAGGACAAAAGAAAATTAAGACAGCAATGGCAACGATATAGACTAACAGAAGATAAACGCAAGTTAAACAAGGCGGTCAAACAGTTAAAGAAACTGCTGCTCAATGAAAAAAATCAGTCAGTTCCAGAATATTTGTCGCGTCTCTCACCAACAGAAAACACAGATTATTCATGGAAAGCGACTAAGAAGCTGAAACAACCACAATTATATTCCGCCAATACGAAAAAGTAACGGTCAGTGGGCGAGAAAGAATGAAGAAAAAGCTGATGTATTTGCAGATCATTTCGAAAGATTATTTCAACCATACCCATCAGAAACTGCGGACGAAGAGAACAACAACATTCAAATGCATTTAGAATTGCCATTGCAAATGAATCATACAATCAGGATGTTTTCTATCTTTGAAGTAAAAACTGCAATAAAGAGAGAGTTAAATCCTAAAAAGGCGCCAGGATATGATCTTATCACAGGAAAGGTTTTGCAAGAGCTACCAGATAAGGGTATTCGATTTCTTACTTATTTATTCAACGCAGTACTTAGAACTGGATACATCCGAATACAAAGGAAGGTTTCACAAATAATACTTATACTAAAACCAGGCAAGTCTCCAGAAGAAGTTACGTCGTACAGACCTATAAGCTTGCTACCAATGATGTCTAAGCTATTTGACAAACAAAGGCGTGTTTTTTAGTTTTTTTTAGACTATTATTTTGCTTAATTTTAAGTATCTGGGATCTGAGAGGCTTGTTATTTTCTTCGAAACGAAATTTCCCGCAATTGAGAAATTAATTTCGTTTTGCGTTGAAGTTGGTTTAACTTAACCGTTTGTAATGCTGCTGGCAACAACTCTAAGTTTAGAGTAATTTGGCCATTGATAGAAAATATATTAATTTCTCTCACCAATGCTTTAAAATCAGAAAATTTAAACACAACTAAAAGTACAAGTTATCAACACAAAAATGAGAACTACACGAAAAACATGAACAAAAAATAGTACTAGAGCAATTTTTGAGCTAAAATCTCAGATCACAAAATATCAGATATTACACTATAGTATGAACCGTTTGTTGATGTTTTTAATTTTGTTTACACGCAAGGCACATCTTATTCTATTGTCACTATGCCATCTATTATTAACTGAGCTTAAGTGCCATCGAAATGTTTAGTCGTAATTGATTAGTGATAACAGATGTTTTTGGGATCGTGTCAAAAATTGTAAATTGTAAATCATTCTTAGCTTAATCTTAAATGTTTCTACTAATATTCTCAAAAATAGATGGCATAACCAAATTTATTTAAATAATTATTAAATAAACTACAATTAATTTGAATTAAATGATTTTTGTGTGAACATTTTTGATTTAAGTGAGAAAAATTTACCGAATTACCGGTAAATCACAATAATAGTTACCGGTGTTTCGATAGGAGATTTTGACCAGTAAAAGCAATTAATTGTTTACTGGTTTGTGATGCCCTACATACCGGCTTGAGTTGGATTAAGTTTTAATGTAAAGACGGGTTTACCTTCCATAAGTTTTTTTTGTAACTCCATGAAACTATACTGGAATGAAGAAGAGTAAAAATAAGTTTTCGATCCAATTATGAAAACTGTCAACGGTCACTACATTCTTCCACCAGTGGTTACATTTGTTTTTCATTCAAATCTTAGCCTAAAAAAGTTAATTTAGAACAATACAAAAATATTGTAGTGAAAGACGTAAAAATCAGACCAAGTGGTTTTTACCATTTAAAACTGCTGCAAAATTGGGTTTCAAATGAAGTGACTTCATAACAAGTTTTAAATTTAAATGAATAAATAGGCAATTGACAAATCTATTTCACAATCCTATGGAACCAGTTGTTGATTAACTGTCATTCAAATTTAAATATTATTTTAGTTTGATTTAAACGAAATATAGTAATGCTTTCTGGTAAACACTGCATTACTAAATTTCCAGAGCAAAAAGAAATTAGTTCCTAATTTATGACTGAAATTTCATCTAATTTTTTTACTGTTGACTCTTCAAACATATAGGAAAGAGAATTTCTGAAAGAGTTGGCTAAGTCAAAACCAAAAAGTAAGAATTAACCTCTAGTGCACCCCGGATATCAGTTTTAAAACCTTTATAGTTAAAAAGGGCGAACTATAAACACAAAACTCTGACTAATAAGTTCAAACATTTTGACCAATTATTTGGTCAATAAGCATATATTAATAAATAAGTATCAACATTAGCATATCTAAACGTTTTTATTTACTCCTTTTTAGTGTATTAAAACTATGTTAAACTAAAGTATTTCTGAAGAATATATTATACGATTTTAAATTAAAACTTTATTCAATTAAAAATTCCCTTAAAATCTTGCGAGGTTTAAATCCGGTACCTCCCTGTACAATATAAATTACAGATTTGTATGACATATTCAAAGTCTCATATACATAAAAACTTAAAATTCACTTCATTCATAAATATTTTATGCAAATTTAAAAAAAAAACACATAATCATGCAACATATATTTTATGTTTTAATTATAATAAATATACAGCATATCAAAACTATATTATTAAAATCAAACAACTAATTAATTTGAATATGTTTATACAATTATAATGTACTTTGGTAGAAACATAAAATTAAAAAATTATATATCTTTTAGCAAACCATTAAAAGTCTTATTTCATATTGATTATCGTTATTAACAAGAAAACATAAAAAAAAACATTTTTTACATAACGTAATTAATAATTAAAATAATTTTATGTAATTTTATTTTCATTTGTTTTTTTAACAGCTATACAGAAATGAGATTACATAGCTCTCTGATACATACTTTAAAAATACATATAAGATTTCATTTCGTCGCTTTTTACATCACTTTGAGTGTGATAGATATCTATTATTGATTCGGATTACCTTTATCGGGTTTTATTAATCGATATAAGGCTCGATGAAGCGTTTTAAAAATTATAGATTTAATAATAAACTTCACTCAATATGTATAGAACTTAAAACTATGTCGAACCTCTCTCCAGAATTCGTTTAAAATCTTTTGCAAAACCCTTATTTCGGGTATACTTAAAACCCGGGAGCATCCATAAAAACAGATTTAAATTATTTTTGCCTTCATTTTTTTGTAGACCAAGATACACATTTAAATTAGATGCACAGTTTTAAACTAGACCAGCTGAATAACTTTTTAGATTCCAAAATTTCGATTAGACGGAATTTCTATGATAGATAGAAGTCAGATAGTGTTCATTTCTATGATAGATACAGGGGCTATGACAATAATCTGAACTCTTCCACATTTAAAATACAACTTACCTCTACTCACGACGGACCGTCGTTTATATACTAAAATTATATGTATATGCTGTTTTTGTTTTTTTTTTTCATTCTACTTTTTCGAGTTGTCACTACGCTATTCTATATAGATCATTATTTTTGCTCATTTTTGATATACTAGTACTACTGCTACTTCATAGATATCTCTAGATTTAACTCTAGAGAAATCGTAACATTGAGTTACTATTTAGAAATTGATTTTAATTCAAAAAATTGAGTGACTAAAGTGAATTTGAGTATTAGATTGACATTCTTCACTTCAGATAAATGTCAATACACGAATAATATTTTAACCTTATTAGTTTCATTTTACAAATACTTTTGTAATTTATATGTTAAGACTAATTATTTTTAATTTTAATTTATTTTATTTTGCTTTTTTATTAAATTTTTTTGTTTTACACAAAAATTTGATATCTAACAACCACTTATTTATCATTGTTCATTTTCGACTATCATCGCAGTAATATACCAAAACCTTCTGTAGCCGAAATTGTTTTTTTTTATTGAAATTGTCATAGTAACAAAAAAATTCAAATTTTTGTTATATGGTTTTGAATGTTACTAACAACATACTAGATCGAGAATTTTATTTAATTTTTTTATATATCGGCGTATGCTACGCGATGAGTTTGGCATTTATTACAAAACGTTTTGCTTTTATTATAGAAAGTTTTGAATGAAAACAATATATAGCTAGATATATCAATATATCGTCAATGTTTCATTTTGATTTTAATTAATATTCCACAAAAGGATAATTATTACGTCTGCGAGCTTCCTCAAATGACTAATTTCGAAATTTTAGTTATGGGATACTACAATGTTCAAACATTGTAAAAATGAAAAAAACGAAAATGAAATGAAGATAACCAACACTTCCTACAACTATTCGTAAGACTCACATACACATACACACACACACACCCAATACAGAAAATTGGTAGGAGTACTATTCCCGGGTTTGTTAGAGCAAAAGTCAACGGAGTAAATTTTTATAACTGTTATGTTCCTCCTATAGGGCATCGATTAAGGAGTTTAAATCCTTCGATGACCGACAGACAAATGACACACAGAGTCGAAACCCGTTACTGATAGCTGGTGGTACTGCAGAGGTATTGCGCTGCTAGTAGCTTTCGCATGCTTACCAGTGGTACTGATAAATACTGGAAATGTACCCACCTTCCGTTGGGGCAATGCAAGCTCGATAATTAATCTCACGTTTATGAGCAATTGTCTAGCCGACAGAGGAGTAGTTTGGAGAGTTAGTGACATATACACCCACAGCGATCATCAAGTTATTGTGTATGAACTCATAGATAGAAGTCCGCAAAGGAACCCAGGTCAATATAACAGCCAACCAATTGGATGGTAGGCAAAAGCGTTCGATGAGAACATCTTGCTCTTTATGATGGAGGGTTCCATGCTGTCTGGAACCGCAAATAATAAAGCCGCACTCATGAGCTATATTACAAATGTAATGATGGCTGTGATGCAGCAATACCCAGGAGGATAATGGATAACCGTCGAAAGCCTGTCTTCTGGTGGAGTGAAGAGATTTCGGAATTGCGAGGAAATGTCTCAGAGCAAGAAAGCTATACCAACGAGCCAGACGCGCCGAGAACCCTACTCTGCGGCAACGGTACTGTGAAGCTAGACCGGAACTCAAGCGCGCCATCAAAAAAAGTAAGCTAAAGTGTTTTCGCGCATTGTATGAGGAAGTCAACCGTGATCCCTGGGGTAGACCATACCTATCTGTGATGAAGAAATTTCGAAATAATCACACTACTACTCCCACATGTCCAGTAATGCTGTGTAACATAGTGAATCACCTATTCCCGCAACAACCCGAAAGCGTGCTGGAAGTATCAGGCAACGAGGAGGATGATATTCTTCCAGTTACTGAGGAGGAGGTTCTAAAAGCATGTTCCAGGGTAGGAAACAATAAAGCTCCAGGCCCGGACAACGTTCTGAACGTTTTCTTTGAAATCAGCAGCTCGATGATATACAGATTTTTTCATTGAGGTGAACACGGGGTGCTTAGTGGAAGGCATCTTCCCTACTAAATGGAAGGAATCGAGACAAGTGTTATTATCAAAAGGAGACAAACCTCCAGAAGAGCTCTCTTCTTATCGTTTAATCTGCTTGTTGGATTCGGCAGGCAAGATATTGAAGAGAATTATATGTAATCAGTTGCAGGCAGCTATCGCTAGGGCAGGAAACTTAGCAGAACAACAATATGGTTTTCGCAAAGCATGCTCGACGGTAGACGCGATTAAATATGTGGTAGATATGGCACAAGAGGCGACATCTGGTTCTAGATGGTTGCGTGGCAGCAAAAAATACTATGCCGTAGTGACATTGGAGGTGAAGAATGCATTTAACACGGCAAACTGGAGATGCATATTTGATTCACTTACCCGGATGGGTGTACCTAAATACATACTGAGAATAATTGCGAGCTATTTTGATCAGAGGATCCTGAGGTATGAGACCGAAGATGGAACGAAAACATACAGAGTAACAGGTGGAGTTCCGCAAGGCTCAGTGCTTGGCCCTACGCTCTCTGGAATGTGATGTACGATGGTGTGCTTCGACTTCCCATACCAAGTGAAGCTCATTTAGTGGATTTGCAGAAGATATTACGGTTATAGTTGTCGCAAAACACAGGGAGGAGATTGTGGAAATCTGTAATAGGACGATAAGACTCATCCAACAGTGGTTAGAGTCTGCTGCTCTACAGCTGGAATAAGACAGATCTCGTTACCTCCAGCGAGAGAGCACGCAAAGTGAGCGCGGCATTAGTACGAATAATGCCGAATACAAGAGAAGCGCGAATGCTGCTTTAATGTTGTAACATATATGCTGATGTATGGCGTACCAATTTAAGCTAATTTATTAGAAAGCGACGCTTATGACAAGGGTGGTTACCGTACAGAGAGACTAAGCGCTCTGAGAGTGTTGTGTGCATTTAGAACGGTATCCGATGACGCTGCTTGTGTCCTTGCCGGAATGCCCCCATAGATATACTAGGCAAAGAGCGTCAAACCTTATACATGCGTCGGCATCAGGGAACAAAAACGGAGAACCGCAGATTAGCAAGGATTGCGACTTTGACTACATGGCAGAGAAAACGAAGTGACTCGAGCAAGGGTCAATGGACCACCGCTTGATCCCTTCGATAGAGATGTGGTTGAACAGGCGTCATGGAGAAGTAGATTATTATCTAACGCAATTCCTCACCGGCCATGGTTGCTTCAGAGCATACCTTCATAGATTTAAACACGAGGATTCGCCCGACTGCCCAGCATGCATCGGAACACTGAAAACCGCGGAGCACGTGATATTCGAGTGCTCACGTTTCACGGAGGACAGAAGAAATATTAGCGCACTTAGGTACCAACTAACACCAGACAGCATCCTGGCGTTTATGCTGGAGTCTGAAAATGGGTGGAATGCCGTAAGCGAAACGGTCTCACGAATATTGGTAGAATTGAGACGCCTCGAAAGAAGCAGAAACGAAGTAAGGAGCTAATTCTAGCCGAATAAGAGGCAGCACAGGCTGAGCCTGCGTCGTAAAGTAATACTTAACGGTAGTTCCATGGGGCCGAACGGCGTAGGTAATCAGGGGTTAGGGTTTAGTCGGTAGGGTTCACATGTGAAGCATATCAAATGTCCCCCCCCCCCCACACCATAACAAAAAATAAAAATAACACAAACACACACACAACAAACCACACAGATCTGATCAAAACTAAAATCAGTCCAGCCAAATCATCATGTAAAAAAGCACACCCGGCCTAATTTGTCATGTTGTATCTTCCAGGGTTATTTGATGTTGTGATGAAAATGGACAACGCGTGCATTTTTTCAACAAAACACGACGAGTATAATACTACAGCGAGCTCCTGCAATGTACCTATAAAGAAGACACCATCGAACTAGTAGCGTTGAAACATAAAATAAATGGGGAATTTTATATTGCTCAAATTAAACGCGTGAGTATTTACGAAACTCGGATTATAGCGACGAAAACATACAAATTGTAGCCGCTTTCGAAGAATTTAATAAATCGTTCTAGTCCACCGTGTCAACTGATGAAGTCAGCAAGGAACTTAGTGATTGGAGCTTTGAAGTAAAAATGTAAGTTATATTATAAATCGGGACCGAAAACCACAACCTATGTTTAAAGTAAACCTAGAACCCGAAATATTGAAACACAATTGGAAACTCGATATCTGTAATATTAGATATTGTATATATAAAAGAGTTGTAGAGGAGTGGCTACATTAACGAAAATCAGTTGCCCAATGTAAAAACTGTCAATAATTTGATCATTCGCGAAACTATTACAGACTAGCGGTAGATTGCGTAATATGTAGCATTTGGCACAGTACCAGCGAATGAAAACAACACAGAACAGAAGGAAACAAATGCAGCAATTGTGGAGAAAACCACACCGTGAATACGGTATGCGGAAGCAAAAAGTGCTAAATAAAATCTTCAAAAGAAAGACAAATGTAACAAAAATACCTGCAAAATAATATGAGCTCCAAAAATATTGTAAGAAGCATATTAAAACAACCGGCATCTGCCATAAGCGAGCAATTTGCTAATTACTTCAAAATGTTGGAATATAAGTTCCTTGCAGGGGATGGCTAAAATGCCAAACACATGGCAACTTTATGAAAGTATACCAGAGGGACGCCAGGATGTCTATGAACCAACTTACTAATTGGACTCGATTCAGGACCATAATAGCCAGAGTGTGGTCTTTAAATATTCCACTATTCTCCCATTATCAAAACAAAGCTAAATAAAATTAGAAAAATAGTTTATTAAAAAACTTGATAAAGGTGCCCCATACTACCTCAGTGGGCTCACAGCGACGAAAGCAATAGAATACTCGCTGTGGAACGCCACGAGCAAGCTGGGACGTTTTACACTTCCATGCCAAGCGATTCGAAAAAAGCGCCTCTGCATGATCTGATAATCGTGAAAATACTTAAATAACTTCCTGATGTATGTAGCAAATTAATACTGTACATTTTCAATGCCATTGTAGCGGGTGAGTATATATAAAATACTCATCCGTACATATGATCACAACACATATTATTTGTAAATATATAATCAACTTGATTATATATATTTACATCATATAAAACAAAAACACGACTGTCAAAATTGGTCGTCTATTTTGACAGTCAAGCAATTTCGGAGTTGGATTGCAATTGCTGAGTACACCAGTTCATGGTGTGCACCGATAGATGGTGCGATGGCGAAAAATAAATAGTGAAGACAACTAAGAACGCTAGATGGTGCGAGATATTATTTATATTAAACAAATAAAATAAATAATTGAGACTCGGCCATTCCAATTTGAACCAGCGAGGAAATTACATCGTTCGACCATCATCATCAACAACATCATCATCATAAACAACAACAACAACAATATAATTAAAATTCTTAATTATAATTGTTACATCGCATATTGTAAGTTAATAAATACAGTGCGTACAAATAAAATAAATTAAGTTATTATAATTGTTGTATTGCATACAACAATTATATTTATAAATAGTGAGTTTTATTTTCCTATCCCAACTTGGGATAACCTACGGAAACATAGCTTGCTATACCATAACGAAAATGAGATACTTTCTCGCAGCCTGCAAAATGTAACAAATCAGAAACATCATATGTTTACGTCAAATGTATGCGAATACATTTTGTTTACGAGAAATATTGCTCAATTTCATTAAGGCTTGACATTTGATGACAGTATGATAATAATTAATAACTCCGAACACTGCTATATAACTTTGATTGAAATCTATGAAACATTTGTAAAACAAAACAATTGAAAAAAAAATATATTTCACAAAACTAGCTTGCACATTTATTATATCATTAACTTAATTGAGAGATAGACATCTAACTCTGGAAATAATTCAAAGAATTAAAAAAAAAAACTAAAGGAAAATCAATATTCAGGCTATTTCAACTCGCTCTAAGAAACTATATAACAAAACTTAGACAAACTCTTAAAATGTACCAAACATAAAAATAAATTTGTAATATTTCATTTTGTCGCTAGTGGTGCCAATTGAGACGCTTCAGTAGTACTCTAATGTTATCAACTAGTTACGATTAGTATATTTTCAGATGATATTACAATTGACATGACACTTTAGCTGTATTTATAGTCATAAACTAGCATCAAACAATTATAAAGAAATCATTGTGGAAAACGAACTTGATTTATTGGCCCGGAGACCTGAGTTATTGGTCCCGGAATTTCGAAACCATATTACTACTGAATAATTTGGTTTTATTCATTGAATAGTATCCAATTTAGGAATCGGCACCAAATATGGCTATACCTTCAAGGGGTGGATTGGGGACCAAAAATGCTGTATTTTTCAATCCATATTGCTCGATAGTACAATTCAAAACCATATCACATAGTCCCACTGATAAATCACTCTGAACAAACTTCAAACTTTAAATATAAAAAAAAACCTTAATAGAATGTGTTAAGTGTACAAGAGTTACGAATATTTTCCAAATCAATATTTGGTGTATACGTGTGTCTGTTCACCACTTACAAGTAACGAAAAGAACCAGACCATTATTGCGTAAAACTGTCGACCAAATAAGTCGAGTTTATCAATAAAATGTTTATCTGCCACATGGCTCACCTACATTTTACTGCATATGGTAATACAATATTTCAAATTAACAACGCGACCGATCCATCAAACATCGTTTTGATTTCAGGAGATTTCAAACTTCCATTGATCGATAGATTAGACGTTTATGATAGTTAATATAGGATACAGTTTTTCCTTTAAATGTTTGATAACAAATAGAAATTCTTATTTTTAGTAAAAAAACTTACCTAGACTGGACAAATTATACTTTATCAATTATTAAGGATTATAGCTACGTAGATTTTCTACTAGTTCATCCAAACCTGATCTTAAATCGAGGGAACTGCAAAATCATTTTATAATGTTACGTGATAGCAAAGTTTTGTAATTTGCCCGAATATTAAAATATCAAAATACGCTGTTTACAACAACCCGACAATCAACGCAAATCGTGTTTTCTTTAAAAGATCCAACAGAATCGTATCCTATCATCCATTAAGCTCAATCTATTCTTAGTATTTAATATTCAACCAAAAACTACCAATAGTCACGCCACTAACCATAAATCAATAATAGTATATTACTCAAAATCGAAAGCATAACCTTCACGGTTAATGAACTAGTGATAACATCATCACCATAAATCATTTAATATTTTCTTTGACCGCCGTATATATATATACAATATTCTCTATTATGAAATTATTGTACTTGACACAAATTCACCTGTTGATCTCGCAAAAACACATTCAAAAGATTTACATATTTCCTCATTTATTTTATTATGACAAATGTACAGTCGTCATCGTTGTCGTCGTCTTTACAGTTCATAAAAAAAATACAATATTTCCCAATCAAATTAATACATTTGTCAATTTAAATGATAAATCACGGTAATGATATTGAATTGTGACTAAAATTAATTGATTGCTTATATATTTATAGATACATTTATTGTGACTTAACTATTTGTTGTTCCTCAATCTCGGTATTACATTTAAAGGTGGAATAAGTTTAAAAAGGATGTTACTAGCTGGCGTATATAGTATCTATTGTTCGATCAAATAAATGATCAAATCTTTATCAAATAAACAAATTAATTTAAAAATAAAACAAAAAACAAGTGACAGACTTGAATGTCAAAGTCAACCGTGATTAATTTAACATTTATTTTCACGCCAATCAAATGTAAACGAATTAGAGATGTAATAATTAGTTCCATTATTGGAACACACCTTGTCCGAAGGTAATTTGCTTGAAAAAATATTTTTTTTTTTTTAGATTTTGATTGCCAAAGCTAAATGATCATTGATTTTTATTTTATTTTTTATTAGCTGGTCTTAGCGGTTTAACACATCTTTTTATTTCTTCTTCACTTTCTAATTCAATATACAATTAAACTGTCACAATTGGTCGTACTTAAAATGAGTGTAATTAGTGAAATTATGGAAATAAATTTATGACCGTCTATTTAAAAGGCTATTGTAGCCTGAACTTTGATTGAAATAGGAAAATATTTTGAAAGTGAAAGTTATTTGTATATTTTATAATATAGTAATTAGAAACGAATATAAAAGATAGAATCTTGTAACCAAAATGTATTGTGTAGTCCTTTAAAGCAATTAATGGTTCAAGTATTTGGAGAAAACAGCAGGTTCTTAAGATAAATAAAAACATGGATGGTTGTAAAGAAAAGAAAATTACAGCAACTTATTGTAAACGATGATGATTAGAATGAACCTGAAAATTAAAAGAGTAAAGATGTCTGTCGAAACTCGGAAGGTAAGAGTTTGCATAAATTATAATCAAAATCATATTTGTACCAATAATTGGTTTACTACAGTAGCGTCATTGCAACTTAATTCTTGTAAAATCACTTAAATGTTGTTTTGTCATATGTTTTTGATTTGTTCAGCCCTACTGCGGCATAAATAAATCATCTTCCAAAAAAATGTTAACTAACAATTTTACTTTATCTAGGGTATTTTGCTTCCTGCTTTTGTACCCAGTTTTTTTAGCCTAAACCTGTAAATTTATCTCTGTTAAATTTCTTTTACTACCACATTACAAAAAAAGTACTATAAAAATAATCCTGTATTTTGCGCAACCCAAATAAGACTTAAGCAAAAAGTCATTTGGTTGGTTTTTTCCAACTAAATGCAAATGTTTTGCTAAATTTAGCACATTGTTCCCGCTCTATGTTTTTTTTTTTTGTTAATAAAAATAAGTTTGCAAGTTTTTTCATCTTTATATTGCCACAACTAATTTTAATTTATAGTTCGATTGATAATGAAATTTCAAAGGCAGACTAATTTATAGGTATTCAAAACTTTCATTTATTTATAACACCCGTCACTCGATTAACATGGCAGATATACGATCAAAATTACCATAAAGTTTGTAAAATTGATAAGTCGTACTGTGCAACGTAAATGTTAAACTATTAATGCAATTTTAAAAGTCGTTGCATGAATTAGTGCCATTTCTGTTTGTTTATTGCTATAAAAGCACTACGCTTTTTATGTATACATCAGTTAGCAAACAAAATTGCGAGGTTAATAAACAAAAAAAATAATATTCTGCACATTCCAAAACTTTTCATGTTCCACTTGTTTTTGCTTCTGTAACCTTTTGTTTACGAATTGGTTTATATCTCAAATTTACTCTTTGTTGATGTGCAATTTGATTGTTATTGTCTTAGATTTTTGAATATTAATCTTGAGCCTGTAATTGTCCTGGCTAAGTTTGGATTCATTGGTGTTTTGCCCTCATGTATTTTTTGGATTTTGAAAATTTTTGATTTGTGGTTTACATTTCACAACTCTAAAGGACGTTAGTCCAACTAAAGAATGAAACAATCTAAGGCAAAATACATAATTTTAATTGGATATTGGGGATAAAATAACCATATGACATACATATTTCTAGCCATTAGTAATAGTTAAGACTTGAAACCTGCATATTCTCCTTGCAATTTACATTGATATCAATCAGAATCTAGATATTCTGATATCGAAATTCAATGACCCTTTTAGACGTACGAGAAGTCGTCAGAAAATACACCAGGAAATTCATGTAACTTCCGACTAAAAAAATCGTAGATATAAAAAAAATTAAAGATCCTGTTACTTTTCTGAACATTTTTTTTATTTTTTTAATCAATTATAACTTTATTTAAATTGTATAATATTGAACATGTTTACATTTTGTTTTTTTTATAATAAAGCGATAATCTACGTGTGCTTTGGTTAAAACAAAATTGACATCAAAATCAGGCGCACTGATTCTTTACAATTAGTACAGTAATAAAATATAACACAAATTAATAATAAGTAACAATAAAATAAAAAAGTTTTTTTTACACATATTTTTCTAAGATGATTTTACTAACAAATAGTCAACAAATTCTTGTGGAAAAAGTTCCTGAATGTCTTTTGTTTATTTTAGCGAAATTAATAGGAACTTGAAGAACATTGACAAGATGTTACACTGACAAATCTCGAACGGTAGTCTATTGAGATACAATTTTAAAATAAGACCTACGAAGATCTAATTTTGCTTTTTAAATTGCAGGTTTGTCCGTAGATTATAGTCTGACTAATTTACAAAGTCATCTCCACTAACAATAAAAAATAAACGAAGAGCTTTGAACAAAAACATGTGCTGAAGAGGCAGTATACCCAAAAGTGGCAGTATTTAGCTTATAATGTCTAAGCTCATCAGTTACCTCACTTCGCCACAGAATTCGCTGAAATTGCGTATCGTCTTCATAAACCAAAACTTGATTATACATTTTTTCAATGTCTCCGACCAAAGCTATTTTGTGGTTGCGGAATCGTAACAAAATTGTCCATAAAGTTGGCTGTATAGTAGGACCCACCTGCATTGTTTTATTTAGTGAAACTCCATTGGAAGACTTTGCCGAGCCATCAAACACCACGCAGCTTAATTGTTTCGCTAAATTTCTTGAGTACACAATGATGTGGTAAATAAAAACATCTCGAGTCATTTATAGAGTGATATGCTGTTCTTAGGGGTACTAAAATGCCTAAATTTATATATTCATTTATAAACTTTGAATATTTCTCTTTAAGCGTTGGATTAACTTGCAGCTTCCGTTCCAACGCTAAAAATATTCGCTTGACAGCATGCACCGACTTCCCGAGTTGCGCAGCTTTTTTTAAAAAAATAGGATTGCTGAAATCGATCAGCACCTATTAAAATGTACACTGGACCAACTTGCCTATTTGACAGCTGACTTATTATTAATACGTCAATTGGAATACTATATTTTGAAGAGTAACTTGAATTCAAAGTGATAGTAGCCATCCCTCGGATGTCAACCCAGTTATAGAGTTGCTGGCTTTGGATCGACATAAGCTGAAACGCTGCATACACGCCTCCGTTATAAATGAAGCCTTAGACCCCGAGTCTACCAATATCCTGCATTTTTGCATGTGTGCTATTTTCACTTCCGCCGTTAGAAATAATGAATGGAAAGTAGGTATAAATGTTGTATTCACTGCAATGTCATCAGCTGCACTCATCTTTGGAACTTGCAGGATATTACCACTTATGGTTGTTTCACAGCTTAATGCTTGCACTTTTTCGGGGTGCAAAGTCAAATGGTGTCTTCGATGAAATTTCCCGCACTTATATTTTGATTTGCATACAACAGACTGATGAGGAGAAAGGCAGTTAAAACATAATTTTTTTTCGACTACTATTAGCTTGCATTCAGGTATTGAGAGCTTCAAAAACTGGTCACATTTTCTTAAATAATGCTCCCCTGAACATAACGGACATACAATTTTCTCAACATGCGATATCAAAGAGCTCATCCGCTTTGTTGAAGGAGCCTTCTGTCTTTGCATTGAGTTTAGGCTTTTTAACTTCTATTTAGAAACGCCAATAGTTTATTCAAAGTAGGATAATCCATCTTCGCGGTTTCATTCGCCCATGCCTCTTTCGATTCACCATCCAGCTTGCTGACCAAAATATAAACAAGCCAGGGATCACGCTCCTCCGCTTGCTCACCCAGAACCTTTAAGCCCCGTATTACCTCGTCTGAGGTATCCGATAGATGGCGGATAAATTTCGCACAACTTTGCTGCAAGCTTGGTTGGTCCAAAAATCGCTTTAATAGCGTATACACGTGGTGAGTGTTTGCGTTTGTAAAATTCGTTCTTTACCTTTCCCCAAGCTTCATCGTAATTGGTATCGATCACTGTAAGATGCTTGATTAAAGTATATGCATCTCCTTTGAGTAAGCATTTTAAATGTTGCAGTTTATTCACTTTAGAAATTCTTTCGTTGTTATGAACTGAATTTTCAAAAAAGTCACGGAAAGATGGAAAATCTGCGTAATTTCCACTAAAATCTGGAATATTAACCCGAGGTAGACGGACTTCTCCTTCACACTTGTTTAACTTAGACATTTCTTGTAGGAAATTGCTTTGATTGTACATCAGTTCCCAAATTTGTACGCCAATAATCGTAATATCCTTTAATGAAAAGCAAAACCACAACTTCGTTGGTTTTTTTTTTTAATAAAAAAAATGTTTGTGGTCCTTTGTTGGCAGCGAAAAGTTCACACTTTTTAAACCACTTTTCGATATCTCTGCGGCAACTGACCCAATAGCATGATTTGCTGGTTATTGTTGTTGCCGTCAGCTGATTTCCATAGCCTTACGAGCAATCAATTTATTTTTAATAATTGTCATTTTGCGCAAAAGATTTTCAGGGTATATTTGCGATTACTTGCCACTGTTGTTTTTTTTTTCATTGTTCTAACAACATTTTATCAGCAACACTGTAATTTCGATTAAAAGCAACAAAAGCATTCAAAATATTCCGAATTTCTAAAATTATTTGCGCAAAACGGAATATGCCAAAACCCCGAACGTATCCCTAACGTAGGAGCATAAAAGCTTAATTTCGCAAGCAGTACAGATCAATTAAATCTGGAACATAAAATGTCACGAATGAAAACGGCAAAAGTTATTTCTCTTCTACGCGCTAAAGTTTGTAAATTTAATAATAAAAGACGGTTTAAGTAAGGTTCACTTACAAAACCCTAGATTCAAATTAGGTAAACGTCGCAGTGCATAAATCAAAAACTGCTTCTGAATGCTTTCAATTTTATTAGAACGTGTTTGATAGAAAGGATTCCAAATTACAGAGACATTCTAACATTGACCTATCGTAGGTAACGTAAAGACATTTTAAAGTCAAAGGATCATACAACTCACCACCATGACTCTGTTAATAACAGACATAATGTAAATTTTTAGGTCATCTGCATACACTTCCAAAACTTAAACGGTCCAAGATGACCTACCTTGCGGAACTCCAACAGGGACATCATACCAGAGCGAACTGAATTGTGCTATATTTACGCTTGGCTTACGGTTTGAATGATGCGACGCAACCCATTTAATCGGAATGAAATGAAACCAAATCTGTCCACGGTTTCCAACAGTCTCAAATATCTAACTAGAAAAAACCATTAAATTTGTGATTGTTGATTTACCTTGATTTTCATCGAAAAATAATCTTCAGTGATGAGGTCCATTTCCACTTCAGAGGCTACGTTAATAAGCAGGATTGATGCATTTGGAGCTCAGAAAATCCAAGAATGATCGTTGAAAAGCCTCTCCATCCTCAACGTGTCACAGTTTGGTGCGGTTTTTGGGCTGGCGGTGTTATTGGACCTTACTTTTTCGAAAATGAGGCTGGTGCAACTGTTACGGTGAATGGATTGCACTACCGAACTATGATGACTAACGATTTTTTGGGGCCGGAATTGGAAGATGATGCTACGTGCCCCACAAGCAACGAAATAATCGCAATTTTGTAAGAAAGGTTTCCTGACCGTGCTATTTCTCGAAGAGGTGATCACAATTGGCCACCGAAATCTTGTGATTTAACACCTTTAGACTTTTTTCTTTGGGGTCACGTAAAATATAAGGTCTATGCTAATGCTCCACAATCGATTCAAGACCTTAAAGATGGAATTCGTGAAGTTATGGAGGACATACAGCCGCAAATGTACGGATTGGTTATGTAAAATATCATGAAACGGATATGGTGCTGCAAGGGTAGTGGTGGTGGCCATTTTACTGATATCGTTTTCAAATGCTAATGACATACCTTCCTCTTTACAATGAAACAAACATTCATTGATTTCTCTTACAAAATACTCGTTTTTTTAAATCAAAATGAAACCTCTTATTGATAAACCCAATAGTGGGTTATACCCAATGATATAGTATATAAATTGTAGCTATCATGACGGCCAGCTGAAGCGTTAATAAATCGGCATTATCAAAGGAATTTTTAAAAAAAGAGCATTATTGTACGTCATAACCCTTGAATAGCCATCTGATATCCATTTTATTTTTTATCTATAAAAGCAAAAAATCGTTTATGGTTAATAGAAATTTCGCTTTCAACCTGTAAAATATACATTTTGTGTAGGAAATCATTAAGAAATTTAAACTCTGCATCATTCGCGATATTTTAATTTATCATTTGCATCTTCGGAGCGCTTGAATGTCTTAAAAGCTTTTGATTTACTGTTTGAACTATTTTTAAATCAACGATAGAACCCATGGCTCGTCATAGTTTGAACCACAAAATTTCTTTGAATCAAAAGCGTTATCCAATATTTTATAAAACTCAGATATAGCATCCAAAATTTTCAATCCACCAAAAATAGCAGACCAATCGACACTAAGCAAAAAAATTGTTTAAGGACGGAAGATTAGCTTTTAAAAAAATCATATATTAAATCATTTTTTACAAAATAATCACGGTAATCACAATCAGCAAAATACAATTTAATTAATAGTCGTGTGTGATAAATACTTGAATGTCCTGATAAATCTGGACAAGACTCTATGTTAATTAATTCTAATGATGAAAAAATCAAGTCCAAAATAGATCCAAGTTAAAAAGGTCAGCCGTTGTAAACCCAAGAAAATCTTCAGTTATCCAACACCAAGAAATCTTTGGTAGATTAAAATCATCCGCAATCAAAACATGATCGCTTTCAAAAGATAACGGTAGAATTTTACTGTTGAAAAAATCAATAAATTGTAAACATCTGCGGTACTTCCATAAAGTATATGAACTGCAACAACAAAAAGCAAAAACGAACCACATTTGATCTTGATAAAATTTGGATCGCAATTTGCGTTAACTTGATAAAATCCGATTAATTTTCAGCGCAATAATAACGCCGCTTCCAACTCCTTTAATATTAGATCACGACGAAATACAGAATACCACGAAGAAAATACTCCTCTGAATTGAAATCTGCGTTCAACCAAGCTTCTGGAAGAATGACAACATCATAATCGTTGCATAAAAGCGATGAATAAATAGCATGAGCTTTGCTCCGCATTGCACTGTTGTTATGATAATACATATGTAAACTATTGTCAATTGTTTTGGTTATATTGGACGTTGAATTGTGGTATTGATGTACTAAATGGCCAAGAAAACTTCTTCAATACACCAACCTTAAACGAAATGAAATTTAAAGAATTTATACATTACAGCAATTGATTCATTATACCCATAATTCTTATTTCTGTATTGCTTGCGTTGGTGTTCAATAGATGAAATGATCACCTGCGGGTCACTCTTCTAAGACTACTATCTACTTGGGTTGAGTTTGTACTCCTTAACTCGACCCAGGTATGGCTTACCTCCTTTTCGAAAAGGTACATTTTGATGGACTCAATTTTAATCCGGTGGTTTTAACGGTTCTTAGTACCCCTGCTACATAACGATTAATGGAGCATGTTATACGAAAAGTTAATTGGAAAACTTGCTTTGTGTATTTAGATATAATGTCATCGAAATACACGAAGCAAGTTTTCCAATTAAGTCTTGGTATAACATGCTCCATTAAACGTTTAAATGTAGCAGGGGCGTTACATAGTCCCAAAAGCAGTACTCGAAATTGACACAAGCCACTCCCTGCATTAAAGGCCGTTTACTCTCTATCGCCGGCATGATTGGCAACCTGCCAATACCCTGTTTTGAGATCTACCGTACTGAAAAAGTTGGGTCCGAATAGCGTATATGTCTTCCAATCATGGTAATAGATAACTATTCTTTTTAGTAACATCGTTGAGTGTGGTAATTAATACAGAACCTCGTCCATCTTTCTTTTTAACAGGTCCTATTGGTAAATTATTTATGTATTCCAACACATTTCATTTTTCTTATCAGCTCTTCGATCTCTTGTTGTTTCACTTGTGGTAATCATATTGACGCTTGTCGGATAGAATTATCATTTATTGTGTTGAAAAGATGTTGAACCATATCGTCATTGTTGTTAGTAAATATGGCGGCTAACCCTTCTGGAGCATTCACAACCGATTTTGCCTCTACTGAGAGGATTGATACTACGATGTAGTGGCTTGCCATTTTGCCCACACAACTTTCAATTTGCGATGAAATCGACTTCTCCAACTTTTCTAATCCCTAACCCTTCGTTTAACACTTACTAGAATTGTTGGCAGGAGTTTCACCAGGGTTCTTCCAAATAGTAAGCCGTCTTTCACCATGTTTGTAAAGATTTTGTTTCATTTGTAATTGCACCCCTACATTCCGCCACTTCAATAGCTGGTCCTTCAAGTCAGGAGACATCCATACAGTTTACATGATATAATCTACTTCAACTAACCATGCAAGTATATTTCAGTCTGCATTTACAAAAACCATTCTTCAGTTTTATGACTTAATCATCTTCTCAGCTTTACTTTTGATATTTATAAACAATTTCCAATACGGGAACTTTCTAAATTATCAAAAGTCTTCAAGCAATGCATGGACTATAAGAGGTTTAATTTTTTCTCCATCATCATGACAATGATACCAATAATAAATCGAAACATCCGAAATCGTAATTTTTTTTCTTATTTGCATTATTACCCATCAACAAATATTTTAAGTAAAACCACATTTCAATTATTTAATTGAACATCTTTACAATAATACTCGAAGTCTTTTGGATTGAACAAAAAAAAATGTATTATAACTTTTCAATTATAGAAAAAAATAAAATTACTTATTTCCAAAACATCATTATTATCATAAAAAAAAGTAAAATTAAGTAATAATTATGTTAATAATCCATTTTTCATAAAATAAAAATTAATTTGAAATCGATTTTTTTTTATTTATTATAAACATAAATTTAATTTCTTTATTTTATTTTTCATTTCAGATATAATAATATAATATAAATTTATAATATTTATGTACTTATTTATTTCACTAATTAAAAAATTAGAGATTTAATAAAAAGTAAAAAAACAAACAAACATTATATAAAAATTCAATTAGAATTATAATAGTTGAAATAATAAAAATTGACATAAACAAACCAGAGATGAAAAGCTTATCGAGACGGAAGCTTTTTTATTGTATTGGTAAGTGATATTCTTGATTTAAATATTTTTATTGTTATATACGCGCGTATGTCATTTGACAGATGGTAAATTTTTTTCATATTTCGTTGGTGATGCGCAACCAAATTGTTAAAATATCAAAAATCATATAATTCTGTAGCTATATAAACTGTTGCGATTTGGAGATTGGGTTATCTTATTTGAAAGTAAGAGTATATTGTGGTTTTTATGTGCATACACATCTTCGTCGATATATGTCGGTTTACAAAAAAAAAAAAAAACAATATGCACAGCATGAATATATTTTGAGTTATGAGATGACTTGGATTACATTTATTTTGATGATGATAACATAGATGTTTTATGTTGTGTTGACATTTATTGTTAGGATGTGATAGGTTTGGATCAGTGATTTGCAATATTCAGTCAACCATTTAAAATGCTATTTTAGTACAATGTTCGTGTTTTATTGCAATGCTTTAATAGCGAATTAAGCATGTATTGTTTGTCAGACCAACAATTAAGCGAATGTCGAAAATTTGCACGAATTTAACCTTTTGTGAATTTGTTTGATTAACATTTTTTTTTACCGGCGATGATTTGCCTTAGGCCATGTAATTTTTATTTTCATAAATTATTGTGTTTTACTATTGGATTATTTGTCAATCGGATTTTAAGGTATTGTTAGAAGTCTATAGATGTAATACGAAAATAAGCTTCAGCTATGTTACAAGCAAATATTGGCAACGTCATTGTGATTTTGGGTGTTACTTAACGAAACGCCTAAAACGAATAAATTGGATAAAATAAGTTATTGATATGTTACATAATTGGCAGATATTACAATTTTTTAATTTGTCGGCTACCGTTTTTAAAACATTCACTTTATCTGTGAAATTATTTTATCCTTAAAAATTTAAATACAAGACTCCTGTTACGAATAATTAATGAACTTGCTCTGCCCTCAAAGATTATCGTTGGCGTATTATTTAGTAATCAAAACGACATGCTATAATAAAAATGTGTTGGTATCGGAAATTAACGTCTGGATGAATCAATTAGCTAAGTTTGAAAACTAATATTCTTCCTTGTCGACCGTTAATGTCTCTATCTGGCGCAGAATTTGGAATATCTATCCAAATATTCTTCTTCAGTTCCAAAATGATTTGTGGTTTGTTCACGTAAACCAGTCCCTTTAAGGCACCTCACAAAACCAATTAATAGTTATCAAATCTAAATTTGGTTCAGTGTTACGCCTCGCAGAGATGGTTTGCAGGAATGAGATATAGAGGATGTGTATTGATAGATGTTCAAAGTTCCATTTCTAATGAGATCTTTGAATTGCACTAAATTTACATCTTATTACTAGACCTTATCGATATTGCAAGTCAAGGTTATGTTTTTCCCATATTGGTACCGAATCGCTCAACGGGAGCTTCGCTTAAAAAGATCAAAGGAAAATAACAACATTGGTGTCCTCCCACGATTGGCCAGCGAAATATTTATTTTGACATTTTTTGAAAAATATGTATAAATATTATTATTCAAATGAAATCGATAACCTCGAATTTGAGGCACATATGTAAATCATCCATTACCAACATTCAAAATGTCTCACTTTAGACCCATATCGCAATCAAGTTCCAATATTAATTAAGAAAAAAATCGAAAGACACCTGCATCTTGTGTATAACATCTAAAATGTCTTCGTGTAAATCTTCTACATATTCACCTTAACGTTTTAGGCCAGAATTATTTCACTCTTTAAAGAACCAAATGAGTTCCAAGATATCTAAATAACAAGGATGTTGCCTCGTTTCATTCCTTAACGAACCGTTTCATTTCCCTATAGTAAGTTCTTTACCCGTGCTAATTTTTACCTGCAATTTTTAATACACATCCGGAAAATTTACTTTTTCACAAATTATTTCTATAACCAATCCACAATCTTTTACATACTACACAAAAATTTCATTTCTTCTCCGTTTACCTACCATTTAATGTCGTAGTCATCCGCATCCCTTCCAAAATCCTTTTTTCTAAACAATTAATCCAACCAATTTTTAAAAATTAACTAATTGCTAGCTACAGTTCTGTAACTCCCTCCGACTTAAATAATTCATATTACCGCATACAACCCAAACGATTTATATTCACCTATTATAAAAAAATATAATGGCAGGCACTCAAACGGAAAATTTTAAAACATCACCCGTAGTAGTTTCTTTTCCGTCGACCACCGCAATTACTTATAAGTAAAGGGAGCACAGACCCAGCCCACCCAAATTTAAAAGTTTGTTTTTAAAATTTGGAAGCAATTTTTTATTATGAAGTTTCGAGTCTCCGATTTAATAATGAAAACCAATTTCGTTCAAGTGGCTCCCTCTGCTGGCTTGACACTAAGCCATCCTGTGAGTCCATTTTTCAATGAGAACTTTTTCAATGATTTCGGCTTCAAAACAGCTGATTGTTTCGGTAAGGGTGTTTCACGCAGCGTTTCCGGAGAAAATTAGGCTAATTATGTCACAACTCCAAAATATAGACTAAACTATGATGCTTGGACTCCAATATTTTTGCGGCTACTTCGAACCCCAAATCCGGCAGTTCTGCTTGTCTACATAGCTCCCGAGATGAAAATGCTTTTCGAAAAGATGATTTTGCAACCGAAATCAACGTATCAAGCTGGTCTATATGGCTAACACTTAGAGCTGGTATAGCGAATAATACAATATTCTCGGTCGTAAGTACTGTCCGAGCTAGGGAACCACTTCTATTATCCAATAGCAAGCCTTTCTCACGAACTTTTTTCACCAATTTCACTACACGCTGGTTCGGCTTGGCGCTCTTCCATGACCCATATATCTTTTCAAAATTCGCACTGTTTCGGCTAGACAACAATTACTTTGAAAATAAGTTTTTAATATTTCTAAATGCTCTTAAAGCGAAAACATGATTGTCTCGTCCCGCGAAACATCAGACTGATGTCAAAATGTCAACCGTTGCCATAATTTAAATTATAGCCTGAGTTTTGAAAACAAACCAATCAAGATGTCGTATCAAGATGACCCCACCTTTTCTTAGGTGTGTGTCTTTGCTAATGTTTAACTTTTAAATGTTTTTACTATTTCATGATCAGTTGAATCAGAAGTAGTTACGCACAATTTTATCACTAAATAGATCAGTATTGAATTGCTTGACAATTAAAAATTTGAATAAAACCAGTTTAAGTAATTAATTTAGCAAAGACTTAAACCTAACTACTAGCGGTAAACTAGCAATAAGTGGAAACCCACCATTGTCGATGTTAGTAATGGGGAATTTATATGTTTTAATGTTTCTCAAGAAATTGTACAGCCAGCCTCAAAAGGCGACTAGCTTAAAAGTACTTTGTGCCACTCTGCGGGCTCTAAAGAATCAATAACTATATAAAAATGCATTTCTTAGATACAAAACAATGAACATTAGGAAATGGTTTTATTATTATTTTTTCTATAAGTGAATATCATAATTAGCATACAAAGACACATGAAACTTTCATTTGACCTGTGAAAAGAAGGTAATTCGGAGCTAATATAAGTTCTTCACTTCAAGCACTCCAGTTTAAATTGGGAAAATTTCATTTGACATTTTACTGATCTGTCAATGATTTGGGAGACATAATATAGCTTTTCGTTTAGGTATATTTTGTCCAATAGTTTCCCCTAAACATTTTGCTCTTCTGAAACAATTGAAAGGAAATTACTTTACCTGTTATCTATAATCACATTATAACCTGTGTTAACTAATTATGTTTGATCTCAATATTTTATTTCATTAGAATGGTTATTGAAGCCATTGTAATGGTATCCAGCCGTTGTACAAAATTACATCACATTATACCTCCATTACTAATTAGAGCACCAGGTTGTAAAATCACATATATCTATAACAAAATACCAATCCAATTTTTTGTTTTAACTCACTATAATTAATTATCATTTCAAACGCTTTTTGATGATTATGATCGTATTGTTAAATATTTATAATATTAAGACGATTATATAACAGAAGCGTGCAGCACTTTAGAAATAAAATAAAATAAAATATTGTTGCATAAATCATAAAATGTTTAATTAAATTAACAATATATAAGAAGTGCCGCGCGCGGTGCAGTTTACAGTTCAAAACACAGTAGGATGCCAATATGTTTAATATTATGAACATATTCTTCCCGTGGGTTTAATACATTAAATCAAAACTGTCCATTGAAATTATATCAATCGGATTGCTTTCAACTTTTTTACAAAAAAAAAAGAATTTGTGTAACTTCTTCCATATAATAATATAAATCAATTTCTCGAAAGGTCGAGTTGAACAGAAGAATATAAAATAAAAACTAATTGTAATTGCTTTCAATTTTGATAATAAAAATCGATAACAAAAAATAATAAAAATTAAGCACACCATACCATCACTTTCTTTATAAATGGAAAAGGTCAGTTTTACAAGAATTTTTATATAATCCAATTTTTGTTGCTGTTTTATGCATAATATAGAGATGATCTGGTTTTCAAGTTTAATTTGTATGTTCAGACAGAATTTTATTTTTTATTTTTTTTTTTACAAAACGCGATATTAATGATCGTTTAATAAATAATTGAATAGTTTAACATTGATGATATAAATATGTTATGTAATT
>OY744475.1:159677307-159794807 GCA_963556175.1 Tipula confusa | reverse complement strand
AAATTCCTGATGAATTAATTTTCTATGAATTAATTTTCTGCTTTCTCTATGAGTCATTATTAAATGTATGGAACAAATATAATTAGTTCAATTATTTAATCTTTACTATCAATTATCATTCAAAAAACTAAATCTTTCAAACATATTTCGAATTTAACCCCGTAATGGATTTTATTTTAATTCCTTTATTACCTACTAAAACCATCTTAAAACTCCCATTTCTTCAAAACGCATTTTCTTTAGTAATGTTACATTTATTAATGAACATAAAGAAATCCAACAACAACAATCAATTATGTCCATAAAATACTACGAATACTGTTTACGAGCACATTGTTGCTAGTTTTGATAAAAAGCAAAAAATGATAAAGAAAATAAATTTTTAAATGCATTTCATGATCGTTTGTGAAAATATCTATCAAGGTACTAGATCACTTACACACACAATGTTACGAAAATGTAATAAGAAACTGTGGAAGAGCGTAAACATTTTTAAATTCTCATTTAATTTTTGTTTGATTGTTGTTTTTGTAAAATCACCAATTCAAAACACAGAAAAAATCTTCCTTGTGGGTTTACTTCTGTCTATATTAATTTTTTCTGTGCCTGAGATGAAAAGAAATCTCATACTCTTTAAGAAAAAATAAGTTGGTGTTTCATCGTGGTGGACGCCTCACACCATGAGAAGTCTCATTCCCTATCGTCCGAGTTAATAAAATTAATTTATTATAGTGTCTCATCCATTTCCTGTATTTTTCTATCTAATAACCAAACTTATGACTATAAAAATTCGAAAAATGGAAGTTTCACTATGATTTATTTAAGTATTTGCTAAAAACTTATTTACTAACTAATCTACACATTCTAATTTACTATAATTCAGTTACCGAGTCTCCGTTTAACGATGGCTTCTTCGGTTATCCTATCTAATTAGTGTTGGTTGAGAATGACATAACTCTTCTTCGTCATTACTTCGTTCTGGACCCAAGGGATATAGTATAGTCACCCGCAAGGTGACTTATTTTGCGGAAGAGGTCAGATATTTATTTTCCATCAGGGCAATAGTTTCATTTTCTGAAATATACCTCAAAGATCGAATAAAATCGTCCATCTGATCCTACCTTTATGTGATAACAATATGTTCAGCGATCCCATTTATAATCTATGCCGTATTGGTATTGGACTGTTTTTGTAAACTGGTGATATGGCACCTTGAACATCCTGGTTACGTGGGATAAGCACAACCAACACCAACAACTTTTAAATAAAACGCTACGACATCCAGCTGCACCTAATATAGAATATATTTTTACTAACTTAAACAAAGAGTAATGAACTATGTTTTTATTTTTAGTTGGTATAAATATATTGAAAATTATTTTAAGACTGTGTAACCTTGAGCCTCACGAACGTTGCTCGGGTTAACAGACTTCTCTGTCCGACGGAGTTGTGGCTACAGCACATTGGCCGGCTAGGTGACAACGGTTGGGGGAGTTCTTTTGCCACAAGTCAAACAGGGATTTATGGGTGCTGTATCATTTTTATAAAAGGTGACCCAAAATTAAATAGTAGCGATATCTATCGAATGTATACGGTTTGATGGAAGGATATGGAACATTTTGAATTGCTGACGAGGAAAATAAATTAAACAATAAATTAATAGATAATATCACCGTTGTTTGATCACTTATTCAGCATGCACACCCAAATATAGGCATACCGGTATACAGGTATGTATATTTAGGAGAGTGGCCTTGGTGTCGACATCCACTCATATTCCTTCCCTACCAATGCATACCTACTGTAAATTTAGAGATATGCCCCTGATTTTCATTCGTGCTGGTACCACTACATTATGGTGGCCAGTTACCACATTACTTCAAATAGATAGATTTCATTTTAAAATAATTAATTCATCAATCAAAAAAGAATAAACAAAGAAAATCTAACATTAATTATATTATATTTCGTAGATTGATTGACAGCAGATCGTAGAAAAAAAGTACAGTTATTATTCGCAACTTAATTAGCCTTAATTAGTTTAATACATAAAAAAAATAATAACCAAAAAAAAATTATAATAATATTTTACACAAAACTTACGTCTACCCGGCACCAACATGCGCTTCCCAAATAATTACAACTAATATTTTTAATTTTGTTGTTGTTTTTGTTGTGTTGTGTTGATGTTATTTGTGATGACGTTGATCTGCAATTTTTTTTCGACTTTGTTAATGAATTTACGATGAATGATTTAACATATGGATTAGATGGTTCGGTTGTTTAGTTAGTTTGTGTTATTATGTATTATGTATTTATGAATATCATTTGTATTATGTATTTATGAATATCGTTATACGTTTTATTTATTATTATTAAATTTTATTTATTTATTAACTACAATGTTATTAAATCCATAAAATATGATTTAATTTTATTTATGGTTGTTGTTGTATGTTACACTTGTTTTTTTTGTTTATCGTGCAAATGTTGTCACTCCAAATCCACATTTTTCTTCGTTTATCAAAACCATACGTTTTTGTTCATCCACGGTTTGCACGGTTAATATGAATTAACACAACCGGTTCTTTTTTTTTTTTAACTTAACTATTTTTACTATATTATAATTCTAGTTTATACATAATCTTTTTCCACAACGTTTAATTAATTCAATAATTGTTATCTTATTTTAACTTTTCACACAGTATTTATATCTATTATTTCTTTTTTTTATCGATATACGTTGTTTGTTTTTTATCTGGTTTGTTTTTTTCTCCGATCTCTATCGTTCGACAATCTTGACCAAAAAGAACACCCAAAAACCCTTTTTTTCGTTTTTTTTCTAAATTTTTTCTTGTTTTGGTTGGTGTTTTCACCTTCCTATGACGTATCGATTTATTTATTTATTTTTACTAACGACAACACAAAAACACAATCTATAGTGTGTTCAAAGAAACGCTTCGCTCACGCAACAGACGACTGAGTCGAATGTTACAACTGTGAAACCCATAATAAATATTTTAGAATACAAATTTTAGACTTTTATTGGATAATAACGAAGACACGTAAATTATCACGGTCAGTTGCTATGATAATTTTTGACAAATAGCAAAACTTTCTATAATAAAAACCAAACTCATGGCGTAGCACACTCGGATAAAACATATAAAATTCACTACTTAGTTTTATAATAGTACTCAAAAACCACATAAGAAAAATTTGAATTTTTTCGTTGCTATGACAATTTCAATAAACAATGCACACAATTAAATGTAATTTTTCGTCATATTTTTTATACCTCACAAAAAAATTAATTTAAAAACAAATAAGGCGGGGATATATTTCAATCAATTATTATACATTTTTGGGACAACGTAATAACAAATTGGGAATGTACGGGAATATTTTTCAAATAAATGTCAACAATTTTATTCACAAATATTTATCATGGGTTTCGGACACAGTCCGTATTTTATTACACAGTATTTGATTTATTAAAAAAAAAAATCAAATATTAACAAGAGTGGCAATAAGTCCATTGTACTGTGCAACCAACACAGACGGACACAATTATTTTTACTGAAAGAATACATCATCTGTGTTGTAAGGTTGAAATTTAGAAAAGTAAAATAAAATATTAGACGCAAAAATATTAGATTTATGGGATGGAACCAAATTTTTAATCTACCATTATTTGAATTCATTTCTTTTACGCTAACTCAACTTGTTGGCTTTTCAATGCTGCTTTATTGATTAATGATTAACTGAGGAGTCAAACATGCATTCATGGTCATCCAAACAGCAGGAATGTTTGCCCATTAACCATTGAAACATTATGGAAGTACTTAACTTAAATCGGTGGACTTGCGATACCCATCTCGAAAGATGAATACAAAATTAAAAATAAACTAAAGTGGAACTTGAAGCGAAATTTAACTATGATCATAAAAAATAAACTTCATAAATTAGATTTTTGGTTCCTGCTTTTAACACCACCTCTGAATTGACAAACACCGAATTGGTGTTCAAGAGTTACAAAAAACGAATTGTAAAACCAAATGGAATAAATCTTTATAATATCATGAGTTTAAACCGCAATGAGTATTCATAACCTAACTATAGGCGAGCCTCACTGCTTTGAAAATCACAAATATAAAAACTAATTTAGGAAACCCGTTGCCAACGGACAGTTAGTAAAGACCGAAACTACAATACTGCATTTAAAATCTCTTGTAGACTAAGCCAGATTGTGCTAGTACCTGAGAACATAACCGACCCGTTGTTCCATTTCTTACATTTACATATCACTTTTTGGCAGAAATAAGCAATGGATTTTTCCAACGGACTATAACATACCAGAAAACATAACAATTATTAAACTATCACAACACAAGTATACCCCACCATGTACTAGGTCAGACAAGCCGCACTGATGTTATAACAGTTGGTTTTATGTTTTAATCACTACACTTTATCACTTTTTTTAGATTCACAAAACCTATATTTCACCAAATATACTAAAATATAAATAATTTACCGAATACCTGGTATGGCCTAGAGTTTGGGCGGCAATTGAAATAACTTAGCATGTCTGTATTTTTGACTCCTTTTGCCATGACTCAACGTGCAAATTTTGCCAAGGTATCTACCAAGAAAATGTCCACTGCGATGTTGGCCGCGGCTATATACTTCTGCTAGCTAAGCAGGATATCGTGGGATTTGGCCAACAACAGACAGTGGACCTTGCTTTAGCCCCATCATTGAAAATAGGGTGAAACAGTTGATTCAAAAGGAAATAGGAATAAGATAATAGTTCAAAACACCAATCCGGGGGAAGATGTGAGCCTCTTTAACGCCTCACATCATGGTGGAGAGGAAACAAATAACCAATAAAAAATATAAAATAAAAACAAAAATTAATTTAAAGAAGTAAAATTAATTATAATATATTAATAAGTAAAATATAAAATTAAAAATTTATAAATATAAACTTACAATTATCACTTTTTCAGCGGTCGCCCGCCGACTGCCAGGTGGCTAAGACCACCCGTCTTTTCCACTGTCAACACCCAACTATCTTCAAAACTTAAAAAAAGTGTCCCATAAAAAAAAACTTATTGGAAAAAAAAACTAATAATTTGTGGTGGGGGGCGAATCATACACAGTCTAACTCAATAAAAATTATTGAGTTAGGTCAGTAAAAAAAAAATATGCTAAGCTTGCATTAAAAAAATCAACAAGTATCCTGCACTTATCGTATACTTGGTTTGTAGTTGCTTGACATTTTTTTTTGTGTTAAAAAAATTTTAAAAGTTTCCTATTATTCTAGGTACGAAGTTCGAGCTAAGCTAAATTGTAACGCGTCTCTACAAATGTGCAGATAAATTTTGTGCTAAAAAAATGTGTTTAGTGTTACATATTAATTTGTCGTGCCTCTTGGTTTCAAATTTTAATGGTGTTGTTGTTTCTAAATTGTTTAGGTTTTATTTTAGATTTTGGTGCTTCTAAAGATTTTTGGCCTTGGTTGGTCATTATCGTGTTCACTTTCATGTGATATCCCGAAATCATGTACATTATCGAAATTGTCAATTTCGACATACTCCATTTTAGCTCAAAATATATTATCGTATTTAAAAAACAAAATAGCAAACCATAAGTGTATTGATTTGGTAAATTTTTTTCAATTTACAACAACAATTGTAAATAAATATTTTTTTTTTCCTAAAGCAATACACTTCATGTACGAATAAAATAAAAACCTAATAAAAAGGCAACATTTCTCGTTCTTTTAATGCACCGTGCAGATAAATCGACGAGGAAATATTGGAGACTTCATAGTAGTGTCATCTATTATACAATCCAACAAACTATATTTTCCATTATTTTTTCACGTAGCGTACCGGCGAGCGAAATTTTCCGCGAACATTTTTTATCACGCTTTTAGCTAGCTAAATTTTACGTCAAATTAGTATGAAAAATGTATCTTAGCTCTACCTCTGTACCGACCTTTACATGCGATTTTTTAGAAATTTTGCACTATTACAAAATAACAATAATTTAATGGTTTTGCAATAAACGAAAAATAAAAAAAATTTAAATAACCGAACTAGCATAAATGTTTGGGGTTGAATGGATTTAACTTGAACCGGGCTCATGAAGTGTCATCCGTTACAATTGCAACATCATTACAATTTCGGAAATTTTAGTTTTATCTTTTGATTTGCCGGTAATTTCATTAATCAATTGCCATCGATTTTTCAGATTATATTATAGGTTTCTTTAGTAGTACTAAAGCCAATCAATGTGATTAGTTAATTCATCCATTATGAATTATCGATGATAATTTTAAAACATAAAATAAAGAAACTAATAAAAAATAAAAGAATAAAAAATAAAAGAAATAATTTTTCAAGAATAGATGAAACAATAAATGTGAATTGAAAAGTGGACTAATGTCTTAGACAATTTACTTAATTTATTTATTTGAACCAAATAATTATTTATTCAAAACATATACAATGTTCAAAAAAAAATACCATAAGAAAAAAATGAATAATTTGCTTAAATGTTTTAGCTAAATAAATTATTGAAATTCCCAATTAGTTTGATTATTTATTTTTACAATTCATTTAATCATTAAATTATTTTTAGTTAAATGATATAATTTTCATGATTTAATTTTGACTTTTGTCTTATTAGTTGAAATTTATAAAATATTAAATAAAATCATATGTAATTTATAAACATTTAATTTACATTAAATAATTTTCTAATATTTTTTTTGTGTACGCCAAAAGATATTTCGTTATATCATAGAATAAGATATAAAAAGATGTCCCAATTAGAAAAAAAAATAAAAAAGTGAGTAACGGGTACCTCTAATATGCTAATGGGTACCACTAGTTTGAATAAAAATTTAAAAGCCTTTTTTAGTTACTGTACAAATTACAAAAATGTATTTTTTTAACTACAAAGAAAGATTGCATTGCATAGAAAGGCTACTTGGTTTTATTTTTTTATTTTTTATTCTTTAAAATGTCGAATGCCAAGAAAAATGATTATTTTTTTATTTTTACTTTCTCTATTATTATTTCTAGATATAACTTTGTATTGCTTGTGTATGTGTCGTCTTTATTATATCTTAATCTATGGTTATATTTAGAGAGAACCATCTTCATGATATCGGCTATGATCGATAGAAAGAACATAGTATTTTTAGAATTCCATCACTGCATGTTTGACTTATCGTAGGAGGTGATCAAATAAAGTGTAGCTCGATAGGTCGGCATCTTGCTTCCTTAAAAACACTACTTGATTGAATATCAATAAAAATTAAAATGGTAATCGCCTAGTGCGATATAAATTCTATTTCAAATATATTATAGTTAAACACAATCTCATTACATAAATTCAAATTAAAAATGTTTTAAATTAGGTCTTGTGCGAATTTACGGGAGATGTGATTCGAATAAAACTAAAGAGTTATAAACCATAAAACTTTGGTTTATGATATCATAGTGACAACCAGTGACGGTGTTAATTCTTAAATTTGACAGACACTACTAATGGGAAATCATCATTTTCATAAATCACTTTATTCATTTGGCTCTTATAGAAGCAATCTTTTGGAGACCATCAGTTAAAATACATACTATTGAGTAATGCTAGACATACTAGAGATTAAAAAATTAAATTTATTCCCACTCGAAGTATTGCTTTGCTATCAGAGATATTACTGACTGAACAACCCAGAAAAAATATCGGTTTCGATCCCCAGCTTGTTTCCGTTTTTGTTCTAGATACATCAAAGAAACCAGTTCATTTTCTACCCTAAAAGCCTTTGTCGCCGACCTCTGCCAACTGGCAGCTCCCCTCTCAGAGATGAGAAGTACAACTTTGACTTATCAATATTTGCAAGGTATTTAGACTTTAGAAGTGGACGTAGGACATACACAGCACACATTTTTCTGCATATGCTAGTGCCTGGTTGGACTGATGGTACAATATTTTTTATAAACACACGTTACTGTCAGTTTGTTCAATCAGTTCTTTGTTTTTTGACTGAGAGTTGCATAAGCAACATTAAAAATGTAAATTTTATCATTGATAATGACATAATTGGTTACAGCTCAAAAACTGCAAAATGTTTACAGGAAAATATTATGGAGGAGTTTACATCTTTAACCTTAAAAAATATTCTAGTTTAACAAAAACATTGCTTGAGAATTTTCATTTTCAAATCTCGCACGTTCCCGTCATTTACATTGTTCCAAAAATCAAATAGACTTCCATTCCGAAATTTATAATATTTGAAACATATACAAGTTTTGAAATTATTTTTCAAGATAAATGGTGATCGCAGTTTGTCAAAAGAAAATCTTTTTAATTTTAGAATTCATAAAGTATGTGTTACGCCTAAAATTACATCGGAAATAACGCGTAGACGTTTTATGTATATAGCACCATATATCTACAATAAAACCCCTGAAAAATTCAGAGGAATACGTAAAAAAATTGAAAATAAAAAAAGAATGGCTTTTAACTTTGAAAAATTTAGAAATTGTTTTGAGATGTACCTATTAATTTCAAAGTTTAATGGACACTTTCAATGTTTCTGGTTTTACTAGTTACATTTGATTTAAAATCAATTAAATGAGAGTTATTCTTACTGTTAATGCAGTGGTGACATTGTGCTAAAATAATTGGTTTCTGATATGACAATAATGACTAAACTGTGCTATGCCATGAATTTAAAACTTACATTTTTTTAATTGAACAAGTACGATAATCTGATGTGTTGAGGAGCTTCCTCTGCAGTGACCAAAAAATGTAAAATAAAAAAAGGAAGAAGCCCAACTTTATTTTTCATAATGACATTTCAACTGACAATGGACGACATTGTTATCAAAACGAAGAAAATGATAGTAATGACAAAGAAGTAATTTTTGTTGTGCATATTAGGTATCCTCTCGATGCTAGCTAATGAAGTTGGTCTCAAAATTAGACTCAACAATTAGTCCTGTCACGCAAGACCAAGATACGAATGTTCAACTCATGTGTGAAATCGGTACTTCTGTATGGGTGTGAGACATGGAAGCATACGGGAAAAATCATACAGAAGCTACAGGTATTCGTAAACAAATGCCTTCGACGAATACTTAAGTGCTTCTGGCCTAACACGATTAGTAACATCAATCTGCATATAACAACATGTCAGTCAGACATTGAGACCGAAATAAAGCGACGAAAATGGAGATGGATTGGCCACACACTGAGGAAGGCATCAAGTGATATAACGAGGATGTCATTAGACTGGAATCCACAAGGAAAAAGAAAGGTTGGAAGGCCAGCAATGACATGGAAGAGAACGATGCTAGCAGAGGCAAAACACCTGGGAAAATCATGGGCGGAAATAAAAGCAATAGAGAATAATAGCGGGGTTTGGTTTTCAACCAAAATATCCAAATGAAATTTTATCGAATTGTTGATGACTTTTACTACTTTTTTGTGAAATCGCCTACACAGCCACTAAAAATTAATTAAAAGAACCAACGGTGCTTTTGTTTATTTTTTTTTTTAATACAATCTTAAAAAGTGTGCTTTTCCAATAGTCCTTTTTATAAACTTTATTACCTTCTGTCAAATTAAAAAAATAGTTTTGAAAAGTCTTTTTGTCTTTTTAAAATGTACTAAAGAAAGTTGACCAACTATCAGGAAAACTTGCAATATTAATGCAAATTCTTAAATGGTATCACGCATAGGAATATTCAAAATAGAATGGTTTTTCTCAATTGTGTTACAAAGTAAGTCATGCTTATTAAGGAATGCACTTAACAAAATTGGAATGCTTTATCAGAAATAAAATTTTGCGCTTTATCAGAAACAAAACGAAATATTTAAAATAACATTTTAAACCAAGTACTTAGTTTTACAGTATAACTAATATGTTTTCGTTACAGTTTCAATTTGTTTATCTAAATAAAAATAGTAGCCTGAATTAAACAAAATTTGTTGTATAAAAAAGAAAAACATTTTGTAATTCATATTAGTTCATCAAATACTCAATTTATAATTAAAATGTCAGTAAACCGTGCTGCTTTTTCCCCATCGGGAATGCTCTCCCAAACTCGGAGTATTTCAAAACGTGCATCAAATATACAGTGAAAGCGCAATTCATGAATATCGGGGGAAAACTGGAAGATCTAGGCAGCTTGATACAAAAGAAGATAGTATAATTAAAACACTGACAAGTTCATCGTTTATCAAGATGATCGGGAGTGCAACCGTCCACGGTGCAACGTATTTTAATCAGGAGTCAGTTGCACCCTTATCATTTGCAATGTAAACAAGACCTTTTATTCACTGACCATGGAAATATTTTGCCGAGAAATGCTGCGATGCAATAACCATGAAAATCCGCAATTCTTTAACAACATTTTATGGGGCGATGAATCATGCTGTAAAAGGGTGGGAATATTCAACATCCACAATTTGCATTATTGGCCCGAGTAATTCAAAAGTTGTGCGGCGTAGTAAATTCCAACATTTGTTTGGAGTGAACGTGTGGGTGAAAATAGTTGTTGAAAAATTGATTGGTCTATTTGGACTACCACGTCAGATCACCGACCCGGCGATTTTGGCACACCATAATGGTTGGGTTGTATCCTGACCCTTTTTTTAGGTTGCACCAATATGTCAACTAAAATAAAAATTATTCTTATTTCATGAATTGCAAAACAATTGTAAATTTACACACATTAAGAATATGTCGGACCCACTTGACATTAATATTTAGTTCTCCATATTGTTTTCGGAATCCGTGATTTAATGATATTTTTTACCAGTTTTTAGCTGATTGACACAGATGGATCTTTTAATAATTTAGCCTCCGGAACTATAAGGGACATGATTATATTCAACTGGTATTCTTTGAACAAGGTAATTTTAGGTGAATGTGCTATTTTCTAAGGCAATACCTCCGGTTATCCAGAGTGTGGTTTAATCGATATGCAGTGATAATTAAGTATTCACTGCAAGTGCAAAAAAACGAAATAATGAAAGTTTTCATACAAGTTAATGATCACAGAAAAAAAAAATACGTTTTAACTGTGAAGATCTGATTAACGAAGATGAAATTTTGCGTGCATGCAGTGCTCGACACTTGGAAGGAGCATTTCTTTGACTTACTCAATAATTAATATGTGGCAAATGCTGTAGATAAAAGTTTTCAATCACAGACTGTAGAGGTATGCATAGAGGACCCATCCCACCAGGAATTCACATTGGCCATGCAGAGGAAAAAATCATATCATTCACCTGGAGTTGTTTATGTTAGTTTCGAACTCTTTATATTTAGAGGTGATACTTTGTGGATTGGGTGTTCTTGAATTTTCAGCAAGCCTATGACTCAATCCAACGAAAAAGCTTATCAAAATAAACTGCAATAAATATTTTAGGAACGGCAGATTGTCGTGTTAAAGAAATGTGCAAAAATGTTAATACTACATTTACTGAAAAATGCATTGAATGTTCTCCGCAGCATTTAAAAAGCGATACTAAACGAAATTGTTAGTCACAAGGCAAATTTTAAAAGTCTTCTCAGTCAAACTTGATTTTTAAATTGCGATACACTTATCGGGTATTAATAAATACATTTTTACTATATAAATATGGGTAAACGAATTTAAACGAATTTAAACCAATGTAAACAGCAAGTTCGACCCAGGGTTGAACCTTGTCCAACAATAAATTGTATCCTGAAATTCCGAGTTACGGAAAAATAATATGTATAATATATAGTGAATACGCTATACTGAAAACAACCCGAAAGTACTAATAAACCAATCGAACCCACTCTTAATTTTTTTGAAACTGGTTACAATTTGACTGGAATCTCCATAACAAACAAAAATGGCGTCGGATCAATGATTTAAAAAGTATGTTGCTACTAAATTAGAAAAACGCATCGCTGTGGTTTCGTACCAACGTAACATTTTTCTACAACTCCTTTGCCTATCGTATAACACGATTAAAATGATTTGTCCGTCAAAATCAATTTTTTCGATGTTCCAAAAGTCTGAAATACCCGAAAAATTATTTGGGATCCACTTCATATGCGTTTGTAATCATATATTTTATAATACTCTTAAATGCAACTAAGCTGAAAAGCTAAAGTTTGGTTAATAGGTTATTAAGAAATAATATCTTTCATTTGAAAAAAAAAATTTTACAGAAAGTTTAAATTTTCTAGTTTTTTAGAATTGTATTACTAACTCTTGGTTAACCTTAGATGTCGGTAAACGACAACTATCATACTTGCAAAATATTTAAAATTCCTCTAAAATCTTTTGTTTTGATTTTTTTTTTAATGTTTTTTTAATAACCCTCAATTATTTAAAAAAACATTTTAAAATATAGAATTAAAACAAAATATTTATAATTTATCAAATATGTATTTCAATACAAATACAGCACTGAACTGGATTAAGCCAAACAAAAAGTCATAACTAATCATAATAATTGTTCACTGCTGCCTATTAATTAAATTAACTATTGCTTGTGATGAAATTAAACGATTAAACCTCTTCGAAAATAATTTATCAAAAATTAAAAATTATAATCCAATCAAAAATCAATAATTATCGACGAGTACATGTTCTTAAAAACTATAATAATACAAAAATATTTATTTTATAAACTTTACTTATTCGAACAAACGATTGAAATGAATTTATAATTTTTTGTTCCCAAGTAGTATTACCAAGTAAAAAAAAATACATACCGTTATATAATAAGATTTTAAACGGAAATTGCTATTCCAAAGTTTCTCTCGATTTGAAGTTTTATTTTAATTTATTTTTTGTTGGTTTTTAAATATATAAAAAGGATATAATCGAATGATTTTAATTTCTTATTATTATAATTCGTATTAAATGCAATTAGTTAGAAACTTTTTTTTTTTGTTCGACAATATTAGGGATCTTTCGGAAAATATATTTAAAAGAATTGGTGAACAATAAGGATATTATATGTTTAACTATATCTATATCTATATATATCTTTTATTCACAATTTTTGGTCGGATTGTAATTTTATCTGATGTATACGATGAGTATTATTATTTCAATTTATATTTGATAAGGGTTGAACAGTTTCATTTTTTAAAAATAGAAAATAGTTGATTTTAAATTTTAAAGAAAATATGATTTGAAACATTGTTATATATAATTAGGTTTTATTTATTGGAATTAGTATTAAAGTTGCATTTGTTGAGAGCATTTGTTGCTTTAAAAAAATATGCTCGTCAAAATGTTTTATTACAAATTGTTCAGCACAATATAGCCAGGTTAAAATAATTATGCAATTGAAAATAACTAATCAAACTGTAAAACTGATTTATGAACTAATAGTTAGAAATTTTAATCTTAAAAGGTGCTACATACGATCTAACTTGTCGGGCAACCGTAGTATTCAATTTACTGCCAAATTTCGATTTTTGGTTTTTGCCGATAGATCATGTTTTCTAAAAGAGGCGCCACGATCAAAGTATTTAGTATACCATGTTATTCGCAAGAGGCAGCACGATCAAGTACGTAGTACGCTATTTTTTCCAAGAGAAGCAGCACGATCAAAGTATATTATCATTTCCAGAAGATTTTTTTTTATATTGTTCCTTAAAACATTTTATGTCAAACGGAAAAAATATGACACACCACAATCATCACATCTCCTAAACATGTAACTCACCCAGAAACCGCTTAATATGGATTACGAATCATTGCATATAACAAAACAGTATATGTATTATAAAAAATCTTACCTGATGAAAGTTATTCTGCACTATATAGTTTTCACAAAATTTCAGTTACTAGCACTTCTCAATATGATTTTTCAACATAATTTGCATTTGACACATCATTTTTTAAAAACTTTTCTTAACCAAATCACTATCACAACAAAATTGATTTAAATTTTATTCGCTAGAAAATTTGAACCACGTGTAATTATTTCATTTAACATGTTACAATCATTACGAATTGTGCACAATTTTCATTTAAATTTATTATTGTATTCCGTTATTTAAATATGGTGTTTTATGGAACATATATTTTATGCAAAAACCAGTACACAAATTATTTATAAGCATTAAGCAACATTTAAGCAATTAAATTTTTTTTTTATTTTATCTATATTAAAAAATGATATAATTTTAATTTTTATGTTTTATTCGATAAAATATTGTAAATCACACATTTTTTATAATTTAATGCAAAAATTAATGATTATTCCAGTAAAAACAAGATCCATTACGTAATAGATTTTAGCAACAGCTGAATTTATGATGACGAGATTTTACACCGTGGTAGTGTAGTTTCTGATGCATCAGAAATAGCGAAAACACAACAAGACGTGTTGGCAGAATTCATAAATTTTTTATTAATACTTTTACTACTTAAGATATTCAATAAATTCGTAAGTATCAAAAATTAAATATATTTAGTAGTTAATATTCCTAAAATTTAAATCGTTACGAACAAGCACTAAATGCAACGCCGCCTTTAAACCCTTTTTAAGACGCCTGTAAGTTCCCGCCGAACGCATTAAAAATGCCTAACCTATTCACTGTATTAGTGCGGCAAAAATCCATATGAAAACAATTTTGTTTTGAATTTTTTTATTTTTTTGTATACTGTATTCACAATCGCAAATAAACGACGACATAATCTCACAAATACATTTAACAGGCTAATTTTTCTTATTTTTGTACGTCTTATGTATGAGTACATTTACACTTAAACACTATCATTTGATTTTTAATCTTAATTTGCATATGTCCTACACATTTATCACTTGAAATTATGTTTTCAACTAGTTACCGACACAACAATTGACTTAAAACCCAAATTACGCACAATTTGTCTACAAACTGTATCGAATCCCGTTATTTACTTTATTTTGTTTTCTCTCAATTGAGATTAAAAGAGAAAATAAAATTGAAAACACTCGTTGTTATTATAAACATTTGAAAAATTAAAAAAATATGATCAGGGATGCACAAACACAGTTACAGTTTCATTATTAATTGCTTCGTTTATTATAGACAATTATATTATAAAATGCGTATTTATTCGATTCGTTTTTTGTAATATTTAAAAACATTTGTAACATTTAAAAAATATTATTTTAATTTTTATATTATTAAATATAAATAATTCGGGATTTTATATTCAATTTATTTTATTTTATTGCGAATTACAAATGTGAAATAGCTACTGGCACTACACAAATACTTATAAAAGTCTACGAAAAATTTAAGGATATGCGGTATGTTCCTCGTGGTACTAGAGATGTTGTAAGTATTTATTTAATAGCGTTTCGGGAAGAAGATTTTTAATATTAAATAGAATTGTTTGTTGGCGCAATTAGCTTAAATTGTATAAACTTGTAAACGATATACGTGTATGTTGGGAATATCCAACATGTGAATATTTTGAGGCTGCGGATAATATTTTTGGAAAACTTCCGATGCCGTAGAACTTTGAAGAGCCATCGATAAATTTTTTATAAATATTTAATAAGTTAAAAATTGTCGATTTTTTTTTAAATAATATGTTTATTGTTATAATTATTGAATTATATTAACAGTTCGAGAGGGTAAAACGAAGCATTAGATGCACTTATCGAAAAAGTTTCAGTCATATTTAATGGATTGTAAATTACAAATTGAACATCGTATAATTTTGTACTGCACCTACGGTGTTCTTCTTAGTAAGGTTAGTGTTCCTTTAAAAATTTTATTTTATTTAATAAAAACATTTTAATTTTTTAATGTCTGGGATATGGATTGACCCACTGTGCTGATTAATGTGAAATTTTAATATTATTTTATAAGTTAAATTATTTCAATTTTTATTTTCAAAAAAGTGTCAAAAAAATGTATGTGTTTACATAAAGATGTTTCAATTTGGAAAACTAGCACACATTCAACAAAGAGTAACAAATTGTAGAACCGACCTTGCAACGGGCAAGAGCCTCAATCATCGCAACGTTGTCATAGTACTGTTGAACTCCGAAATAATGTTGACTGTTTCCTGGAGTGGACAGCAAGAGCAATACATAGAAAGGCAATGTTGCATGTACATTAAATAATATTGGGTAATTGAAGCTTTTTCCTGTACTAGGGAAAATAATTAGGAAGTTTTAAGCTTTTTAATTTTAATAAAACTTTATTTAATTTTCTTGTCTTTTATTAATATTATGAAATCTTTGTAATCTTCCGAGCCTGGTTCATACTAACCCAAATTTTTGTTTTAGTTAGACCCTAGTTGAGGAACACACCTTGTTGAACCTCTTCAACATTAATTGTTTGTTGACCACTCAAAAAAATACGCATAAACAGTTAAAAATTGTATATTTTATTCACCACAAAATTTTAACTGCGTATCCGATTACTTAAAATGTTTTGCTATATATGTTTTTCGCAATACAAAAAAAATATACGGACATGTTCATTACAATAACAATTTTTTGTGTACTAGGACTTTTACTGGAACTATAAATTGTTCTTGTCTACAAAGCGAAATAGTTAATACTATTTAATTCTTAATTATTATTAGTTTATTTAGTATAATAATTATTAAATTAATAACTAACATAATTATAAATTTAATATTTATATCCCAAATATTTTATTTTTACATATTTAATTTTTTATTATTGTATTTTTACAATGATAAATGATGAAATGTCAAAAATTTTAATTGGTTTCAATTGGCACAGCAAAGCGGTTAAAAAGTAAATTTTTTTTTATTTTTTACCTCATTTAAAATATTTAACTTTTTAACCAATTAGCACAAAACTTTTCAGTTTTTGCTCAAATTTTGAGCGAAATAAATATTTTGTTTGCGGTATTTTTGTGTTAGAATTTTGTTGTTTGCGATCATAGTAGCAGGCGGAAGACATATGACTAAATATCTTTTGTAAATTTTTGTGTAAGCGAAATATTGATGCTACATTGTTTTTGTTTGCGATAAAAGTACTGCAATGTATTTATTGCGATATTTTTTTTTTTGCGATAATGAGGTAGCTTGTCAGATATGTATATATAGCGGAAAAATATATAGTACAAAAATTAACTTTAAAAGTGAACTTATAATTTTATAGTTTCCACTTTTCATCTTTTTTAAAGCAATCAATTCCATTTCAACATTCAACTGTATTCTAACAGAATGTTGAATACAATTTCAACATTCAACTGTATTACTTATCAGTAACTTACTTTCAGAAAAAATTGTTATACAATTTGTGTTAGAAATAGTTCCCGCTTCTCTACACAAACACATAACCAGTCACCAGATTTACAATACAAATACAAGGAAAAGCAGGACCAAAATGAACAAAGCGTACAACCGCCAAATGCACCAGACAAGTTCAAAACCAGCCACCAATATTGCTAGTTTACTAAAATCAGTTTACTAAAAATCAATCCATAGCTCGCAAAATTGTTTACACCGGCAATATTATTTTGCAATATTTGGCAACACTGACAGTATCTTTAGCTTAAGTTGCAGAACCTTTAGCTTTAGGTGGCGCTTAAAGTTTAAAACAAAACAAGAGCGTCAGCGGTGGCTGTCGAAGTAAAATATACAAGAAGAATACTATGCTAACAGACATTGATGCCACCTTTTGACTTGATATTTGTAGATTGATAGATCAACTCGACCTTCGAGTACGTCACGGAGATCAGGTCAACTATGATGAACATTTTTTAAAGTACTAACTACCTAAAAAAGAAAGTCATGATCTGAAATATCTGGTATTGTATATTGATGAGACGCAAAAAAACTAATATATAATCAGATGTAGGTACAATGCATTGATCAAGCCAAGCATGCTCAAAGGCAGCTGAATATGGACAAGTAATTAAGTGAATTGCTTTCAGCGGACTATAAAATTTATGGGAGGCATCCATAAAATTGAAGTTCAAATCACAACAAATTATAAAATGGCTATAATTTAAAATATATGATGAAAGTAGTTCCTGAAAATCGTTTAAGTCGGCATTCACTGCTTTTGGTGGGTTATAACATACAACGATCAATATTGCCAGCTTAGGAAGTACCATTTCAGCCTTTGATACTTCAGTTTTACCTCAGACAGAAGAGTTTATTACTCTAACTTGAAAGCTTTTTTTATAATAAATGCATATTCCCCACCCGTTTTATTAACTCTGTCATATCTTAAAATGTTAAATCCATTCAGCGCAACTGATTGATTATTTATTTTATTGGTTAGCCATGTTTTCGCAGCACAAAACACATCGAGATCTTTGTTGCTGGGAAATATTCTTAATTTGTCTATGGCCAAATAAACTTCGAGCATTAACAAAACCAAAGTTTATATACGTTTTCTCTCGTTCTATGAGATAAAATATTTAAAAATTGTAATAAGTAACAAGCTAAACTTATAAAACCTGCAACAACGAAAATTAATGAATGGTTTAATACTGCATTCGAGTGGTCAAATATCTCCCACATAAGCTCTATCATACGCTGAGGGCTGTAAACCAACTTTAAATGAGATGAAACTCAATTTGGATCTATCAGCATTCCCAGTTCATAGCACTCAATGTCCTCTACTGGGATTTGTAATTTATGATGAATATGTTTTTTGATATCGGAAACTGTTTATGGTTTAAAATTTAAAGTATGAAAATATTTTTTTGGCTTGATTATTTCCAATTCAGTGTTGGTTCAATCAATGCCAACTATTCCAGTTTGCTGACTATCCGAGCATCGAACTTGGGAGCTAGAAGCTTGCACAGTAGAATTTGCCAGTGAACCAGTCAATTGGCTTGACGACATTAATTTAAAGTTAGCGAATGTATTTGACAATAAGGTGCTCATTTCGCTTATTGAGACGTCAACGATCGCACAGGATATTGCAGGTTTTCATAATTTATTAAGCAGTTATCGCAAACAAATTTGAGGTTGGTTGAATTGTTGCACAGCTTAGCATTTGCATTTGATAATTTTAAACACGAATAATGGAACATCTTTCCACAACCACCAAAGCATTGCAACATGTTATTATCGTTGAAATTTATGTCACATTTGAAGTAATTTTGTCATTTATGTCACATTTGGAACTGTATACAAATCTCACTATACAATATATTAAAATTAAAATGTTTTAGTTTAGAAACTTCAATTAAGGACCAAAATCTTTAAAATTCTAATTATTTTCAATGATCACAATTTCTGTTTAATTGTTGTTGCTGAGTCACGATTTAAAATTTTTAAATATTTATTAAAAAATAACACAACCTTACACAACGATAGTCAAAGCAAAAAAACTATATCTATATTCATCACGATCATGTAGTGTAAAAAATCTGCATCATGGTCATGATCGTATAAAATTATTTGTTGTGCTTGCTTGAATTTCCATAAATCAACATTAAGAAATTGGCAGATGTTATTTAACTAATATTGATTACCATGACTTAGGGTTCGATCCTTCCCAACGTAAGATTAAGCATGAAGCATAATTATTTTCAAATTTATGATTAATATATTCTAATACAAAATGCTAAATTGTATATGGTCTAGAATGTTAAAATTAGATAAAATAATTTCATAATTACGAAACTATTTTCAATTTAAATATTAATCGATCATCTATCCACATAATTTATCATCTTCAACATATCAAAACTGTTAAACAACTGAACGAGGTTGCTAATCCGAATGATGATCCAAACGAGTACAAGTTGTACACCAACACAAATTTTTCCACATCATTTACTAATTTTCTATCTAGTTTGTTAAAATGGAATGTAAAAAAAAATTTGAAAACTTTATCTTAATTCTTGATAATTATATATATATATATATATATATATCTGTATGTATGATTTGAGTAACATGAATATACATTCATACATATACAAAAGAGGATGAAAAACTGATAAGTTCTTAAATTAATTATATTTAATTTTTTCGTTCTGTTTTTCTTTTCGGTTTTGTTTTTTTTTTTTTTTTTGTTTTTTATAGCACAAAGTTTTATCCTAAACAATTAGAAAAATAAAAATCCATTTTCTAATTATAATTTATTTTTTACTTCTGTTTCTTAGTTCTTCGTCTAATACAGGATACTTTCGTTCGATTAATTTTCTTTAATTATGTGAATAATAAAACAAAAATTGATAAGGAAAAACAAAAATCAATTTGATTAATTTGTGATAAAACAAAAAAAAAAACAAAAACTTTTATTTTTATAACCATCTCGAGTTGAACAACGTAAGAAAAGTTATTTTGATTTTCCTTCGGTTTTTATTTTTTTTTTGTGTTGCAATCGAACTGAAGTTTTTCTTTTCTTTTATTTATTAAGTTTTGGTTTTTGTTCTAAAAACTTTTTCAAGTTCCGAATTTTATTTGGCTAGTTACATACCTTGAATAATTTATATATTGCTATATCTGTCTACCTATATTTTAGACATAATTGGTTAAATATTAATGAAATCAACATAATTTAATTTTTGTAATCATAGTTCTAAATACAGGCTTAAGATTTTATAGGCGATCCCGAGACTAAGAAAATTTCCGAGACAACTAGAACAGACCAATGAGCAACAAATGAGAGAAGCAGGTTCCGCCGGATAACCTGGGGGAAATGATACTCGAAGCGGAACGGGGAAAAATCGGAGTAATACTGGGTTGTGAAGCAAATGCGCATCATACAATCTGTGGAAGCACCGACATCAATGATAGAGGTGAGTACTTATTTGATTACTTATTGGGGACTAACCTTGTAGTGTGTAATGCAGGGCAGGAGCCCACTTTTATTATCAGTAACAGGAAGAAGGTACTAGATGTTACCTTTGCATCAGACTCCATTATACATATGATCAAAGAATGGAGGGTAGCAAAGGAACTCTCCTTTTCGGACCATCGGTACGTTTAAAATTGGCATTCACCCTGTTACCCGGAAAGCCTTCAGGAATCTTTATGATTCCTGAAGGCTTTCCGGGTAACAGGGTGAAATCTTTATGAGAAGGTCTTTATGATCACTGCAGTGTGTACCAGGCAGAGGTGGTAGCGATTGAGGAAGCACTGACTTGGTTGATGCATAATGTCATATCCACAAGGGATATAACAATATATGTGGATAGTCAGGCGGCAATCAAGTAGCTGGAATCAGTTTGTCTGACATCCGCGTTGGCATTGAAATGCCGCTCATATCTTAAGGACATAGTAATAGTAATATCCAGATAGTCTGGGTCCTCGGTCACTCGGACGTTAGGGAGAACTGCAGGGCTGACGAACTGGCAAGGAACGGTACAACTGTTTAATTGAAACTGGAAAGGGCAAATTTTTTTTGGTGCTTAAAAAGGAGGCGATAGCCTCGATACAGAAGAGTTGGAATAACACCATAAATGCAATGTAGCGCGACTTCCTCTGATCATGCCCGGCGTTAGCTTACAGGAGGTACAAACATCTGGGCAAGTATTGTTTCGACGGCCTTATGGATCTCGAGAACGGCAATGTGCGAGATATAGGATCCTTTGGTATCACAATGGACCGTCACCGGTCTAAGTTTGCGTTAGCAGCCACTCTAACCTAACCTAACCATTGTGGAAAAACATTGAACACGATAGAAACAGACACAATTAAAATTCAAAAATTACACGAGGCGAACAATATTTGATAGCAAATAATCAGAACAACCGTGGCGAGTAACATTGTTACACACATCAGAAATTTTGCGAAGCCATTGTGGGACGAATTAAATTCAGTGTTTGAGCAAAAGAAACAAGTATGTTAATGCTTAATCAGAAATTTTTCTCAATTACAAAGGATGCAACAAAATACTTGGTGACATTCATAGCAAAGGTGGCAGAGATAGTGCAAACTGACAAAGCGAAAACATTGAAATGTTTTAAGTGCCGAGCAAGGAAATAAAAATCTTTTCTCTTCAGCAAATGTTTTAGACAAAGAAGGTAAAGTTTTTGTGTGTTCATCAGAGGGCTTACGAACAAATAGTTTGCTTTTGGATTCAGGTGCGAGTAATCACATGTTTCACAAAAGACTAGAAATAATAATCAAAACATTGTGGAAAACTGGAAGCACCGGACAGTGGGGGTTCGTGATGGAAATCTATTCAGAATGCAGTTTAAAGCATTGGTAACAGAAGACCCGGAAAACGTGGCGATGAAGCAGAATGGATTAAGAAGCTGGCATGAAAGATTGGGACATTATAATCGTGAACTATCCGCGATAGTTTCTTAAGATATAAAACATTCAATTCATCGACGAACAATTTCTCTGTGAAGGATGTCTGATGGGGAAGCAGTATTGTGAGAGCTCAAAAGCAGTCAGAAGAATTCGAACAAATGTGGCGAAATTATTCAGGACGGTACACTACACGCTGGACCAAATTAGATCAGCTAATCGAACGGTGGTTGAGACTGCACGGTCGATGATACATGGTAAGCAGATGGATAAAAAATTATGGGCGGAGGCGGTTAACAAGGCGGTTTTTGTATTAACCAGAATGAGTACCAGCAATGTTACTGAAAAACACCATTTGAACTATGGCACAGCAAGCCAACTATTTTTAATCATTTGAAGGTTTTTGGTTCGGAAGTATATGCTCAAATTCCGAAGCAACAAAGACAAAAACTTGATCCAAACAAAGGCAACAAAATCCATTTTTGTTGGATATAATGGAAACGATAAGGGCTATCGCATTTGGAACCCTGAGTCAAAGAAAATTGAAGATTGAGATGTGATGTTTGTTGAGGCAGACACTCTTGAATTTCAGATCAAACACGAAGGGGAAGTAGATAGTGGAAAAGGACACGAAATTAACAAAGACAAATGAGATGAAAATGACGTCGAAGAACTCAGCAATTTCAACAATGCTGTGAATGAAGACAATGCACCATCGTCGAAGATCAAGGCTGAGTGGTGTTCTCCAAATGAGGAGAACGTCGTCGATGAGCGCTTGCGTGATCGAAAAAAAACGAAGAAACGATATTGTGACTATTGTGGGGAGAAAACTTGCAATATAGCGGAAATGGCATCGGCAATACTGTCAACGGCAAGTCAACTATCAATTTACTGAGAAAGACAATTGGAGTGCGGCGACGGATGAAGAGTACGACTCAATCTAAAATGAAACATGGATACTGACGAGACCACCAAATAATCAAAAGGTCACCGAGATCAAGTACGACACTGATGGCAACATCGAGCGTTACAAGGCCAGGCTGGTTGTTAAAGGATTCACTAAGGAATATGGAATTGACTATGAGGAGACGTTCAATGCCGTGGTAAGATACACTTCAATTCGTGCTCTATTATCATTGGCATCGGCGGATAAGATGAAACTTAATAAGGGCTTGTGAAGAGTTTGAATGACTTGAAACAGGCATCGAGATGCTGGAATAAATAATTCACGGTATTTATTGGAAAATTTGGTTTCGAACCATCAAAGGCTGATTCATGCGGAAGCAGAACGACAGAAAAATCTTCTTGGCAATCTATGTAGGCAACGGATTGATTGTGATGAATGATGAAGACGATATCATTCCGGTGATTGAACACCTAAAAGCAAGATTAGGTATAATAACGCTTGACGTGAATACATACCTTGGAATTGAAATAAGCAAAAGGGTAACTGGTGACTATTTTCTAAGTCAAGCGGCATAAACACGAAAAATCTTGGTTACATTTGGCATGGAAGAATGCAAAAGTGTATCGAGTCCAGTCGATACAAATCAAACTGCAAGTAAGTTCGAAAACTTTGAACTAAATAAAGATTTTCAATACAGGAAAGCTGTTAGCAGCTTGATATATCTAGGCATTGCAACAAGACCTGACATACAATATACAGTGGAGCTGCTTCATGTTTCAAGTATATCAAGTGAACAGCTGAGTATGGAATCTACGTTGAAAGAGATAGACAGTGTGATTTGGTTGGTTACAGTGACGCAGATTATGAAGACCATAAAACCAGGCGATCAACTTCTGGAGTTATTTTTTTGTTAAATCGGTCCACCAGCAGGAAATTATCGGGGAATCAACAATACAAATATCTGTCGCGTTATCAATAACTGAATCAGAGTACATAGTTGCAGCAACGGCTGTGAAAGAATTGATCTAGCTTTGCGGGTTAATTACAGAACTGGTGGGCATGAGAAAAGCCAATGCTTAACATGGACAACCAGAGTGCAATACTTTTGTACGTGAAACATTGTAAAAAGGGTTGTTTCATCTCAATTGTGTGCCAACGGACGAGCAATTGGCAGACATCTTTACCAATGGAATAAACAAAGATCAAAAATCTCTGCAATAATAATTGGCTGGATCGTACAACTCAGATTGTAACTATGCCAATATTTTTACATATACGATGATAACCGAAAACTGCAAATTGTGGCAAATATGTGGTTCAACTGATCGACAGAATTACGTAAAGCAGTAGCAATAGCGCTTTATTGCGTGTCCCAAATTCTATGGTCACTGTTTATATATGTTCCAATAGCTGCCACTTTTTTTTCATCGAATAATCCGTTCCGAAGCGTTGGATCGTGGGGAGCTAACTGTATGCATACTTTCCATGGGACAACATTTGAAAATCAAATGACTGGAGTTTGGTACTCCAGCGTGCCAATGTTCCACTAGTGTCTTTCTGTGACATTAGCCACTTGATACTTGCTTGGTCGGTAATTACTTTGAATGAAATTTTTACATTTACGAGAGCAGCAAGGCATTCAAGTTCAGTGACTGAGTAATTATGTTGCGCATTGATTAGCTTTGGCGACATAAAGGCAATTGGCCGCTTTTCATTTTTTTCGTCTTTTTGGAACAACAGTCGTGCTGTGGAAAGAAGGTACTTTAATTTGAAAAGAGCTTGTTCAGCCTCATCTGACTAAATGAATTTAGGCTTTTTTAAGTAGATTCGTATTAGGACTCGTCACATTTGCAGAATTAGAGATAAACCGATACCACTCCGCCATACCCAATAGTCTTCTCCTTTGTTTCACTGAAAAACGGCTAGGAAAATTATAAATTGACTCGACTTTTGAACAGATCAGTACGAAGGCCATCCTCATCAACTAGACCAGATTTCAATAAACATAAAGCCAATTGTTGAAGCAGTTCAAACTGTTCCTCGATGGTAGTTGAACTGATTAATAAATCGTCCAAATTCGGCACTGATAAGTATGAGGTATTACCTTATCCATAAGGCTACACATTCGTTGTGGTGCATTTCACAGGCCAATGGCATTATCACAAATTGATAACCTGTGGCTAGAGGAATCTGCCAAAACACGTCTTTAAGATCAATAGTAGACTTCATCAATAGTAGAACTTAGGTAAACCATTGATCAGCGGAAGACGATAAGCATCCTTCTTAGTTATACGGCATTAACTTTCTTAGCATCTAAACACAACCGTACTTCACCATTCGATTAGTTTACCAACTCCACGGGTGAACTCCATGCACAATCTGATTTCTCTATTACAAATACTTAGGGCTTGTTTTACTGAAGACACACTATAAAATCGTTGTTTGGTGGGCTGGATATCACCAACATCAATTAAGTGCTCTGTCATACTAGTTTTAGATAAGCTCAATTCCTCAACAACGGGAAACATGCTCAGGGTTTAGCTCTATTCATTTGTCAGAGTGTAATGTTTACTATTTGCAGTCTGCTCTAATTATTATACCACGCTGATTTCACCTGATACTTGGGATACTTAGTTGAGAACTTAGCATAGTTTTTATTTTGCTCAACATGCATTACAAGCACTTCTTTTGATCTCTGGATTATTTCTTGCCGGTCAAATGCCGCATTTACACTTCTGACTATAAATATGCAAATCCATCCGATATTCTTCAGCCGAATTTAGATTTCCATCGGTTAATTAAGTATGATAATAGTCTATATTACCATGCTACTTTTCTTGTAAATACCATCCGGCCACTGACACGTTTTGCTAGCTTATTTAAATAATAATCCAAGTGTAAAATATGCCAGTGGTGGTTGTTAAAAAAAAAACAGAAAAAGCTTGCTCTTATTATTTTCTTTATAATTTTCAATAAATTGTTTAAAGTACATAAACATGTTCCAGTCAATTCTAATCAATCATGCTACGATCCATTATTAATCATATAATAATTTTCCATTTTGATTCCCGTCATTCGGATAGGAAAAAAAGGGGGAAATAATGTATCTAATGTCAAAATTTCCTTGTTATCCAATTCCGCAATATCAATACCGCCACCACCATCATGATATGCTCACAAAAAACACTATAAAACAAAGTTATGATTATGTTGATGATCCAAATTTTTTTTTTTTTATGTAATAAATTCAATTTTTATAGGAAAGTAAAATGTAATGAAAATCCATTCATTTTTTCGAAAACTTTTTTATTTTTTGCTATTTTGAATTTTGTTTGTGCTTTTTCAGTTTTAACTTTTCCTCGTATACACGAATCTTGTGTTTTTTTTTTGTTATTTTGCTGAAAAATGTGATTTTTTTTGTTCCTTTTGCATTTTTATTTTTTCCCAGCTTTATGTTTAGTAACTTTATGTTTTGGTGTGCTTTTTGTTTAGGAGAGGATAATTTTTTATAGATATATTTTCATATATGAAAATGAATAAAAAAAATAAATTCTAAAGTCAGCAAATTTTTATGGCTTGTTTCTTATAGACATATATAAACATATACTTACCTACATACATTCGTATCCATACCAATATCGGAAATTAGAAATTTATTAAAAACAAAAAAAAATTTACCTGAAGTAAACAAATTTTGTGGAAAAGTACGAAAACCAAAACAGAAAAAACAAAAAATTAAATCTTTTGGAATAATAAAAATCGAAATTTTTTTTTTTAAGATGATCACAATATCAATGAGGAGGTGGATTTAAATTAAGTTTGCTTTAGATATGCAAGATACAGAGATTGGTTTTGATAGGAAACTGCTTACGTTACATTTATAATATCTGCGACGACGATATGACATAATGGTTATTACGTGTTGTATATTTTCAACTCATATATTTTTAGAATGGGTCTTAAGATTAATGTAAATTCATCATTTGTTGCATCATCTAGAATTTAGATTATAAAGCTATGTATTATGTTAAATTCGTTGTTTGTATTATAACGAGACATAATCTATATTTTAGTATTTTTAGTCTTTTGTCGTTGCCATTATTGAACTTCTTTGAATTAAATCTTTATATTGTATCATCTTTTGCCAACAAATCAGGTCCAGCCATATGAGCACAATGTGCATTTGCACAGAGCGCTAAGCCGCAAGGGCGCAAAATTAACCAAATTGTAATATCCAAAAAAATTATGTTTAATAAAATCTATATAGAGTAGATAATTGACTTTCAAGCGCCGATATTCCTTTATAATTATTTAAATAATATTCTTCAAAATTGATTGATTAATTGATTGATTAGAGTGTACGGCGAAGGACGAACCAGGAACTCCCAGAATGCCAGGAACTCCCGGGCACCACCGTACACCCGTGTTACATATAACAAAACGGAAGGAGTGGATAGAATGTAAGTTACAGCAGACTCAACCCAGTCGCAGACACTTAAGCGATCGATATTCATTTTTTTTGTGTCGAAGGGAAAGGAAGGGTCAGTAATGACAGAATTGGTCCGGTTTCCCGTTAGCCAATAATCAAACTACTGTCAGTTAGCACGAGACAATCACAATTATGATGAACTGCTGTGCATTTTGTCATATCTTATCAGGAACTCCAATCTGCAACCATTTTTCTGTAATCATGCAGTGTCTCTGAAAAAAAAAATTATTAATGGGCTAATTTCTACAAGCCGTAGGCTGTAATAATTTGAATTAGTTTCTGCTTGAAATGTACAATTAAATTATAAAAATATACAAAATATAACAAATAAAAAATTAATAAAAATACAAAACATAAAAAATATAAAAATATAAAATATATTAAACTATAAAAAATATAAAAGCATAAAATATATAAAAATGTAAAAAACATCAAAATACAAAAATATAAAAAAATTTAAAAACATACAAATATAAAAATTATAAAAATAATTAATCATGTTAACAATTACATCCACCCTTCCGCGAAAACATACCGAAACCATTCCCATCCACAAACTCAACAAATCATCCCTACTGCGTCCAGTCATTGATAATCAGCCTGCCTCCACGTCTAGAAAAAATCTCGACCACTCTCAAGAAAAGAAATAATCAGCATTTTCGTAATGTAGAAAAAATTTTTATTTTATAATTTAGTGATTTTACAGTTTTCGGGTGTGTCTAAAAATGGATATATTATAATTAATAGGAGACCTTTTTTAATGTACAGTTTATGATTTGCATTTTGACACACTTACCTAAACGTTTAGGGAAACTAATTCTTTTAAAATTCGGCCTTTCTTGCCAAATACGGTAACAGAAACTCGCGAGTTTTGGCAAATTGCCAACTGCGTTTGGCACTGCAAATGTTTAATTGGTTGGCTTAAAAAATGTAAAATTTTAAAATTACGCGCGAATTTTTATTTTGTAATAACAAAATTATATTTCCAAAATATAAAAAAATTACTTTTATTTATACGTTTACCTTTTATCCATATTTAATTTTGAAGTGTTAGTAAAAGGCTACTAGATAAATTCAAATACAAACAAATGTAAATCAATTGTTTTATTTTGGTTATGAATGAGTTCGGTATTTTATTATTTCACTGCTACCAACCACTAAATACAAAATTATTGTTCACCTATATTTTAATAGCACAACAATGTTCAGTTGACCATTTGTGATCCAAAAACGAAATTGGTTCAATTTGGGTCTTTGCTTTCTATGTGATCTGATTTTGATCACATTTTGTCAAGAAATGCAGCTACTATACGCATTTTTTGTTCTATCTCTATCAAAAAGAGCGTTGTGTTTTTATTGTGCTAGTTGTGTTACAGAATATGATGACTTGGTGAAACAGTGAGTGAAATTAAAGACTTGAAATGTGCAATTTATTTAATTTCATGGCAATAGTGGTTATATTTTATAAATTAATCAATGATTTTATTTAATTTTGGGAGATTTTAACTTACCGAAACTAAGATACATCAGATGTCTGTCGATATTTAATCTACTATCATTTATTAGGGATAACATTTCAGACTCCGTATTCTACTCAATCTTTATTCACTCGGATTGATTTACAAATCAACGCAACAACACTAGGTTTTTATCCAATGAAGTTGCATTATATAAACTATTTTAGTGACGATCCTGGTGGTTCATCGGGTGTCATACACCTCAACACATTCAATTAATTTTTGACAATTTTTTTGATTCTAGAAAGAAGGTCTTCCTCTTTGGGCCCATAAACTAATTTTTTGGCAGTGAAAATTAAAATACATATACCATGGATAATTCAACTTCTTGTCTTGACCAGTTTTATGAAATATTGAATATAACATTGCACAATTAAAACCTCGTTTGTCTGTTCATTTGTTGATACTCGAACCATGGTTCAGTTGTCAAATCGCTATAGCTTAAAAATATCGATTAAATTTGTCTACCGAAAATCATTAGTTACTAAGCGCTCTCAAAGGGCAATTTAAAACGCCATACGAGTTATGATTGTGTCCAGGATATTATACCCCTTTAATGCTTAAAGAATAAACATGTGTTCTGTCCCATCTGCCGCCTTCGATTTTTCGACATCTAGTGGAATGTTTCTTGGTCTTTGAAAATCCAGTTTTAACCAATAGTAAATTTATTTCAAAACTTGGGCATTTTGTTGTCCCGAAATTTGTCCTTTAAAACTTTTATTGATGTAAGTAACAATAATATAATAGATGTATACCGTATCGAAACGATTGGATTCACTTGTATGATAATCATACAAGTGAATCCAATCGTTCTTTGACACCTTTCCCATCCCATCCAATTACACAGATATCAGCTTGTTCTCAAATTTGACACAACATTGTGACTGCATTACTGTCAATTTACATAAACGCACATATTTGTTAGATATTTCCAGACATCGCAAAGCAAACTATACACCAGATGTACAGCACAAGATGTTTCGTAATATTTAGAAAGAATCTTCCTCAGCGAAAAAATTTGATCAGTGACTAACCGATTCGGACTAAATCCTTTTTGGTAGTTACCTACACTTTCCTTCGCCATCAAGGGTGTGATTTTCTCCAGTATTATGTAAGACAGTAATTTGTATGCTGTGCAAAGGAGAGCTATGCCGCGATAGTTTTCGCATTTTGAGCGATTTTCAAAGATAGGGCACAACGCGGCCACTTTCCATTCATCAGGTATTACTTCGCTTTGCCATAATAATCGAATAAGGGCAAAAAGATAGTTCAACAAAGTATCCCCTCCGAATTTCAAGAACTCGGAATTAATGCAATCAACCCCAGGGGATCGTTTCATGTTAGCCTCTGCATGGCCAGTGCGAATTCCTCGTAGGATGGATCCTCTATGCACATCTCCGCAGTCTGTATAGGCTATATGTCTGTTGCACGACAGCAAGACGCTACTCATTAAACCAATTATTTTTGGGTTTTATTTTTACCATACATAGAGTCACATGTGCAGCACTGGCAACCGAAGTTTTCAATACCACCCATACAGCGATCACATTATAGAACAAAGATTGGTTTCCATGATGCTGGTGCTAACAAGATTTTGATATTGTGCTTTCTCATCTTTGTTTATCATACCTTCGCACTTGAAACGTAAGTTACGTTTTCCTGTGATCCCTGACTTGTACGAAAACTGCCATCTTAGCTTTGCAGTGAACATTGCCTACAAATTTGGCAGCCAACCGATAAAATCTCACATGTTAGATCACCCGAAAGCTTTTCTTAGAAATTAACACATGGTCAGTTTGAATTCGGGACGTCTTACGAGGGTGGGTCCATGTTTCCAAGTGGATATTTTTATGAAGTAAGATTGCGCTAGCCACAATGAGCGACCGCAAATTACATCATTCTCCATTATCCGTCGCTATATCGTGTTGGGAGTACTGATTTTTTTTTTACATAAGTCAGTTTGATTTTGGCCAGCTTTTAAGTCACCAATCACTATTTATTGACATCGTGCTACGGTCTGGATCCCTTTTAAATTGTAAAATGAATCTTACTTTAGGTTGTCTTACATCAGTGGGCGCATGAACACAACTGATTGATAGGTTGCCTAGTTGCATGCGTAAACGTAGTTTATACATACGATTATCAACTGCTTTGAAATCCAAAACAGCCATTTTCACCTTGGGCCGAAGAATAAACTCAACACCAAGATTGCCGATGTCATCTCCACTGTAAAGCAATGTATAGCCTACATAAGCATATAGCAATATAAGCGTGGGTCGGTTAAAATTTTGGTGGTATGAATTTTTCTTTTTGTTGATATTTTTAACATTGAGGTTTTTTAGGGGTGCGGGTAGTCAGCCCAGCAATCCAACCATTATTTAGTCACCTCCTGCGACAAGCCAAGGATGCTGTGATGGAGTTCTACGGATAGCATACTCGTTTAGAAGTTTGTACGAAACATGGGAGTGTCCCCCAACCACAGGGACCTTTTATTTACAATAGTTTTGGTTGAGATCTCTATGGAGTTTTAGTCTAAACACGCTATACTGCATTAACTCATTAGATATGGTTATATTTACCTCTTACCTTCCTTTAAAATTGAAATATGTCAAGAAGGTCATACATTTTAACCTATCGTACAAAGATGGATCGCATTTACTGTATAAAACTATGTAGGTTTTTGTCAAATTATGACCAATTATGATTATCGATTATTTTATTAATATACAGCTTCTACATTTTATATACGACCAGTGTTACAAACATAGTCTTGATATTAAAACATTTTATATAAGAAATTAATTTAAATGATGATTAAGAAAGATGGAGGGAAAAGAAGAAAAAATGGTTCATAATATTCCTTCATTGCGGCCATAAAAATGTTAACCGATACTCGTTTTAATGATTCAATAAAATCAATAATGTTTAATAATAAAATATGTTTTATTAATAATGCTGAACACTTTTTATGTGTGTGCAGAGACAACGAACCAGAAAGGTCAATTGGTATATTATATATGAATATATGAGCAAAAAGTAGTAAACAAAAAAAATTTTAGGACATTTTTATTGACATTCATTTGGATTTCGACGATTTTTTACCATGAATTTATGGATTATAAATAAATGTGATAAATTTTATGTATTTATTTATTCATTTATTTTTGTTGTATATTTATTTTCAGTATTTCCGATTATAGTATACATAATTTTAAGAGCTTATAATAATTTTCTACAGGGTGATTATTTTTTTCACTTTTTTTGCTTTTTAGTTTACTTCCAAACTTTGCTTATGATTTATTTTATGTACAAATTTCATGTTTGACCACTAGATGCTCACAGTATATTGCCAGATACCTTTTCAGGGTACTTAGCAGAGTATTATTACTGATTTTTCTTGGAAAAATTATTATAATTATTTGTTACCATGCTTATTAGAGTCGTTAGTCCACAAAGTTCACGTTAAATCACTCATAATCCCTATATGCATTCCTATACCTCAATAGTTTAAATCAGCTTGCGTAATCTTCACCGATATAGTTGCAAATCTTTGACAAGTTGTGCTCAAGAATCGGCTTTTTTTCTTACCTTGTTATAATTTTTAGGTATTAACCAATAGTAATTATTGTCTAGTTGCTTCCTAGTCGGTCTGTAATATATTTGCTGTTAAACTTTTGAGTCTTCTGTCGATACTAAACTTCAGGTTTTTCATCATATAATCACATTATGTTTCCAATGGTCTAATGTGTTTCTTGAAATGAGTCAAGATATTCAATTTACGATTATGCACTAATGGTGGCCAAATGCGATAAACGCCCATCAATAATTATATCTTTTATTTTTTATTGTAAAAATGGTACGAGTCCATGTTTTATATATTTTGCCGTAGCTACACACAATAACAAATATTTGGTTTTTAAAAATAATTCCAAAATTTATACGCAAAAAAGTCAGAAGTGAATCTTATGCTGCATAACTAGAGCTAAGCAAAAAGGTGAAAAAGTGTGGATAAGTAACGTTATAAAACAATTATACGTCAAAAAACAAATCATATAATGCCCAATTAGAGTTATACAAATTATGCACCGAATAGAATGCACCGAATTGAACAAGTGGGTATAACAACCGAACATTTAGTTATGAAGAAAAGATTATCGATCAGGAACTTAAAGCAAAGCGTGTGTCAAATGAAATAATAGAAACAACTTCAACTCACAAAAGGCGTACATTTGCAAACATTACAAACGTTTGCATAATATGACAGATATTGTGCTGAGTGAACATCCTGGGTAAAAAACAGATTTTCCACTGTAAAATGATAAAACCTACGGCACCTTTAATAACCGGCTTGTTTAAATTACACAAAGAGAGTAGTACACCCATTCGCCCGCTCATCAATTTTACTATTTCACAAAGCCGCCGAATTATTGAAGATATGGTTAACAGACAACATATATTTTGATGTCAATTTTTCAATAAAAAATAACTTTGAATTAGTAGACAAAATCCAATCTATCGACATCTCTATTGGTGCAAAATTGGCATTGTTTGATATTGTGAATATGTATGATAACATTTCTATCGCCGAAACATTGAAAATAACTCAAGATTAAGACAGTAATTTTAGAATATTGGTGCAAAATAACAGAAGTTTACGGGCAAATTTTGATACTTTTGATCTTTATGTAGCTAGTCTAAATGAAAAATCTGATTTAATTTGTGTGACTGAAATATGGATTTATTCTGAGGAATGCTGTGAGTTTAGTTTACAGAATTTTAGAACTTGCTGTAAAGAAAGTTACAGGTCCAGTGGTGTTGGCGTTTTTATACACAAAAATATTATAAATTTCTCAATTCAAGTAGACATCTGGATCACAGCTGATAATATTCGTTTAGATCTTGACATTGCAGGGGAAAATTGGTTATTTATTTGTGTCTATCGCTTGAATAATGGATCAATCTAATCCATATAATGGTCTTCTGTGATGATCTGGAAATTTTGTTTCGTGCGCTTACCAAAAATAATGGAAGATTTTAATTTAGACCTTTAGATATTAATGAATCGTATGGTAACCAAACAATGCTGGCTTCATTCGGTCTAATCAGCTTCCTAAACGAACCTACTATAGAATGCAAGCTTGTTTGGCCCATTTTTTCTTGAAACGTGAACCAATTTTCAACTTTAACATAAGTAACATACCTATTTAGTTTTCGGACAATAATTTGATTAAAATTGATATAAGTTCAGTTACTCCCAAATATAGAAAAATTATTTCCCATGGGAATTACGCCAAATTAAAAAACTTTAAATAAAGTTTGAAAATTGAAATTCCGTGTACTCTCAGATGTATTATAATGCTACTTTTGAAAGTGTTGTAGATATTCTTGGGTCTCCCATAGAATCGTCCACTCCCATCCATGATTGATAATCAGTATCCAAAACAGCAAAACTTAACAATTAACGAATTTAATAATTTTTTTATCATCATATCCAAAGAACTAAATCCAAAATTTTACACTATAAATAATGATGATACTGAACATAAAAACATTGTCTTTGGGTTCAAATAAAAAATTATGTCTCATCATGTTTTTTTGAGTCTATAACTTCTTCGGAAATTCTTCTTAAAATTATCAAGTTAAAAACCAAAAAATCCAAAGGTACTGATTGAATCGATAATTATGTTGTTAAAAACTACGCTTGGTACTTAGTAGATGTCCTAAAATTTTTGCATAATCTGAGCCTGGAGAACGAAGTTTTTCCGAATATTTTAAAATCAGCATTTATAATTCCAATTTTTAAAAAGGGTGATGAATTACAATTAACTAAATATATGCCTATTTCTCTCCTAAGCACAGTATCTAAAGTTAAAACGTCGGTTATCCAGCTATATTGATAAAATTAATTATCTTCACATTAAACAATATGGATTTACTGCTGGTAAATCCACTGAAGAAGCACTAATTGATTTCCTTAGTCAGATATATACAACAATAAACAATTAGCAGAAGCCAACAGCACTATTCGTAGACATTTCAAAGGCTTTCGATTCAGTCAACTATTGTATAATGCTAGCTAAACTATCAAACATCGGTATAAGAGGCAAAATTTTAGATTGGTTTACAAGCTACCTTTTGAATCGGAGTTAGATTGTTAGAATAGATGATACGTTAAGTAATCCTGGTACTATTAAATATGGCGTCCCCCAATGATCCGTTTTGGGTCCATTATTATTTTTGATTTATTTTAATTCCATTTTTGAAATTAATCTCATAGGATAACCAACTACTTTTGCCGATGATTTTGCTCTAAGTTACGCAATGCCAATGGTTGATAATACTTACAACAATACTCTTGCTCTATAAAAGGATCTACATTTTCTTAGTAAATGGTTTTATCATAATCGGCTAACTATTAGTGATAAATCAAAAATAATGTACTTTGGGCGACAAGATACCATCTTCCTAGCGCACTTTCAAACGTATCACACCTCTTCTTGCGATAGGATTCTATGCTCGCCTCAATGTTTTGTGCTAGAGCCCGTTCATGAATTTAAATATTTGGGATTAAAATTAGCTTCACAACTAAATTGGTAGCCTCATATCAATAACACTAAAAAGCGTGAAATCTGGACCATACATACATTTTATAACCTTAGTAAAATTTGCCCAAGGGTTACATTAAGGAAACTATACCATGTCCTAGTAGAATCAATAGTAATATACGGTATATCTAGTTTGGGGCGGTACATATTTTACTAATAAAGAGGATCTATGTATATCGCTCAAAAAAGAATCATTAAATTAATTTACAAGCGTCCTCAGACAACACCAACAGTTCCTTTGTTTCATGCATTTAACTTATTGCCTCGCCGATATCTCTATATTTCCAAGCTTCTCAATATATATTTTTTATTCGAAGTAGCAGTTTTTCACTACACAACGTTATTACAAAACAAAACTATTTCAAGAGCAACGACAAATACTACACTCAAACTGAAGGTCTACCCATGGGAAGTCCTCTCTCTGGTTCTTTGGCCTTAATAATTTTAAACGAAAATATTTATTAATAACATAACCAGCAAAAAGCAAACATCATTTATTGGTATAGATATGTGGATGATATTACAATAATATTTAAAGGATTACAATGGGAATTAAATTTGATGCACAATTACCTAAATAAAATATATACGAGTATTAATTCCACGCTTGAGTTAGAGACAAATAAATTTATAAACTTCTTCGACTTAACGATAAAATTTCAAAATGTACAGGAAACCAACACAAACTAATCACACCATTCAATTAACACCAAATCATCCGTTCCAACATACAATTTCTGCATACAATCATATGTAATACAGGCTAAACAATATTCCAATATTCTAACAACTACACAGAAGAGTTAAACCCATATATAAAAAAACAACCAAAATTTAGTTCCGGGTTCCAATCTTTTTATCGGATTTCAATCGATATAAACGTGCAAAGCTATCTATATTACAAGCCGTATTGTTTTCATACTCATGCTATACATTTATATTTTGATTGTAACTATTATAAATAGAAAATTATGTCGGGATTTGGGAGCGAATATTGTGTAAAAGAAATAAACAATTAAATCAAATAATGGGCGTGCGTTTTGATAGTTACTAACAAAACTCTCTCTATTATACAAGCTGTCTTGTAACTATCGTTGACACATATAAACAAAACCTTATACATAATTGAGTGTATTGGTGCTATTAAAATTCATACCAAAAAATGTATAATTTTCTCATTCCTACTACCACTATTTAACATGTTTATTTCTAAGTTACGCACACTATTTAATGTGTATGGATAATTGAACATTTTTTCGTCTCTTTTTTTGTTATTTGTTTTTTGTAAAGGAAAGATATAACATCAATTTAGCCTTTTAAATTTTTTTTGTCAATTTTTACCCTTTTGTTTTATAGTATGGAAATGTTTATTTTATTTTGCACTATATTCTAAACCATATATCGACACGTTTTTTACTTATAATACATTCTCTCTCATGTGTATATGATTAAATAGCATGAGTATGCAATGAATTCGGTATGTAGTAAAGAGGGTTTTGAGCAAAACAAATGTTTTTTACAAGCCGTGCTGTACCAACACATAAGATATACAAAAAGTACACTAGGAGTGTAAAAAAAATAAAAAAGTACAGTAGAAACCAAAACCGCCTCTATATTATACAAGCCCGATTGTCACCAATATTATTTCATTTTCTTGTCCATCTATACTTGAAAGTATTGGTAATCAGTACACTAAACAAATCAGTGGGAATTTATGAAAAAATTTAAAATAAAAAACAATTGCTCAGATAAAATATAGTATAAAAACAGAAATGTAAAAAAAAACGTAATATTCTCTTCAGAACTGACAGTTTTTATATATTTGTATTCGTTAGTACATTTTTGGTTAATATTTTATTTTTTTAGTTTAGTAATGAATTTTCAAAGAAAGGTTGTGTGAGCTGCACTACCATTGTTGCTCCAATAAAACGTTTCATTTTATTAATATGCGGTCTTATATTGTTGATTCCTTAAAATTTCCTTACATACCACATAGTTCGAAACCGATAGTTGTTGCACTTAATACTTGTAAACGTACTTACAAGATTTATTTCGAAGAGAGAGCAAAAACAAAAAAATTATACAAACGTACCGTACAATATTTCAAAGAATTTCATTGGTTGATTTTATATTTTATCTTCAAGGTGTAAGTGAAATGAAAGTATTTTAATTCTGTTTTCTCACAAACACTTTCAAGTATAGATAGACAAATTAAAAATGTAACTGCGTACTCGGTGCAACAATCAGGCTTGTAATACAGGGTGTCCGCCGGGAAGGTAAACTACTTTGTTTTGCCGCCATTTTGGTAAACGTTAGTATTGACAGTTCATATTTGGCAGTCGTTAACTAGATACGTGGCAAATTTATTATGGAAAAATATTCGATAAACCAACGTGTTTTAATCGTTAAAACATTTTATCAAAATCAATCATCGATTACTGTGACGATAAGAAAGTTACGTGAAATTTTTGGGAGAAACATCGTGCCAACAAAACGCACTATGTATCGTGTAGTGAATGATTTCGAAGAAAGAGGGTCTGTAAGTGATAGGTCCAAGCATGGGCCACAACTTACTGCAACATCGGCTGAAAACATTACTGCTGCTCAAGAAAGTGTTCAAAATAATTCATCAACCTCAATTCGACGCCGTGCTCAAGAGCTTGGTCTTCAAAGTACAAGTTTGGCCACAATTTTGCACAAGGATTTACATTTGTTTCCATTTAAGATTCAGTTGACACAAAAGCTTCTTCCACAAGACTATTTACGCTGCCGTACATATGCCAATAGAATGTTACAGTTCGCTCATGACAACCCCGATTTTCATGAAAAAATCATAATGAGTGACGAGGCACATTTTCATTTAAATGGATATGTGAATAAACAGAATAGTCGGTTCTGGGCAATGGAAAACCTTCAAATTATTCATCAGTCACCTTTACATCCATTAAAAGTGACAGTCTGGTGTGCAATTTGGTCAGGAGGAATCATTGGACCTTACTTCTTTGAAAATCAAAACGGCGTAACGGTAACTGTGAATGGGGAGCGATATCGTGATTAAATTGAAAACTTTTTAAAGCCACAACTGCATGCTTTGGGCTTGATTAACATGTGGTATCAACAAGACGGTGCCACATCGCATACAGCCAGGATTTCAATGGAATTACTGCGAGACCTCTTTCCACAACAAGTTATTTCAAAAAATGGTGATGTTGATTGGCCTCCACGGTCGCCCGATTTGACTGCTCCGGATTTCTTTTTGTGGGGATATCTAAACAGCAAGGCTTATGCAAACAAACCAGAAACGCTTGAGCAACTCAAACAAAATATTCGTGATGAAATTAATGAAATACCGCGTGAAATGTGTGAGAATGTAATGAAAAAAGTGCTCAAAAGGGCTCGCATTTGTGAGGCTAACAGAGGCGGACATTTATCTGATATTGTATTCCATACATAATTGACGACATTAAATAAAACATTTATCAATATAAGATCCATTCTCTTTCATTTAATCAAAAATTATAAACAAAGTAGTATACCTGTTCGAGTTCGTCCATTAGATGGATCATTGTTAGGACTAGCATGGGACGCCAGTACGGATCATTTTGTATTCCAAATTAATCTTGAAATTGCTTGTTCGTAGGTGGATCCGATTGGTTTCCGCGATTCTTTAAATGGAAGTTTGGTGATGAAGCGTCCGTCGTCTGCTCGAACTGTCGTTGCTGTAAACCAATTTTCACATTCTTCTTCTTCTTTTGTGATTTCGTTAAACTGAGGGACTTCTTCAATGGCCCAGAATCGTTGCAATGTGGCATCAATGTCAACGATGGTCGTAAAAGAATGCATTGGTTCTTTGGTGTGAGAGTCATATCTGCCCCCAATGATCCAACCCAACTTTGTTTCATGAGCTATTAAGTTTGTTTTATCTATCTTCCTTTTAGTGTCCCCCAACAATTCCATTGCCCTTTGGTATAAATTGCACAAGTAAACGATTGTGGTAATGCTTCACATTCACGAGGATAGAGCAGTAGTTTTTGTATGGTGGTTAAACAAATGACGAATTTTCAAACGAATTGTATACCATGTGTTTCACAAATCACTCAATTATAACTTTTATGGATTTATAATACGAAATATTGTACTTATCTGATTATATCCGGCTCGAAGGTCCAATGTTTCGTATTATAAATCCATAAAAGTTATAATTGAGTGATTTGTGAAACACATGGTATACAAATCTAAGTGAAAACCGTATAAAGTTTAGAATCTAACGAATTTTCGAAAGACAAACAACTAAAAAACTTTTCAGAATTAATAAACAATGGAAGAAGAAACACTGTTCTTTGTTGATGAAGGAAAGGTGGTTTTATTGGATACCCCAATCCCAGATCCTTTACTTACACCGATATTCCCAAGTACTTGGTTCGAGAGCAACAACAGCAAACCAGGTTTAATAATCAACAAAGATGTAGATTACAACCTTGCTGCTCAAAGAGTGAATTCAATGTTAAATTCACTTATTATAGACGCTAGATGTGTTGTAGATTTTTTAGTATTGTACATCTTTCAAAACCAAGATCACTTTGATGAAGTTTTAGACGCTGATTGGATTTCATTCAATCAAGTAATTGGCAAAGCAGGAGAACCAATAAATCCTCTCCACATATTAGACATTAAAGCAACCGGTACTCACAATCCTAATATCGATGTTTCAGAAGGTATAATCGATGCAAATGCCATGTTTTGGTATTTCATCTCACTCGCACGTATAGGTAGAGCGGCTGAATCTGGCCATCTAGACTATATGAATTCAGTCTTAGATCGAATCAGAGAATTCTTTAAGCAAGATCCGTTTGGAGTACCCGACAGGTTTTATGCACAAGGAGTACCTCATGGACAAGCCATCGTTAGGGATAACAACTATTTAAGGTTAATCAGCGGCATGGATATGTACTTTAATCGCTTCCCTCAACATCACTTTGCTAGCTCGAGAATTTTGACTATGGTTACCCATTACAGGGGGTGCGTGATATTAACAGGCTTGACCTATATCTCAGAAAAAGCCTCAGTCCCTCCTAGTAAACTGTTGATGTACATTACCGATGCTGTAATAGCAAAAGAAGTAAAAAGAACTATGAAGATTGGCCAGGAACTGAAAAATGCATACTCCTACCATTGCTATCTGACCGATATGGGACTCTGTGTACGATCGCCCTACTCCACCAGTAGCTGCCCAGGGTTTCATTTGTGGCTACACACAATAGGATGCGTATTTAAATCCAATAGGTCTCGCAACGCTAATTTCCCTGATGCGCCTTCTGTTTATACTATTGTCATTGGTGCAGCTATAACAGCGTTAATGTTAGAAGGATCACAGCGACATGAACTTCACTTTAAAATGGCTAAACCGCACGAGCTGACTAAAATTCAAGCAGAACTTAACAAGCACAACCCGAGCCAACCAGTTTCAGGGACTAGTCGAAATAACCCGCCAAATCAACAACAACTAGATCATGGTTCTGTGTCTGAGGCGGAAGATGATGAGGATGCTTGGAAGATCTTATCGGATACCTCTCCGGAAGGGCTTCGCGTCATCATGCAAAACGTTCATGAAATACCTCAAGCATTGATGGATCTAATTAGAAGTCTGTTAAATTGTTGCATAGGATCTCGGAAAGGAACCGTGGGATTCTTATTGACAGATGTATTTGAACTCGAAAAGTACGGAAGACCCGTTCGAAGTCTTGAATGATAAGTTGAGAACATGACAGCTAATGGACGAACTCGAACAATACCTACCCGGCGGACACCCTGTACATTCGTGTTGGTTTTGGATTTCATAGTTTTTCTCTTTCTTTACCATAGTAAAAAATCAACGCAAATGATATTAGTGTTCGTTTGATTTTTAATTTACGCCGTATATGTATACACTAACACAATTATAAAGAGTAGCTTTTTCCCTTTAAATATTGGAATAATCAGTGTCTCTACTTCAGAAGTTTTTGGTTTTGCTTGTCTGTGTCAACAAAAGTAGAAGGCGCCTTGTGATACTGAAGGCTTTGGTTTGTTACCATATTTAAAGAATGGAACAATATGAGAAGGCTTCTAAATAACGTATCGATGGCATTTATGAACGGTGCCATAGTGTGAATGTGTTACAAGTAATTATAGAACGTACATTTATTTCCGGTTCAGGTATATTTATTTCAGTTATGTGGAAAAACAAAAAGTACAGTATTTGAAGCAAAATAATCTAATTAATGTTTTCGTTGATTTTATCAACATTTTTTATTCATAATGAACTTCCTATATTTAGTTCGAAAGTTAACCACAGTTAACATTTTGAACGTCACTATTTAATGGATTGCACGAGTTAAACTATAGTAGGTAGCAGTGCAAATAAAAATACAAAAGGCGGTAATGCACCAAGTAATTTAACACCTGGATATCGTATCCATTACAATATCTTTGCTAAGATAATACGAATACATACAACATATTCTTGAAATATTAGGCAACTTTTTTACCATTAATTTAGGTTAATTATAATTTCACCACATTTTACATAAAGTATAATACTTTGAGAGCAAAACTCTTTTGAAATATATACGTACATTTAATAGACACATAGGGGATGAGTTTTGGAAAATATATATGTATATGTTTAGCGCAAAAATTTAGATGATTTAACTTTTTACAATATAAACCAGATAAACATTCTGTGAAAATTGAAAAAAATAAAAATAAAAGATAAAATTTGTTAGAAATAATTAATTTGTTTATTGAGTGGTTAACTGTTAACCGCAGTACATATTTGGCGGTACGGTACAAAGTTTTCATTTCCAAACCCAAAATTTATTAGAAAAGTGATGGGTTTGCTATAAACATAAATTTATATTTTATTAATTAATGTTAAATATGATAAACAAACCACTTGCGTAGAAAATTTTAATTTGTGGAGGTAAATTATTGAAATGTAGTTGTGAAAGAGCAAATATTATGAATTTATTTAGTCCTTATAGTTTATACTCCAATTAATTTTAATCAATTGGTGAACATAAACCAAAGCCATCTTTATTCTCTTTTTAGAAGCCTGCATGTTCCCGCCATCTGCAGATACTATTTAATAAATTTAACCGGTAAAAATCCATATGAAAAATAATTAAAATTATATTTTGTTCACTACTACCAACAAAATTTAATGGTTTTAAATAACCCATACTATAATAACGCCATATAAATTTGATCATATTATAACACAGGCTTCAATGACCGCTTTATATTATATTTTCAAAATATAAAAACAATCAGTTGAAATAAAACAAATGAAAAAATATTATGAAACATTATGTTTCAATATACAACGACCCATAAGTTATACCGCATACTGCCATCGATTTCAATGAAATAATACTATTGTTAGCACTTAAATAGTGTTTGAAAAAACACAATAACCTGAGCAACATTTCAAAATTACAACGATACCTGTTCTCAATACAACTATTGGCATACCACCAATAATTTAGTCAATTACTTTTGCACTACTTCAATTTCAATCTATTAGCACAATTTTAGCGTAATTCGGAGCAAACAGCAAATAATGACTGATAGCACACAACACTGCAGAGTTTTTTCTGGCAAATTACTATGCGAACGACAGATTCTGACTTCTTAAAGCTAAGATAGATGACTGTCGATAATGATCTTCTATCGTTTCGTGCAATATTAGAACTATCAAGTTATTTCCCGTAATAGGATTGTTACTATTTCTCTAGAACTACTACTATAGTTCTTCTATACCTAGAGACATCTATGAAGCAGTATTAGCAAAAGTAAAAATTGAGCACAAGAGCAGTTACACCTTATCAAAGATCAACGACACATTAGTTATACTAGCAGGAGTATGAATATTCTCAACTTTTGATTTGCAGAGTGGATTTTGGTTCATAGAAGTCGCAGATGAGAATAAAGAAAATGCAGCGTTCAGTGTAAGTAATGGGTTATAGAAGTCTATTGTCATGCCCCTTGACTTTTATAACTTTCGTGCAACTTTTGAACGGTTAATGGAACGTGTACTTAATGGGAAGTACTGGAAGATGTGCTTAGCCTGTCTGAATAACATCATAGTAATGGGTAAAGACTTCGATGAGCACCTAAATAATTTGGCGGAAGTATTCGAAAGGATTCCATTAGCAGGTTTAACGCTAAGTTCGAAGAAGTGTACATTGTTTCGAGACGGGGTTAAATATTAAGGTCACAAATAAACAACACACGGATGTCTGGCTATAGAGTCTACACCTATATTATCGGCGATTTATACCAGGATTTGCTGATGGTACTAGGAATTTGCTTGAGCTAAATAGAAAGGGCAAGACATTCGACCTAACCGAAAATCATCTGCTCATCGATTAGGCGGTGTTTTATCACAGGAGATCAAGTGGATAAGCACGACTGATTGCGTACTTTTCAAAATTACTTTGAAACCGACAACGGAACTATTAGCCATAGTGAAATGCGTTAAATAAATATCTTTATGGTCAATCGTTAAGTAGCCAGAAGTACGTTGATAACATAAAAGGAGAATTGAACAAAACTGCATCAGTTTGTGCGAGAGGATACGACTTTTCAGTGATTAGATGACGGCTCAATATGACGTACGAGCCAATAACATAGGAATTGAAGGTAGATAATTGGTATGACTTCACATCCCACAACGGAAGCAGGTTTTATCGCCAAAGTTGCAACTTGGATGAGAAGTACTCTACAAGGTTATAACAATAATGAATGTTGTTATATATCGAGGTCAAAATGGGGCAACGAGTTAAGTCTAAAGTTGTACACCTAAAGGGATTAATTCTATGACCACTAATGATCCGCTAATGTGGAGTTCATCAAGTAATTTCATTTTTAGATTTGATCAATTTGTTCTCCCAAAATGTATCTTTTAAAAAACATACTGACAAATGTGTCAACAAGGCTAATTCAATGTTAAGTTTCTTAATTTGTTTTCTAAAGATTTTCATGATCCGTACCCTTTAAAAATCCTTTTCATTTTTCTTGACCGTGTTTATTTAGGATGCGGCACAATTGCTTCGAAACCGACGAGCTTCTATTATGAAGCTTTTACAATTTTGTAAACTACGACCCGTCGCTAATATTTCAATTAGGAACTTTTTTCTTTCGTAGAATCTGAAAATCGAATTACCCGCGCTATTACAAATAAAAAAAAACGAAAACTTTTTTTTTTTTTTTAAACAAATGCAATAATCCGACTGCTATATAGGTATCATATATACGAAAAGACTACACAGAACATTTGACGTTTAATCTTTGTTGCCATTAAATATTGTATTTATTTATTTTTTTACATGTAAGTTATATATTATTTTATACAAATTTATTAAGGCAATTTAAAATATTAATTTTGCCATAACCAAAAAAATTTTAAATATGTCGCAATTTTAATTTAACAAATTTAATTTTTTTTATTTATTTAAAAATAACTCGTAAGTGACGCTTATTTCACTTTAACAAGTGACAGTAAAGACAATACTAAAGGAATGAAATGAATCCCCCGCGGATCGTATTTTACGATTTCGTACTTTAAAAAATCATAAAAATTTCATAATAGACCCTACGAAGGGTACTTTATTGATTCGTCTAGCAATATTAAATCAATTCAGTATCCAGTATGGATGTTTGCTTTAGGTCCATTGAACCCATTGTGATAATAACATGTATTTATATGTTCTATCACCGTATTTTTGTCGCTCGTTGTTGAATATTAAGCCATTGTACGTCCGCAGATAAATCAGCTGTGGGCTTTTCACGAGAGACGGTTTACTGAATCTAATTTTCTTAAATGCAATAATTGTACGTGCACCGTGTCGATCTAACAGAACTCTTAGTACTTTTACATTCTTGGAATTCTATTAGGCATTAGGGTCAATCGGACTCAATTTCTAGTACAATCCATATTTTTAATAATGTAGGTGTTGAGATTAGAAGCACCTAGAAATTTTCTCAAGTAATTGGCTCTAGCCAAAGACGTTGGAATAATATTTTAATTTTGATCACAAACGGAAACAGCCAATCTTACGGGTCGAATATATTACTGGAATCTGAAAGGAATCCGCGTTTTGTTAAAATAGCACCCTGCAATTCGATTTTGAATGATAACACACATCCTGGCAAGGAACCCTAATTAGCCGAAGCACCTTTGCTGTATTATTGTCATTTGGAAACTCCTTTGTATTATTTAGCTCATTTACTTCGGATAGATCTGATATAACATATGAATTGTTCGACCTTAATTTTCGTAAATAAAACCCAATTCCTTTAATGTTGTTTAGGATTTAGTTTGCCAATTAGTTTCATATCATATTATAAACTTTATAAAGTGGTGTAATTGCTAAAAAACGGTGGATTTGATCAAGTTCAATTGTTCAATTATTTTATTAAAATTCGATTTCTAGTGTTTTTGGTTTTAAAGTAAATATTAATAGGATTTTAATGCAAGTACATTGTGTAATTGCTAAAAAACGGTGGATTTGATCAAGTTTAATTGTTGAATTATTTTAATAAAATTCGATTTGTTGAATTTTTGGGCAGTTCAACAAATAAATTAGGAAAATGTAGTTTGCAAACATTTTTATAATCTATATACAAATAAATAAAATATATTAAATAGATAAAATATTTCTATATTAACTAATAACTCTAAATTTATTAGTTTTTAAGTATTTGTAATTCTTAGGATCTTTTAGTTTTGTTGGAGTGTAGAGTGGTTTTGTCTATTCGTAATATTTGGGTGGTCTCTTTTAGGGTTTAAATTAAAATTTATATGTTGAAAGATCAATTTTATTTAATAAAATGAAGTTATATAAATTATATCTGTACCAGAAAAGCTTTGAAGATTTTGTGTTAAACCCAAAAAAATATCCGTATGCTCAAATACGTGACGTTGTTGAAAGCTATCATCCCGAAGATTATGGATGCCGGCTTCTCCTACAAATTACATATTTTAACGAAGATCTTAAGGGCCGTAAAATAATAAGTGACGAATCAAGTATCGCTGCTCCATTTAATTTGCGTACAAATGCCGATGTTATTTAATTAATTTCTATATCTTTATATTTTATATTCTGTATATTCTTATGTTTCAGATTTGAATTTTGGTGTTTATATTGTTAAATTATTGTGTTATATTATTTCATATCTTTGTACTGTTATATTATGGTTTATATTACCACTATAGTACGGTACTAAATTAACACCTAATTTTTAGCGAAAACGCAACGGAACGAATTTCAAGGGAAACTAATCAAATTTATTACAGCATATGGATTGCAGAATTATAATTTTATAATATTATAATTAATTAAATTATAATTTCAGATTGAAATTAATTCTATTTCTTACAGCCTATGGCTAAGAGCAATTAGTGCATTAATAGATTTTGTTTTCAGGAAACCTCTGCAGATTACAGATGAATGGTGGCACATTGCAGTTGCTGATAAGAGATGGCAGAATGCAGAGCAGTACAACAAAAATGTGATTGTCTTACACTAACAGTAGTTTGAATATTGGATACCGAGAAATCGGACCAATTAAGTCGTAACTAACATACTTTTCCTTTCCCTAACCCACAAAAATTTACTAACTATTGGCCGCAAAGGTGTCTGTAACCGGGTCGATCTCAATAATATAACTAGTATCCTTCCATATCCTTCCAAGTATATGTAAAAACGGGTGTACTGTGGGCCCGGCGCTTTCCGGGATATCCTGCTTAATGCTTGGCAGTACATTCAAAATCAATCAATCAAAATATTATAAACTTTATAAAGTGTCTTAAAAGTACCATCTCGTCGAAAGCGACGTTCCATTGAGGTCAACCTTTTTAAGGCAGTATCGTAAATGGATACTACTTGTTTAGGTTAGGTCTTAAATGATACGCGTACAATAAATTTACCATCGAGCGCAATTTCCGTAGTAGATCGGAACTACCTTTTACATGAGTTGCCTTCATAATTTTTATTTCCCACAACCTCTTTAATGTAAAATAAACATCCAATTAATATGTCATTTAAATTGACTGTGAATGCGAGGCCAGCTTCGGCGTTTGATTTCCCTAATTGAATCTATGGGTTGGTGGGGCTAGTACTGATGTGGGTTACACCATATTATAATACCTGTACTGAACTGTCAGTTCAGCTAAAATTGTATACAACATTTAACTTTGTGTAATTTATAATTTATTTGATTTTAATTATTTTTATTTATTATTTTTATTTAATTATTATTTTACTATTCAAACAAGAATACATGTATAAGAATTTTTATTTAGTTTTTTTTAAATATTTAGTTATTAAATTTAATAACGTGTATCTAGTTTCTTTTACTTTCACGAACTAACTTTTTATTTCTAATTTTCGCAAAACTCTCTTTTTTATTTTTTATTTTTAAAAGGTTACGTTGTCAATTTATAAAAAGGTACATGTTTTGAATAATGTATACCTACAGGGTTAGACCCTGTAAATTAAAAAAATACAAATGTACTCAATACGTTATTCTTATCTGCTGACATAATATATTATATTTGTTGAACTAAAAAAAACGTCTGTCGTCACAAATCCATCCAAATTTTGTTTTACATGCGATGATTTTGAATTTTGTCGTTACTTAAGGTTTAAGCAATTAGAATCTGCTAGTTTTAGCTGTTTACATTTCTGCAGTGTGGTATCAGATGATATTGGGTTGATTGCTGCCATGTAGGGTACAATATACGCGTTTACATCTATCTGATATGTCTCGCCATCGTTCGAGTTATATTGACATTGAGCTTGTTTGTTTTTGTAGCCCAATTCGTCTGAAAGTTCCTTCGAAAATTAAGATTACCTCTGAAGCTGACAATTTACATTTTGCACAAATGGAAAGTTCCCTTTGCTTTCAGAATTCTTACTATAACCGTTGGTAGGATGCATAAGTTATCAGGTTTTGTATATACAGTGTAGAGTAGTTCAATACTGATGGATTGAATATTTGCTTGAATTTGCCTCTTTAATTTGTTCGCTTTCGTGCAATAAACTATGATGCTTTCGATATCATCTTTGACATCGACCTCTAAACCGGCAATATTTAATTTTATTTTTTTTATTTAAAAATATTAGCATGCATCATTTATTCAATTAAATATGATCAACCAGTGAACTTAAAGTTCCGTAAAGGCTAACTTAATCAATATTTTATTTACATTCACACAATTCATTCAACCCATTCACACAAGTACAGAATACCACCTGCGCATTGCATAGCTCCATGTCACCCTGTACCACGATGACATGGAAGATGGATCGGCCCATGAGTTCAGCAGACCAATAGTTGTATGATATACCAATAGCAGGTCATAGTTGTGTTTATCAATATCACCGATCGTAATCTTGTGAGAAAATTTCCCTTTTGCATCCTGCCGCTGTTGGAATGTGAACTCGATACCTCCCCAAGCGTAAATGCATACGTTGTGACTAGAATTTTAGCAATTGTAACAACGTTTGTTATCAGTAATAAATCGAATTCGTTATTGCATAATTGGCATTTGGATTTTGTTGTGGTTGCGAATGTTTTTATATTGCGATCGGTCTTTGAATATGTATATTTTGATGATACTACATATCTTTCTAATGCATCAATGTGATTCGAAAATTTTTAAAAAATTTATCAAATGTTGGAAAATCAGCCTACACTCAAAAAAATAAAGCAGTTAATGTGACTAAATTTACATCTGAATTGAAGAAAAAGCGTTTAATATACGGTCAACGAAGGTAGGTCATTAATTTTATTATATTTTATTCAAATTAACAATGGATGTTTAAGTTAATCGATCCAATGAAATATCTTAGATTTAAATAAAGTAGAAAAATAAACGTGTTTGTCAAATTGACAACCATTAGTCAGTTGGAATAATGAATTCAACACGATATTTGTTGAAATGATGAAATTTTCGTTGAAATGAAAACAATATTTTTTGATTTGAAGATAACTTTCGTTAAATCAATGAAATAATTTAATGGCAATTTGTTGAACTAAGGAAACACCGTTGATTTGATAATTATATATATATATATATATATATATATATATATATATATATATATATATATATACAAATATATCTATATATAATACATATATATATATATATATATATATATATATATATATATATATATATATATATATACATATATATATATATATATATATATATATATATATATATATATATATATATATATATATATATATATATATATATATATACATATATATATATATATATATATATATATATATATATATATATATATATATATATATATATATATATATATATATATTACATAGTAATTATAATAAAAAAATAACCAAAACAATATTATATTTGCACACATTTATTTTTAAAATTGAAAATCAATTAATATTACAAAAAAGTTTAATGTGAGTCTTCCTTTTTATCTTTAAAAATTAGAATAATTTCTAATTGGGCTGGAGGCTGGTGAACAGTTGATGGAAATCGATGTTTACCTATAAAGAAACGATTGATAAATTACACATTCAACAATATGACTCACAGTTTAAACATTAAACAATTATATTTTAATAAGAATTTACGCACCTCAATTATATAAAGTAAACAGAAAATGTACAGTTGGTGTCCCAAGGTGCCGCTGGTCGCCTCGTTTTATTCTGCCATTAAATTAACATTACTATCTAAAAATATAAATAAAAATAATTATTCACTTATTTGTATTCACTAAATTATTCACTAAACATTTTCATTAGTCTTACGTTAGAAACTTTTAATTTTTTTTAACGTGATGTTAATAACAAATCTTATGTTATTTTTTATCCAAATTAAAAAAAAAAGTTTTTAAATCCTATGCACGCGTATACTAAACTCAGAAGCACAGACCAAACATTATAAAGTATGAAAAAAATCAATCATATTTGTTTGCGTTGGTCTTGCTTTATTTCAACATTAAATTCGTAAATTTAATGGAAATTCTTCAAATGTACGATTTGTTTTACTACATGTAGTAAAACAATTTAGTTGAATTAAAGAAATTTATTTGACCCAACAAAAATAGTTACTACCTTATAAAAATATTCAGTATAGCGTATATTGATATCGTTAATAATTATCTGTAATTTTTAAATTTAAAAAATTTGAAGAAAAATTTCATAATCAATAATTTACTATCAAATTGATTAAAATTGTTTCTTCAAAATTCAACGAAATAGTTTAATCAATATGAACTACGATATTTTTTAGAGTGTATTCGCTCCTGGTGTCTGAATCTAATTTGCTGAGTACTAAAAACCATGATCGAGAATTTCGGCTTTCGTACGGATACTTTTAAGTCCTCTTACCACTTCTTTACATTCATCATGCATTTTCCGAACATTGATGGAGATTGCAACACATGTATTGCTGGCTGTTCAATAAATTGTCTGACAAACGAATTCACGGCATAACGTTTTCGATCATATCGTTTACGCAATTTATCTAGCGCCTCTTGTAATTAGCAGAGGTAATATTTATGAGTTTTACAAAAATCGCTGCGTCATCCGTCAGGTAGCTTTTTAAATAAAGAAATTTTTGGATATCAGTTAGCCGGGAGCTTTGATTAATTTGTTGCGTGAACATTTCGTCAAACGATTGTTAATCCAATCCATGTAGTTATCTGAAAATCAAGGAATTTCTATTTTTGACAGCTTAATGTCACGAGTTTTAAACATTACGAACCAATTGATTTTGCTTAGATATAGCTTGATTAAAGTCACCAATGGCACCGTAATATTTATCTTCCATGTCCAAATAATTTGATTCTGTATCGGCGCTGCATCTAATAAGATTAGTTTCGAATGTTATTATAGTTTGTACGATATTTCGTACAAACTATAATAACATTCGAAGTAGATTCTTCTTAAGTAAATTGAGTTTGATTCTGTACGATTCGGCTTATTTAGCCATTTTTATAACACAATACGCACACCACACCTTTAATTAGACTAACTTTTCACTCGACCTTGAACACGTGTTTTCAAAGTTATCTTTTACTCTGTATTGTTCTTCGAATCAAAACTTCGTTGTACCTGTTTAACCACAGTTAATTTTTTTGGCTAGGCTCGGACACCAAATAGCGCCAAATTTTAAAAAATGGTAGGAAATTAAACTAAAAGCCACCTGAATTATATTTTAAACACTAAAATTTTGTGTATATTTATAATTAATCCGCATTATTTTTTCGAAATAAAATAAATTTGGAATATGCCACCGGAGACTTGTGATTAATTTGTCTACAAGCGGGAGCCCCCATTATGCCTCTAAGGCATAAAACGAATTAAAATAACTTAAAACAAATTATTATTTTCAACAACATTGGTTGACAAAATGTATTTCATAATTTGTAAATTTATATTTTTTGAATTTATATAATCCGTTCCTACGTGCGGTATGTTGACTCGCGTGCCCGCGAAAGTTGTTAGGCTTACCAATTCTATATTGTTTGTTTCACGATTGCGTTACTATCTTACGCAGAGGAATAAAATTCTAAGATTCTTTGAGGAGTTCTCAATTTTAGTATGAGTATAAATGATTCATAAAAAGAAACTTTAAATTTAATAACATGTTCGGGTAGTTATTTATATTTCCAATAGGTGAAATTATTAAAGCAAAGACTCGAAACTTAGTTCCAAATTTTGTCGTTTTTGTGAAAAGTGGTGCTGTAGTCGCAATATGTATATGCTTAGCAAAATTTATATGCCGTGCTGTGCAACATCTGGTCCTGTGTGTGTAGTAAATCTAATGACTACTTTTTAGCCTAAATATTTATATATTCTATTCTAGGTATCAGCTGATTTGTAATTAATTTAATTTAACATTAAAAGTTATTCTGTATGTATACAGTGGCATAAACAAATGTATAAATTTGGCTTAACTCTGTAATAAGTTTTGTTTGTTTATAAATTATGTAACATCGGAACACATAGTTTTTTATCGCTTTGGTTGCTTTAGGTTAAGAATATTGGATGTCGTATGCAGATTTGATTATAAACCTAAATCGTAGCATGATGTTTAATAACGATGAAAGAACTACTAATCAATAAAATGCAGTTTGCAATTATTGCAAGATTATATACAGATTCTAGTTATGTAAATGAGTGGCAAAACATTAATTTGACTACAAATCTATTATGATCTCAACTAGTTGTCTTACAGAATAAGGTCTCGTATTCCTGCTCTTCGTCTGTATTCTTTCTGCCCTTTAACATTTCTTCCACTTTCCAGAATCGTAAAAGACTGTAATCAATCTCAATATCAATAACTTTTTTATTTACTGGATGTCCAGCTACCACCCAACCAAACATAGTATTTATTGCCACAAAACCATTAAATAGTTCAACTGTGCACGGTTGAATTACTTTCAAGAAAATATCGACTTCTTATAAAATATATTTTGTTGAGCAATAAACTGTCTTCATCAAACATTTTAGCAATCTGCTCTATGGTATCCAATACAAGGTATGATAAATAATATAGTTAACATTTTAACTTTGGTGAAACATGACAGCAACTGAACACAGGCAGGAGCGTGATAACTGTTTGACCCATTTCTTATATCAATACACGACATTTTCCTATTGGTAACTTAAAAATCTATAAAAGAACCAAACAACCAAATATGATTTGTTTGACTTAACCGTTCGTTTCGCCAATGAATACAACATATAAACCGAATGCAATCAATTCAGTTTTTAATTTTAATAAATAGGAAATTAAATTCTTTTTAAGCATACTGAAACTGAACAAAAATCCAATTTTTACTAAAAAACAAACAGCATTTACATGGTTTCTGATTAAAACTGTTCACAACGTCTGCCCAAAATGATCAAAAGGTAAATTTCCCATTACCACTTAGAATCATTACTTGTGCACAGTGGAAAAATATTATTTTCTATATGTTTTAAGGCAAATTGAAAATTTGCTTTTTTCAATTTGTTTGTATTTTCATTTTAATAAAATCATAAAGAAAAATTGTAAATATATTATATTATAGAGAAAATAAAATTAATTAAATTTAGGTTCCAATCACAAAATATTCAAATGTATGTATAGAGCAGAGCAAAAAAAAAATATCCATAATCAAGAGGAGAAACCAAATTTTCCAAGAGGACGATGATACGTATATAAGAAACAATTTATTTTTTCGTTTATTATTGTGTGCCATTGGGTGATGAAATGATTTTCGTATTTTTTTTTAATTTTCCAACTTTTCCAACACAAACTCAAAAACATAAAAAATAAAAACATCTCTCCAAGAGAAAAGCATATAATAAAATAAAAAGAAAAACCAAATTGAATTTTTCAACGATAATAGAATTTTGTATCGTTAAATTCAATTGTTTTCTGTTGTGTTTTTATTTTCTTGAAGTAATTTAATTGCTTTGTAAAAATAGACACAAAATACAACAAAAAATATTCAAATTTATTTTAATTTATGTTGTTATGTAGTATTTTTTTTATTTTTCATTTTTGTGGCAAATTTACTCCAAAAAAAAGACAAAAAATTAAGATGGAAGTGTTTTAACAATTAAGAAATATTTTGGGATTCATTACTTCATTAATGTGATATACATAATGTTTTTTTCTTTTATATGTGGTGCATGAACTTTTGGGTTCTCCTAGCTGTAGACATTCGATTTTAATTATGCCAGAAACTTTTATTTTCTTAACAGATTTAATACTTGTGGCTGTAATAATAATAATTTAAATGTCTACACATTCATTTCTCTCGAAGGACAAAACAAAAATTGTAATCCTGTTTGTTCTTGTTTAATAAACAGGAAAATTGTATTTATAATATTTCGATGTACCAACCATTCGTATTCATTGGCAAAAACAAAAAAGTCACAAGTAAAGCACAAAGCAAATAACATATAAAAGCAACGCCCATCGAACTTTTTTTTAAAAGAAGCTTAATTTACTTAGATAAAAGGTTTCCTTTTGAGGATAGTCCTTTTAAATTATTCAAAGTACTTATTAAACATTTTTTTTATTTGTCTATTTTTTTTGAAAAATTCGGTAAAATTTCCATAAAAAGAAAGATGAAACCTCTTTGTTGATGTACATCATTATTTCTACGAATAAAGGTTTAAATAGAAAAAATGTGCTAGTTTTATTATAATTCAAGGTTATTGGTGGTTTTTGTGTTTTTAACGATCATTGATTATATGCTTCTAGGGAACTAAGAAATCATGAAAAATGTGCACAGAATAAAAAGCTGAAGAATCTATTGTTCAACAAATCGTTAAGCTGTCACAGTAAGCATGAACGTCTGTTGTGGATTAGTAAGACATTGAGAAAGGTCTTCAATCTCATATAACGAGAGTTTATATTATATATATATATATATATATATATATATATATATATATATAAATATATATATATATATATATATATATATATATATATATATATATATATATATTTATATATATATATATATATATATATATATATATATATATATATATATATATATATATATATATATATAATGACTGTTATTAGTTGAAAATACCGCCGGGCTTGAGTCATTGGAGTCAAAGCTGAGAAGTAGGCTAATCTTTGTTATCGGTCGTTTTAGAAGGTTACCATTTGGAAGCTTGATAATGATATCCCTGATAAGATTATCTTCACCGGGGTGCACATCCTAAATGCGGGCTTTGATGGGGAGGTGTTGATCGCGAAAAAGCACTAGATTCCCCGGTTTTATTTGATGGTTCGAAATATGCCATTTATAGAATTGATGGAACACGTCAAAGATGGAATTTGGTAGCTTCCCATAATCCACCAAATGTAGGTTTTGCAAGTGGTATTAAGTGCCAGATAATTAATGTGATGTTCGGTGAAGGATAAATTCCTTTTATTCTCTTGGTTTTCATTAACGTATTAAATGTAGAATTCTTTGCATTGACGTCTTACCCCCGTAAAGTTAGAGCCATCATCACAGTGGATGTGCCTTGAAACTTCTCTGATGGCACAAAATCTTCTAAACACAGTTTAGTCGATTGCATTATTTCAGAAACACTGTTTGCTTTGATAGTTTTTAATAACGTTGGTGGTTTGGCTAACCATTGCAACGTTATTGTTGAGTCCGAATAAAGGGATTAGAGTACGGTGTTAAATAATCAAACCAATAATGTTGCCGCATTTAGCTCAAGTTTGGGAACGTTTAATGCTTTGATTCTGAAGAAGAAGATTATGTTGTATAACACCATTGTCTGTTATTTCCCAGAATGACATTTTTCTGTTTTCAACGGGAATAATAGCCAATAGCTGAGGATGGTCTGAGGACCATTTGCGAATGTTAAACCCGCCAAGGTTTAATGAATTGGTCAGGTCCTCTTGGAAAACCTATGCAGATAATATATCATCGGCTCCAGACATCAAATCATCCATGTAAAAATCTGATTTATGAATCTCGCTGGCTCTTTTCGCTGAATTTGGCCAACTATAGTGAAGTGCTGTGGTTGCTAAAAATGGTGCTGATGCCTTCCCATAGGTAATGGTTTTTGAACGGTAACGCTGTAAATACGAATAAGGATCACCTCTCCAAATAATACGATGATAATATTTATCGGTTTTTGATACTAACATTTGGCGAAACATTTTCGCAAAATCGGTGGAGATTACGTACTGACGATTTCGGAAATGGATTAATAGTTTTAATAAATTATCCTGTAGAATAACCAGCTACGGAAATATCAAGTGTATTAACTTTCGTTTCAGTTTTATATATGGAAACTTTCAACTTGGTGGAAATCTTCCGGAACAAAGGAATGCGTTGCTCCTGAGTCCAATAGACCTCGGTCATTGATCCATTTTCCATCTTTATCTTACACTTTGATACTTGCCGTTGGTAACAATGGGATCTTTCCTGAAATGTAAAGGTTACAGCTGTTGGTGAAGCGTATCTTGAAAAATTCGACTGGTGTAAACTAACTGCAAAATTGGAATTAACTTCAATGCTAGCGGCTTCGGTTGGGTTCGAAAAGCTTTGGTTGGTTAAAAAACTGACGCTTTGAATAGTTCCGACAGTGATTTGTGTTTTTGTATAAACACAAGTGATCATTACTAAATCAGTTGTAACATTTGTTTGAAATCGGTTATGAATTCTTGACGTACTCCAACTGTCTTGTCTCTGAATTTTGGACAATTATATAATCTATGGCTTATATGGCGAATCGGGCAACTAGGCATTTGAGCAGATGTGTGATACATTGTTACGGTTGGTTGCTTCACATGGTTAAAATTCCCTCTGGGATTTACGGAAATTAGATTCTTATATTCAGGAATAGTCTCAATTAATGCATTCATTATTTTGTTTAAAAAGTCAAGAAATTGCTGAATTGTTAGATAATTGCCTTTTGCACTTTCTTATTTCCAAAGACGTCGGTTTTCTTCATCCAGTTTATCGGTAGTGAACAAAATTATCCATGGATCTTGTTCCATTCCAAATGCTTGTCACTGTTTAACATTACCATCGAAAAATTCCAAATTCAAACATTGCCATTTAAAATCGGACCGATAGTAGACTCATATTCTCCGAAGTATTAATTGTTTCGTCAAGGTCTACCTGTAGACCAATGTTTAATGATTATTCTCTAATCAGTTTTTGGATTTGGGCTATCAATGGGAAATACATTTCATCAATTGCATCCATTTCTGAAACTACGTTATCGTCTATTTGAAATATTCCAAATTTATAAACTGCTAATATATATCATAGATTTTTATCAACCTCATTTCCAATCTTCTATGAAGGAATTCTTACCTTTCACAGTAATGAAATTAGAAAATTTTAAATAGAAAGTAATAAATAGAATTTAGGTTGATCGAGTAGATATTATGCACAAATTTTCAATTATAATTTGCAACAAATCACACTGCCGGATATGCCGAACACACTTATAATTATGGAAGCTATAACAGATAACCTTTTAGTTTTCCGAGTATTTCTAAATGTCGTCTTGGTTGCGACGGATGGTTGTGCCACGTCCAATTAAGGTCAATAGTATGCCCAAAGATTTAATATACCCAGATGTCTTATTGCAGTAGTAAGGTGTGGTTTGATCAAAATTCGGTGATAATTGCGCCAGTTCTAGTTATAAAATTACGTACTGTAATCGAGGAACCCACCTTAATAATTTAACTAATCAAAAAACGAACCATTTTAATTTGTATTTGCTTATCTGTATTGCCATCTGTAGAAAATACATTTTTTAATATCGTTTGTATTACAAATTTTTATTTGGTTGATAAAGATGTGTGTATCTATTACCAAATACAGTTACAAATCAATTTTTATTAGAAAATTTAACAATAAACAAAATACTTACAAAATAACTACGGCACTCGCATAATAGTATATTATTCAACGAGCATATAACGAAAGCTGTTATTCACGAAGATAAAGTTTACTGATACGAGCCGATAGGCGAGTGTCGTAAATCATCTGAGTGAATAACAGCCATTATATGCGAGTAGAATACGATATTTTATCCACGATATTTTATTTCTGGTGGTGTTGAACAAATATCAATATCCATTTATATTTTGTTTTAAGTATTTTGCTTCCTGTTTATATGTATTTCAATTTAATTATAATGAAAATGACATGTTGCTATTGTCATTGACTGCTAGACTAATAGTTTAGAAAAGACTACTAGATAAAATTTCAAAAATTTCAAAAATTAAATTTAAATGAATAATTTACTAATGGTAGTACTGAATAATTAAAGAAGAGACTACTAGATAAAACTTCAATATTGAATAACAGTGATTAATGATTAATCACTGCTAGCAATGAATATTGGATATCATTATAATTGAAGAAACAAAAGTATAATGAGCACTATTATACGATAGTCGTGGACAAAATATTTTATTCGTAGAACGTTTTTTTTTATTTTCGTGATCGATTGGCATGGTAATTGCAACTTAACAAATAAAAATAAAAAGCTAGCAATTAAATTTTATTATTTATTTGCCTTGTAACATTATTCGTCAGTTCGGGTTTCGAGCATTTTGGTAGGTTTTCTTTAATGTTTTTTAGCTAGCCAGGTGCAATGTTTTCTAAACAAAACTAAAATGATAAAATTTAAAGCCTCCTTATAATGTTTATAACAAGGATTAAGTTCAACATATAAATCATTGTATGTAATACTTGTATTAGTAATACAAAGCTGTACAATATTGTTCTTTAAATATTTTATATTTGCATGGTCTGAAAAAATTCTTGGAAATAAATTTATTTAATTTTTACAAATTTAAAAAAAAAACTCGTTGGCGCCTTAAGTTTGCAGAATTTACTCTCATCACCATAATTTTTATTTGAAATTAAATGTTCAGATGGAGCATTTAAAATTTCATCATTTTTAATAAATTAATTTTCTAATCTAGAACATTTTATTTTTCTTATAATTTTGCACGCTGCGTAGCCTACAAAATACCTCATTGAAGCTTCTTGTAGAGGGACCTCTAACTTTAAAAAAATTTCGGATATTTCAGATGAATCATTGAAATTGCCAATATTTACATCATTTATATTTTCATTTTCACTTGATTCTTCTACCACAATTTCATGTTCAAGTAAGACATCCAAGTCATTCTCACCATTTGTTATGTTAGAAAATGGAGTGAGGATTTTAACCCTAGTAATTTTTGCAATATTATAATTGAAATCGTGTACTGTTGGGTTCCGGTTATTTCCATTTGCAGCCCTTATTGGACCAAATAGGTCTTCGACTGGGTCTTGATTAAATTTCGAAGTTAAAATTTAGTGTATTCCTATATTTTCAGACTGAATTTTTTTTTAACCTTTTTGAATACCTTTTATTGTTTGAATTAATTCTTTAAAACAATAAACTGTTCTTTTATTTAATATTTTATTTTGCGAAATGTATTCTATCATGTTGTCTAAAAATCGGTTAATTTTGCTATCAGGAGTAATCGAATTTTTCATAAAGTTTATATGTTGAAACAGCAATTTGTTCATTACTGGAAGAATTTTTTTTAACTGTATAGCTGCTTTAACCCCAGTAACAACACTTTTGCTAAACATTTGAGTAGCTAGCTTAACTCTAATTTTTCAAAATTATTAGGATGAATATGTTTAGCCGTAATTTTTGGACAACATTTCGTAATTAAACTCGATACTAAATTATATAGTTCTACAACTACTTTCCAGCTTATTAAACCATCAGGAGATTTTATATCACTTTTAATTAATGTATTTCTAAGTGATTTTATCAAATGTGGTACATCATATAAACCTGCCACTTCACTGCCATTATTAAAAATATCCGCATCATTTACCCAAATTATCTTGTATAAGCAAAAATAATTTATCGGCAAAAATACTATTTATGGAAACAAAATAGCTTAATACAAATTTCCAATTAGTGAAAATACCTATCTAATCATGAAACAACAGACCAATATTCCAACGTTCGGTTCTCTTTCTTGGCCATAATCTACGAATCCGTCAATTTGATCTGCATGAATATTATAAAAAAAATCACTTTTAATATGGATTTCATCGAGAATCAAAACAGTTTGCTTTGATTCGATGCTCATGCTGTTGCGCTTTTATTTTATTTGTAGAAGCGCACTGTTATTAAAATCAGGACATAAATACTTATTTGGTTGCCATCTTACCAAAGAAGATTTATGGGGCAAGCCAAATATTAAGCAGTCTCTTAAATATTGATAAGTACTACAATTTTTTGCTCTTCCGGCCATTTCTGATTTTTTGGCCGACTGCTTGTCAACATTTTGCAAAAATTCTTTGCATTTCACTTATGTCCAAATTATTAATTGCGGTGCATATACTGGTTTTTGACTTAAGAATGAATGCTATTTTGAAATTACTCCGATTTATTTTCCTTGTAAAATTAATACACTTTCTTTTTCATACGAGAATTTCATTATTCTTGTATTTGACTAATTTAACTAATTTATTATAGTTTAAACTATAGTAGTTCACATGTCTTGCAAGGTGCAATTTCTATGTCGCTTTCAATAGTTCTGGTGGGTTGTGGTAAGCACGATATTTCCTGTAGTGACATAATGGAGTTCCGATTGATATTTTGTGATTTTATTCAAATTATCCATTTCTATCACATCTTCACTTGCATTTAATTTATTCCAATTCTCTTCAATTTCTAAAAGATTTTCGAATGACAAAACTGATACCATCGAAACGCCTCTGCTAGAATCTTTGGCTGGCAAATGAGGTTTTAGGAGATGAATGGATATCTCACTAATAATAATATTTTTAGGAGGTGGTAGTATATTCACTAATTACAATTCAGAACACTAATATCTTGATTTAATTATATTTATTATAAAACTTATAAATCTTGATATAATATTTTAATCCGAACGTGTAGTTACTTTTTCAACGTTTCGTAAAGAATTCTTGCAACCGACCACAGGGCTCCTTGTTCAAAAACAATAATTATTTTTATAAAAACAAAAAGATAAATTGTTATTTTCCGGACTTCTGTGTTTTTTAATTTGGAAAATTATTTGACTTCAAAAATAGGCGTCACCACAAGGTAAATTCAACATTGGAATCGCATACTTTTTTATTCCTCTTTTAGTGAAACATTCTGTCTCAAAATGTTTTTCACATATTACATTATGTTTTAATGAAGTATTTTTTAAATTACAGTTTAAAATTCATTTTTGATAGTTCTTATGATTTTTTGGAAATTTAAACAAACGAACGTTTAAACGTATCTTAACCATCGCTATCACGCAATAAACTATAAATGACATAGCCGTATAATTTTAAATTCCTATAATTAAAGTCGAATTCTTACAAAAAAAAAAAAAAAACATGTATTCTGCATAAATAGCATATTCTAATGTTGTGCGGGAGAGTTTATTATTTTTATATTAATGAATATTTTTATACATATTTGTGCAATTTATACATATACTAGAGCAATATAATATAATTCTCAACACAAATTTTTATATAGAAATGTATATGAGATTTTGTGTTATATAAACTGATAAACAACGCATCGGCATAAGTAAAGTCAAAACTTACACGAATGTTCCTGATTGTTGCTTCGAGTACGCAGATACTCTCTCACATTTGTCCATCTAAACTTGATTGTGTTGGTGCAAAAATAGCATAGAAATTGTTTGTTTTTTTTTTTAACTAAAATGTTATAGTGTACCGATTACCAATACTTTCAAATATAGATGGACAAGAAAATGAATAAATATTGGTGACAATCTGGCTTGTATACTATAGGAAGTTTTGGTAAAGTTCAATATTTCAAAAACTACAAGCAGAAAAGATGTAGAAGTATTGAACAAAATAAACTGGTTCAACGAAATATAAAATTCCATTATATTTCTTTTAGTTATTTTATTTTACTTACTTTTGCATAGGTGGCATTATACTATTTAATCCAATTTTTAAACCTTTACCCAAGATTCAGGTGGGCATCTCGATTGAAGTACCAAAAATTAAGCTAATGTGGAAAGTGGCACCACTGTTTTTAACCACGATTTCCTTCCGAATAAGATATCTGGGTATATTAATCCTGTGGTATGACCTTGGTTGCTGATCCGGCTTGAAGGACTAAATGTTAATTACGTAAGGTTTTATGGTGGTTTTCATTTGTACCAAAAAAATTTAATTGATTAATAATATGTAGTATGTAGGTATGTTCAGGTTAACACTTTTATTGGAATGATTTCACATAATACTATATCAAGGGTTCAATTGTGAATTCGCGAAAAATTTTTGGTTTTGGTGGCGGGTTTTTATTGACACATTAACCGTTAATGGTGCGTACATGTACATGATCAAAAAATTTCGCGAATCAAGGGAAAATTTGTATATTTATCATACCAAAAATATATAAATTTCCCCTCCTGAGTTGAAATAATTTTAACTTTGGGCACATTTTTCACCGCAAGCATCCAACATAATAAAAAATAAATAAAAATTATGAGCAATAATTGTGCTCATTATATATAATTTTGCTATTTTTTGAAATTTCTTATTTTGTTTTTCAAAAGTTTTTGTTTTTTGTGCGAGCTAACAAAAAACATCATGTTTTATAAATCGTTTTACATTTTATTAATTAATATTTCTAATAAAATCATTTTTAATATCGTTTTTCATTTTGTTTATATTTCAACTAAAATCAGTTTGTATTAAAATCGTTTTATATTTGGTTAATTTATATTTCAACTCCATTTTGTACCGACTTTTAAAAATTTTGTTTGTTTTGTGTATTAATTTAAAATCTTGTGTATACATTATCTATATACATATTGCTGTATAAATATTGCTGTAAACGGACCAGTAAGTATTTCTTATCTATGAAGTTATTTACTGATTATTTAAATATGTTTACACATTTTCTTATTGTTGTAGAATGAATAGAATACATCAAAACATAGCTGTCAAGCTGATTGAGGCAGTGAGAATGAAAGGACGGGATTTTTTATATGAAATTCGGCACTTCCAATATAAAAACAATTTTCTTAAAAAAGTTAACATTCGGAAGGAAATGGGAATGGCAGCAGATGGGTGTATAAAGATATGGAAGATACTCGCAGAGCAAAATATACTCGTTTGATGAAGCCAGCGGAGCGGTAGCAATCGACCTTCAATTAATAGTCGCGATGCTTGGTTGATTCGAGAGATGGAATTTATCAAACGCATGTTGTCACAGAGTAAGTTATGAATATTTTTGTTATTTTAGTTGAACTAGCTATATTTCATCAATAATTAAATTTAATATTTTTCGATTATGGGTCCCCTTCACCTTTCTGCACATTGGACATTTAAACTCATTGAACATAAATATATATATATATATATATATATATATATATATATATATATATATATATATTTATATATATATATATATATATATATATATATATATATATATATATATATATATATATATATATACATATGTAAAGGATGACATGTAAAGTACGAGATAGCTTATCGATCCCATAATAGGAATATCAGTATATTCTACTGATTATCTTATAATCAGTAAATATAAGATATTTTACTGATTCGTTATTTGTTTATTTTTTATAGGCCAACGGAGAGTAGTATGACCATAAGAATCGCAATGTATCAAACAGTATTTAATACATATGATACATGGATGGTAGATGAACAACCAGAATTATCAATAATCGAAACTTCAACACCGAATGAAAGCGAACCGACGCCAGGCCCTTCAACTTCGATTCGTACAAGCACCATCGAAACGAATGTTTGTACCGAAGTGACGCCCGACCCTTCTACGAGTAAAATACCTACTCGCAGAAGCCGGACAAAAATTCCAAATAAATCAACTGAAGCATTGCTAAAGGATGCTTTTACAAATATGAAAGCAAACAGAGACGCAATGTTACAGCTGCATAGACCTACTAACGTTTTTTCGGTTTTGGCTGATAACCTAAGTGCAAGGTTTGATAAATGGCCAACGAAGCAGCAATTGGAATTTACTGTTCAAGTAAATAATTTTTTTGAAGCACAAGAAAAACAATTAAAAGATTTAAATTTAATTTAAATTTAAATTTTTTTTTTGTTATTTTGTTATTTATTTTTAATTTTATTTACATTATAATTTGCCTGAATTATTGTGATATTTTTTTTTTTAAGCAATAAAAAATTAAATTTATTATATTCGAATAACATACATTTTTATTTTAAAATAACGAATTATTCTGCCAAGTAGAATAATTTCACTTTATTGAAATATACTTTGAAATTGTTTCTAATGTCAACTGCACTTTGGTTTGGATTATTGGATCCTAGCCATTGTATTGGTGTCATGCCATTTGCATCTTCTTCTCGCCATCTTCCTGCGATGTTTTCCACCAACATAACTATCAACTAAATCAGCACTCATATACTCTTCGAGGCGCTTTTCGCGTAGCCAGTTATGCAAAACCACTGTTGATTTGATTATAACTAGCACAGTGGGTTTGCTCGCTATAATAGGTCGTCAATAAATACGCCACCTATTGACCAGTATACCAAAGGCATTTTCAAAGACTCGACGAGCCCGAGATATCCGATAGTTAAATCCATTTCTCCCCGGATATGGGCGCATCAAGTTTGAAAGAAGAGGAAATGCCTCATCACCAACAAAAACAAATGGATGTTCTTGATTATCCCATAGAATGGCAGGCGAGGGAATGTTCACTGCTGCACCACCACTTGGAATAGTTTTACCAAATCTGCTATTCCTAAAAATAGTGCTGTCTCCAACATGACCGGGTGCGCCAAATTCTGCCACAGTAAACTTATAATTTGCATCTGCTACTGCAAATAGCACTAAACTATTGCTGTGTTTATAATTAAAATAGGTTGATCCCGAGCTACCAAAGGCCTAATATTATAAATATATTAATTGATAACAAAATATTATGTATAATATTATATAAAACAATTTTACCTGTATGATAACATGTTTGCCGTCCATTGCTCCTAAACAATTTGAGAAATTCCACTTAAGTTCGAAGTCTCTGGCAATATCCTTCTACATTGAACAGCTTAGCTTTAGAAAAACTTTATCTTTTAATAATTCCCATAATTTTATACACACTTCCCTTATTATTTGTGAGGCTTTTTTATTACTTCTAAGTGTCCGATTTTCGTTTATATATACTGTTGTCAATTCACTGATAATATTTAAGTCCCGCGCCAAAATTTCGATAGCGGTTTGTTTGATAAAGACATTTTGGGTCTTATTACGAATTTATTATATTCAAAAAACTAAATTACACGAAAATTTAAAATCACCGAAAACAAACAAAAAGAAATTATTACGAAATTAAAATCAACCAATAAAAACAAAATTAAGTTAAATTTAATATTAGAAATTATTACGAAATAACACGAAAAAATTTAAATCACCAATAAAAACAAACAGCAAGAATTTAAAATCACCGATAAGAAATTAAAAATGGGAATCTAATCATTAAAAATCGCACAAATATTTCGTCAAGTAAAATTGGTAATAATTATGAGCAAAGGCTTTTGTTACTAACTTCAACCTGTGATGAAATTTTTTAATCATATACATGTACGCACCATAAATGAATAATGTTGTAAATTTGTATTTACCAGATTTTAAAAGCAAGCCTTTGCAGAGCCAACTTCGAGTTTTTACTTGACAAAATGTTACTAAAAATACTTCGGCCTAAAATATGTCTGTATTCAAACAGGCAATATGTAGAAAGAGATAGTCGAATTGTACTTTGTCATTTGCCTACATTTATAAATAATGGCCAAAATCAAAATACTGTCCGACCTATCAAATGCTATAAAATCTGTGCACTGGTAAAACAATGAACTGTGATTCTCAACGTTTTGGTATTCGAAACCAATTCTAACTAGAAAAAAAAATTGTTCAATAAGAATAAACCTACCAAATTTATATCAGTTGAATTTCTTCTAATAACAATTGCGTATTTTGTCTGGTTAACGGTTATTTAATTTGGTTTTCGTGCAAAATATCTTTATTTAATCTGTATCTGTGTATTAACTCACCAAACTGGCAAATTCATATCAATTTGATTTTCTTCTAATTGCACTCACGTGTTTTGTCGGTTTAACGGTTATATCATTTAATATTCATGCTAAATAATTTCTTTTTTGAACGTCTAAGTTATGTACTTTTATAATTTTGTGTGTATTGAGAGTATTGCACATATAAGTTATTAAGTCATACTAAAGCGATGTCGTCTTTAAGAAACTATGAGGAAAACCCAAATTAATTCTGTTTAGTATCGATAGTATCGGTCTATTTCACCTATTAAATTCTTTTTTGTGTTGTTTAAAATGGATTTAATTTTTTGATTATTATGCCGTTAACCGGTTCTGTGTTTATTTTTTATATTAAATATTTTTGTACAGTATCATAACTGTCGTTCGCAGTGCAAACCTTTGAAGTTTGATAAAGAATTAAAGTCTGCAAAAATAGAATAATAAGACTCTTTAATACTAAAATAAAAAAAAAGAACTAAATAATAATAATTGGTTTTAATAAGTCAATCTTGCTCTAGCATTAAAGTTACTATTCTGATGTTGTGCTCCGGTATGAATCTAATTAAAGCATCCAAATTTAGTGTTTTCCTTCTGGTTCAATTACATTAGTGAGCGCAACTGAATACAACTGATTGACAGGATGCCTAGTTGTATGCGCAAACTTAGCTTACACATACAATTATTAATCACTTTTAAATTAAAAAAAGCCTTAAAAACCTGAGGCCTAAGAAGAAAACCAAAACCAAGTTGGCCGAGGTGATTTCCACTTTGGTGATGGCAACATATTGACTTGGGACACGTGGTTTTTACACTTTGGTCATCGATTTTCTTGTAGAACTTCGAGTTCTAAATGCTATTCTTTGGTTAAATTTTGGCGGTATCCATATTTATTTTTGTTGATATTTTTGAATTTTTTTTTAAAGAATGCGGGTTGTCAGTTCATCGACCCAACATTTGTTATGTCGCCTCCTACGACAACCCAAGGATGCAGTGGTGGAATTCTATGATGCATCCTTATAAATCGTTTACGAGGCATGCGATGAGCCTTTTTCGTATGAAGATGGGAAATACCACAGTGTTTTTATCTAAAAAATATATCGCTATATTTTAATCCGTATCAAAAACTCAAAAACTCATTCAATTGAGCCAGAATAAATTATGTTCTAAATAAACTCGTATAGTTATCGTCGTTTGACTGATTTTATTAACTTCGAATTGATTTACGATTATTTGATATTTTCACCATTAAAAATTTCATCTTATTTTTCCTTAACTTTTCTTTTTCGTTACTCGTAATTTTAATTTTAAAGGAAATTTAAAAATTCAACGCATCATAAAATCCATTTATGTATGTATAAAAAATAAATGTTTACAGTTCCTTTCCATTCTTCGGTTTTATCTAAAATAAAATAATCAAAATAAATCGTAAGAAAAAACATTTTAAAATTCAAACCTTTGTTTAAAGTAATAGGAAACCAACTAAAAACCAAAAGTCACTATTCGAAAATAATTTTTCCGTTATGATCGAATAATATTGGTTTGAGAAAATTTTAGGTGTTGTTGTAAATGTACTGAATGGGTTTACTAGTTCTACCTTATGAGAACAGTCGCTGAAGCTAAGGATGTTACTCTGGTGCCTAACAAAATGCATGCGAGGGCCAGTAAAAGACTAGATATTGAACTGGAGAAATGTCGTAACAAATTGCTCCAGCATCAGGAGGGTCCGACGGATGTTGAGACTCTTCCAATTGACAGTCAAGGTTCAGCTGTGTAGCGAATTCACTCTCGTTTGCTGCATGTGCTTGGTCGTTTGGAACGCTTACGGCTTTCTCCTTATTATGGGTTACAAGCACAACCGCTGTTGAAGTCTTGTATTAACATAATAAATTCGCTGCAACTATGTTTGACGGATGGGAATCAATTAAATCAATCTTTGAATCAAGTACGAAAGGTGGTGATCGAGTCTGAAGTAGTCGAAGTAGGATGTGCTCTCGGGGATGATATAGTTGGCGAGTTTTCTCTTTCGGGTGCTAAGCGTAGGACTTCTTCGGTTTCTGAATCTCCGTTAAATGTGGTAGTCACTTCTGATATTGTAGAGGCGTTAGCAGCTGTGAGCTCAGTTGAGCGTGGTCTCTCAGCAGTTGGCCCACGTGAACGCTCGGCAGGATGTGTTCCAACTGCAGTTGTCGAGTCCTGGTCAGAGGACTTTTCCAGGTTTTAATTCTGTTCCTGGTATACTTTTTGGTTCAGGTCGAATGCTTTCATCGCATTGTGGCGTGTCATACACTGGTTCATCTTCAGGAATAACTGTGGATATGTTTTTGTTCCAACTGGACTCTGTGATCACGTCTCATCGATTGTCCCCAGATACTTTGTTACTCAATCTGCTCTGAATTAGTACTGGACGTACCAAAAACACCATCCCCAATCTAATTGGCACAAACTGAGATATGAGTTGGTAGAACGATTCAAGGATCGACGAACGGATTAAGATAGATTACGGTAGAGTCTCGAAAGCAACAGGGGGGAGAGTCCATTATCGACTATTATAACCACGTTTGGAAATTGACTTTGCAATGCCGCACCCCGTACTCGGATGAGGAGCCCATCCCAATTCTACGAAGTAATATGAAGCCGGCACTACAGTTTCCGACGATTCGGGACCAATCCGTTACCTAGATTGTATGGGCGACGGACATCAATGAAATTTCAATTGGTCCATATGATGAGAAGGAGCCGTCAGCTTCATTTGTGAGTGGCCTTTAGTCCTGCGAGAGGTAAGAGTGCAGTCACGGGTTACGGGGTGTATCCAGCGGTGTTGCAACTCTCTGGCCCTGGCAATAAAAAAGTCGTACGTTTTAATTGTGATGATATCGGACATACATTCCGTGAATGTCCGGCACCACCTGTAGGTTACTTTTACTTTCAATGTGGTTTGGAAAGCACAATAGTTTCAACGTGCACGGAGAACCCGCAGCGTGGTTCTTAGAGAACGGGTCCTCGGGAATCGCAAAAAAGCAACCCGCCTTGAGCTTTATTTCCTCCTCGTCAACAACTACAGGATGTGGCTTCAAATATAGATCCGGAGTTGGCCCGGTGGCGTCTTCGACTTCATAGACGTATCCACAATTACCTCGGATTTATCTCAATCTTCTTTAAATCCTTTTTCCTCTGATTTACCTAAACACCCTATAATTCCATTTAAACAGGATTTGTCGGATAAGTCTATATCACCTTTAATGACGGAGTTGTTTAAAAAGTCTCGGCAGTTGTTGGCGGAAAATCAGTGTGCATTGCTACATGTAGGACATGTTCCGCTGATTCCTCTTCCATATTACAGAAGCAACAAACATCTATCGCACTTAGACCCATATTTTAGGTGATATCTTAGAGGAACATGGCCTGTGAAGAAGCCAGTTAGTAGCTCCAACTCAGATTGCTAAATGAAATTTTTCAAATTCCTGGAATTCTGCGCCAAAAGAGAATCTTTCAATGTGTTCCCAGCGTTTCGTCGTTGTTCTAAATTGTGCCTTAGTACACCGCAAAAGGGTTCTGGCTCAATAAATAAAGAACCAGAACCCGCTCGGGCAAAACTATATACAGCCTCGTTTTCCTCGATTCCAGTGTGTCCTGCCACTCACAAAAGTGTTACCTTATTTGTGGTCGCCAGTTTTTTAACTATGTTAAGACAATCCTACACCAGTTTTTATTCAATAGTGTGGGACCTAAGAGCTTTTAAGGTTGTTAAACTGTCCGATACAATAAACATCTTAGTGCTATTTAGGCCCCTTTCTATGCTTATTCTGGCACAATGTTCAATTGCGAGCATTTTTGCTTGGAAAACAGTAACTTTGGATCCCAATGACTTGGAAAGGATATTTCCACTCCTAAATATTACTACTCCTGCTCCTTCTACTATTTTTTAGCATCGAACCAATCCACTTAACTGTGGGTAGGTATTAATAGAAACGACGTGAGTGAACCTCAATACCGTTCTGCTGGAACGCTGGAAAAATTCCATCACCTCCAGCAGATTTGCTGGAGGTGATGAGTTAACAGTACATTCAACCTTGCTGAATGGAGTTATGAGTAGTATAAGCCAACTTACCATAACCTTCGTAGGCGAGTTCAAGCGGTTCCGCAACCATTGAGTTCCGACAGTGGGTTTCTAAAAATAAGCTTATAGGTTCCTTCCGGTTCTCAGTAAAACTCGCATCGGCCTTTTGAAGAAAACCTATGCCATTTTTGTGGTCATTTGCAAAGACCTTCTAGTGCCGAAACGCAGAGGAAAAATCGTTTATTCACTCGCAAAAACTTCTCCGAGTTGCCCTCTTTGACCCCCTTAACTAGAGGTTGTATTTTGTCAAAACCCTTTTATAATCGCCCCATTCACTGGTGCGTTTGGCCTTGTTAAATAAACATTTGGCTTTTTCCTATGTTTTTCTAGTATCCCGTTCACCAAGGGATGGTTTTACTAACCTCCCTTTGCTTCACAGGACAACTGTTCTCCAAGGCTGAGTATATGGAGTTGTGCAGTTGATTCGAACTGAACTCTAGCCTGAACTCTATTTTACCCAATACTTCAGGCATTCCTGAACCCAGTAGCGCTTTGTCCCAGTCGGTTAGCTTTGGAACTCCAATTTCTTGCGACTGTATGATCCGTGCCTCTAGATCATATCTGATATGCATATGATCAGAAAGAGAGGCACTTCAGAAACATGCCACACTGTTATGAGAGAACCAACTGCGGACTGGCTAGGATCAAATCTAGGACCTTTTGCCTAATCGCATTGATAAAAGTAGGTTTATTTCACCTGTTGATAATGTCTACATTATTTGTTAACAGATATTCAAAAAGGGACTCATCTCTATTATTGGTGCCTGTGCTGTCTCACACCGTATGGTGTGCGTTTGCGTCACATCCAATTAGATAATTTAGCCCTTTTCCCACACAGTAGAATATGAGCCGCCTTACTGCTGGTAGAGGTGTGTCTTCTGAGTCCCCAGGAAACTAGGCCAATGCCACTACAGTCTCTTGTCCCTTTCCCCATTACTGCTACCAAGTCCCTGGAGATGAACTTTAGAATAGAAATAAGATTTACTTGTGAGATAGCTAAAATAGCTGCCCTTGGACATCAGATGCTACCTTATGATGCAGGTTTAACTGTATTATTTTAATTTTTGTGAGCGTCACTGATTTCTCTTCCTCATTCTTCCTAGTACTGGGTTGAACTAAGCCCGATGAGTGATCTTTGTCCGCCATTTCCTGACCATTACCAACCCCTCCTCTTACCTTTTATGGGAACTACTTTGAGGCTTTATTCTTCACCCCTTGCCTCCGTACTTATATCTTGGAGAGAGCCAGAAGCATTTGAATTTGCGGCAGGTGCGCTCTCATCTATCACTAACCTGCCCGTTGTCATCCTGCTTTTAATAGCTGGCCTCACTGGGGTCTGCTCACTTCCTTTCGGATGTAACTGGAACTCGTTTTAGTTGGTCTACTGTTAAGTAGTCGATCGAGACGGTGCAAAAGGATGCAGTGCCTTTTATTTCCTTTCGGATTATTCTCCATCTATCTGCCTGCTTGTCGCCGCTTAACCTCTTTCTCCACTATTTTTTGGCAACCCAAATTAATTTATGTTTGCACGCACCATTCGCATGATTTGGTAATATCGACTGTTTTAATTGTTCCAATTGGTATGATTAGATCACTATATAATACCGTAAAAATTTAAAGTCCACGCAACGATTTTATTAAAAATTTAGTAACACGCGATATTTTAGTGTCTGGTGCTTGTCACTTATGTTTCATTATTAATCGAACTGCTGCTCGTAGTTAGGTTTCCATTTAGGTGCCTTGTAGAATTTGTTTTTTTTATTTAACTTTTGCACTACTCTTTTTCTCAGTTAAACTTTTAATTAGATCTAAATCAAGCACCTACTTGACTTAATAGAAAGGTTTAACAAAAGGAAAAGCATCATAGATGATAAATTTTTTTTAGCCGAAGAAAAATTTTGGTTTTTCATGGTATTGCTTTTTTAATTCTTTTAGAGAGAATAAAACATAAAATTATGTTAAACGGGCGTACTATCAGTCAGGTCACCCTCCGTTAAATAGAATTATTGTTTAAAAAATATTTAAGATTTTTTATTTTATTTTTTTTTTTAATTCTGTTTACAAAAGTTTAAAAATTTGATTTTATTATGGAACGAAAAAAATTAAAAAGATAAATACATTTTCATTTAGTTTTGGTGTGCTTTTCCTGGTTTGCCGCTCTAAAAGAAGAAAGCACAAAAAAAATGTTCATAAAAATATAAAATTGTTTAGAGATAAGATTTTTTATTTTATTTTTATACGTTAAAAAAAACGAAATCGTTAAGTTTATTGTTTTCTTATCGAAAATTAAACTGAGCAAAGCAAATGTAGAAAACAAAAAAAAAAAAATGTGAAAAATCGATCAGACGTTAAAGTTAAATTTACAGTGGTTTGTTTTTTAACTATATATGTAATATTATCCCTTTAAAATTATTTATTGAATTTAAAACAAATATTAAAAATAAAAGCAAATCGTAGAAGTACATTTTCATTAGTTTACTTTAAAAATTTCCTTGATTTAAATACGAAAAATCTGTTTATTTATTGGTATACACTCGTATTTACACAAAAAATTTGTTTATCGAAAAATCATTTGCTTGAATTTATTGTTTACCACAATTTTCATGAAAAATACAAATTTTTCAATTTAATCAGAAACTTTTTTATATTTTTGGTTTTGTTTTCTTTATTTTTAATTTTGTTTTTTCAAAAGGGTGAACAATTTTTGTTTTTTTGAATTTTTTTTTTTTCTTAAATTTACAAATAATTTTAATAGGATTATGCTTATTTATGGGTTTTCTCTTCATTATTCGTATAAATTATTATTTATATTATATGTTCAATTAATTCATGTTAAGTCACGTTCATTTTATTTATGATTTCTTAATTATGTACTTATATTTGTTGTGAAAGTAAATTTCGTAGAAAATACATCATAAAGTAATGTGCCGAAAAATTATGAATTATATGAATTTAATTTATTTTTTTTTGCACAGATTTCTTTACTAAATTAATACATAATTGGTTTTGCTATGATTCGAAATATGTATACAGAGTTGATTATTGTATGAATATTGTATATGTATGTATTTGGTTTCATTTTCGAATTAGGTTAGTTTCGAGGTATGATAAGCAAGTTGGGCTTCTACTTTTAAGACCCTAATAACATGTAAATTTGCCGAAGCCATTTCTATCACTAACATCTGCATGTGATAGAACCTTGATAGTTAGACAATAAATTGTTCTTCTTTTACAAAACTCCACTCTTAAACTAAACTTATGTCTTTATTTTATTGATATTGTTTTTGGGAGGCGTACCAACCCTAGTGTTCAGTGTAGCGAAAGATGCCAATTGATCTTCAATTTTTCGTCTGTGAAAATAACGAAACGGTTGGTTGAGCGATTGTATCTGCTGAAGCGGCTGCTGCTGTAATTTGTGTGATAACACTTCTAATATACCCAAATTGCATTCTTTTAGGTTAGGTTAGGTTCAGGTAGCAGTCCTAAAGGACGTTTCATAGATTTGAATGGTCCGTAACCTTACCGCAGCAAATATATTCACCACTTACTACCTACTGGAACCAATTCGAGCTTCTAACGAAGCAGTTGATACCCCTTACACTCATTCTACTGAGGTCTAACATATCACACAGGGGGAGAGCTCCCAAAAACTTTAGCCTGTTTCAAATGTGGTATAGTTTCCTCCTCCTCTTCATCTTTACAACTTCTACAGTAATCATGCGACAGTACATCCAGTCTACTCGCATGCTTACCAATGATACAGTGTCCAGTGATGACACCCACGATTATACTAATATTGCACAGTTGCATGAATATTAGTTGGTTAGACCTAATTAAGTTTAATGTAGGCCAAATTTGCCGAGTAATTACACATTAGGCACAATTTGCCCATCTACTGTTTGTGAGTTTATAAGCTTCTTCCTTTAGGAGCAGTTTATACATAGCAAGTGGTACTGCTGTATCAGCGTGGCGTGGTAAGATGCGACAGGAGGTGTCATGTCGAGCGTGTTCATAAGCTTTAAAATTTTCCATTATATTAACATGCCCTGTCAATATAGTCATGTAAGCTGAATTTTGAACTGTTCTACCATCTCGTTAAAAGATGAGGGACAGTTCCGGGCTACTTTCAACGTGATAAAGCCTGACTTTAATGGCAGCCTGGCTGTCCTTAAAAATGCTAATATCCCTAACAGATATTACATTATATGGCCACTTTGATTGTGATGAGCTTTGCCTGAAAAACACTACAGTGATCAGAGGGTAAAAAAGAGAGGTTTACATTTAGTTTCTAAAAATTTAGTTCCTGCTGTCAATTCTCGATCCATCCGTAAAGAAGTTAATCTTTCCGGGATTTAGAACTGCTTCGTCTGCCCAGCCTTATCTAGATAGAGCAACAGTTAGAAATTTAACTTCGAGGTAAGATGTCGGGGTGGTATAGTCAATGCCTTTGGGCATAACCTTATTCATTAGAATAGAAGAGTATCCCTTATTATACTGCAGGTCCACAAAGAAATTGATTTAAGCCTAATAGCTTTACAAGCAGCCAGTTGTTTAGACAAGATAACAAGAGGGACTTGATCCCATCATTTTTCTATAGAATTATTACAGGAGTATAGCGCTATTGGAGCTTTCTTTACCCTTTCCAATATATTAGGTTTCCAGCTTAGTTTTTTGTCCACAATAAGACCCAGGAAGTTCACTTTATCTGTGATATTCAAACCAACTCCGTTAAGGTAGGCTGAAAAAAAGGAAGTTTGTGGATTAACACATAGGCCGCAGCTATCAGTCCATTTAGTAAGAATATCAAGAACATTTTGCATAAGATCTCTAGGGTGCTAGAATATTTGCCGAAGGCAACATCATCTGCATAAACGACCACTTTCAAGCCATATCCCTCTAGGATCAGCCAAAATGACCCAGATCAGCCAAAATGACCCTGCCCCTGAGCGTTTGATCAATATCCAAGTGACACATCCAGCCCCAAATCTGAAAGGTTTCTTCTATATCACAAAAGTTCACCAAAGAGAATTCATTATATTCGAGCGATTTTTCAATTAAACCTAAGAAGGAATACAGTGCAGTTTCGACAAATTTCCCCTTGCAGTATGCATGCTGAGATGCTGCTATCTTTACCGGTTAGATTGAGCCTCTGTCTCTCTACAGTTTTCAAGAAGTACGAAGATAACCAAATTAACCCAAGGTCTTTTGGATCGCAATAAGAAAGTTTTCCCGCCTTAGGTATAAAAATGACCTTTACTTCAGTTCATTTGCTTGGAACATGAGACAGTTCCAGGCTACTTTTTAAAATCACTTCAAGCCAGGGAACTATTAAGTCACTGGTTTGTTGGATGTCGGCAGGAATAACACCATCCGGACCTGCTGACTTAAAAGGTTTAAAACTGTTTACTGCTAACAAGATGTTCCTCCTGTTAACAACTTTACCAGCGAGACCCGTAGCCCTATTTGTTTTAGGCAGAACAGTCAGAGATTTGAAAGAACCCGGGAAATGATTTTCCAGAAGGGGCTCCAAAGATCCCGCCCCCTTTGTAGTCCAGATACCATCCGGTCGATGTAGTTAACTTGAAATGGCAGAACAAGTAGATAGAACCTTACATAGCCTAACTGCCTCAGAGGACTCCTGTATGATATCACAGAATAGTCTCCAAGCTTTGCTTTGGCACTTCTTAACTCATATTTATATGATTTGAGGACTTCCTTATACGAGTCCCAGTCCACGCCAGCGTGGAACGCCAGCGTGGAACGCCAGTGGTCGCAATTTAAAAGAGCTTCTTTCATTTCAGCCGTTTCAGGCTTGACCACCATAGTAGACGAAATTTGCCTGTAGGCCTACTAATAGGACACGAACCTAAGATAGCTTCATTGAAAGCGTTGGACATCTTATGTCGACCAACGCATCCAATTCTTGTGTTGATTCAGAAGATCATTGTGTACCTGAGCATCCGTAATTAAGTTGCGCATATTATCCGGAGGAAGGACTCCCCCATCGTGCGGTAAGTACGCGCTGACACGAGCCAGACGTTCTGATTGCTGACCTCAAGGCTAGCTACTACCACATCTGCATCGCTATAATTGGCAAGCAGAGCACTTTTTAGTTTGTTCTTTGCAAGAATGCACGAATCCTACCTTCAACCTGCACAAACAGTAATTTATAGTTACCAGCTCTAAGTCCAAGAACCCAATCCTTATTGATCCATGGTTCTTTAACCAAGACGATATCAATGTCATCCTTTATTACTTTGGGCATGAGCGCTGCTGACGCCGCTTTACAGTAATGTATATTGATTTGTATTAGCTTTAGCATATTGCTGCTTAAAGATTAATGGACACCACAATAATATCGAGATCCTTCTGAATCCGAGGTCGTGAAAAGATTGCAGAGTTTTCCAATTGATCCGGATAGCTCCCTGAGGGATAGACCCCTACTTAGCAGCCCCATCCTTCTTATAAACTTTCAGCGTGACATCGCCAAAATTATAGCTAATCAAGCCACCTGTCTTAGCCAGCACTGCCAGTGATTCGCAGTTATTTATGATGATATCCGACGTGTAATCATTTTTAGCCTCCTCCACCTGGCTATCTTTCAGTTGTTGGTCGGCAACTCAAGATTACCCATCCTTATCAGTTCCAATATCGTATTTGGATCGCTTGGCTCAGCTGGAATCCGTGCCCGAGTTCTTGGCCTACAAGGGATATTCTCGGGTGCAAGGACTTCTAGTTTAATTTCAGGCCAAACTACACCTAAGCTACTGATCGCTTTTTTATATAGGTACAAAGACCTTTGGTTGGCAAAAGATAGCATATTAACATGGTTTCTGTAGCAACCACCGTCTCGACATGTAGGAGCAGCCCCAGGGGTTTCACCTATTATTTCCAGGAAGAAGGCGGCAAGAGCTTTTTCTACCTTCCTCCAATAATTGGGAGTAATGCTACCATTATTCTGTGCTCTATCAACAACCACTACAATCAGTGGATCATTGATAACCTCACTAAAAGACTTAGTTGCAGTTGCCTGCAACTTTGACTTTTTAGCAGTCTTTGGAGATTTATACGAATCACTGTCTTTTGGACATGGACCTTTCCTAATCTTGGTGAGAGAAGGCCTACAGACATAATTCTCCACTTTTGAAGTTTCCGGCATTTTAAGAGTGCCCACCTCTATATTCTTATTCGTAACTTCCATTTAAGTCACATGAGTAGCGGCAAAAAGAATGTCCATCCTTGCAGAGATCCGCAATGCAATAAAATTAATCTCATTGTCAATAATCTTGCATTTAAAAAACTAAAAGTATCAGATGATTTTTGAAAATTCCCTGGAATGATCTCCTCATTCTTAAAAAAAAATTATTGATTAAAAAATTATCGAAATTATCGAAGTTTGGTAACTTTACGATTGCTAAACCTTTTTATTGCTTGTTCAGTGTAATCAAATTTAAAATACTTTTCACGATATATGGTCTCCAAATATGTAGTTAATAAATTGAAATATGCTAAATCAAAAGGTTTGATGATACATTTTTTTTAATAAAACTGCTATGACTATCCAAACACTATATATGGCTTAAGTGCTTAACATGCCCTTTCAAAAACAAAATTTCATAACAAAACATTCAAATCAAAACTAAAACTGCCTAATTCCGCGAATTTCAATATTTTATCGTAAGCCTCAAAAAAAAAAAATATTGTTACCAAAAATAACAACATAAAAAGTCAAACATATTTTATGTTATTCTATAGCAAATAATACCATCACCCTATTAAACCTTTGAAGATTAAAATTTTTTATTTCTCAGTTTTGTTTTTATTACAAATCCGGCACTAACAACGATATATTGTACTCCGATTATACAGGGTGAGTCATTTAACTTGATACATTAATATATGAGACGTTGCTGGATTTGGAAACTATAAAAAATCAATTAATTAGATAAAGGTTATTGGAAGGTTATTTTAATTGTTGTTCATTATTCGTGCTTTAAGGAAGGAGTAAGCAAAAAGTGTTTATATGAACCACATTAGTTTAAAATACTTTCGCAGAAATTTTAACGAGGTTAATATTATTTAATAATATTTTGTAGTTTATAAAGAATTTCCAAAAATGATTGTGAAGGGACTGCAAAAGATCGTTGAATGAAAATATCAAGAATTTTAAATAGTATAAGGGCTATGCCCGATACTCAGTGATGATACTGCTACTAATAGAGAATTTTAAATAAAACGAAATGGTATGTTAAATAATTTCAAAAAACAGATAATTTGAATTAGTGCCCAGATGCTTTAAAAATTCCTGCTTCCAGAGTTTAGTTAAATTTTTTAATATTTTCTGCCCGGTTAACTTTTGTTTTCTGTTTTCTGTCGCTCTGTCCAAACTGTTTGTTTCAAAAGGTAAACTGTAAATCGCACTTTTGTTTTTCTCAAATTTTTTGCCAGTTAACTGTTGGGTTTATTATACTTTTTGTTGCTAAACTATCTACTATTCAGTTAGACGTTAGATTGATAGTTGTTTGTCAACAAATCAAACCATGAGATTTTTGGCATTTCTCTGCAAGTTACGGTTAAGTTTTTCGACGAGAAACAATGGGTTGTCCTTGATGCAACATAGTTTCAATACAATTATCGTGATAGTTCTTTACAAACCAAAGATGTTCGATATGCAATGAAGGTCTGTAATTTTTTTGGAAAATCGGAAAGCCATTATAGCAATATTTTGAAAGCAGTCCATGCCTAGGTCTTATGAAAGGTTATTTGCCATAAAGTCTTTACTAATTTCATCAGTTTGTAGGGAAGAACCGCTCCACCATTCAAATATTGGAAAAATATTCATTTCAGTGAAACTAACAAGCCTTATGATATGCTTCTGTCAAGCTTGGTTAATGCATTCTTCAAAATACTCCAATATTTTTCAATTTTCTTTGAAAGATCCAATATTTATGTTTCTGTAATCAGAGACATTGTAAATGATAATATTTTAATTTGGATTGTTGTTGTGACAGCCAGCCTCACTGGTCAATTAATCGAGCTTGACCTTTACCATACGCTCTAATTGCACTGTACGTTTAGTAACGGTTTGATATTTATCGATGATTTACTAAAATTGGAAATAAGGTTCCTTTAGATTTTAATTAAATCCAGGATATTAATGCCAGATAACTCATCATCGAACTCTAATAGCCTCATTTCTTACTTGTTCAATGGTTTATTTCTCAAAAGCATTTGGGAGTCTGACATCCATTTACACAGCACAAAACCAACTAGTTTGCACGGGGAACTAGTCTCTCTATAGATATAAATGTCATGATCGATGTTATCACTCCCAGACCATAAGTCAACTATGTACTGATCATTCCGGCTGAAATGTGATCAGAAGAATTTTGCCTCCAAATAGTTCTTTGTAAGTCCTATCCTCTTCATTTACCATAACCCTTTGCTTATGGTAGTTGTTTTGGAGAAAGACCATCGGCTCAATTGATTGCTGCCAACAATCTTGGTTTTATTAATTTTTCCATGACCTTACCGACTGTGTTTATCATACACAGTGTCTGGTAAGACGATAGTAGTTTTGGGTCTCTTTTTCTCTTGTTTATGAGAACGAGACGAGCGATTTTCTAACTGGTACAAAAAAGGCAGGCATTGTACATGTTTGGCAGCATGTCTGGGTTCTGCCGGTGAACAATTTTTAGTATCATACCTGATATTTCATCGTGGCCTGCAGTTTTGTGATCTTTAGACTTTTAACCGCAATCTCATGTTCTTCTAGAAAAAAGTGGCACGTGAGTTATCTCTACCTTCATCGAAGGGTGCTGAGTGGCTCGGGAACAGACATCTTACAATTTTTCCTATCAGGACAGCTTCCATGACGCTCGTAGCTCTGTTTGCCCCAAGTTTCTTTACCACTAGTTTGTAGCTTAGGCCCTAAGGGTTTTCTTTTATATCATCGATTAGCTTCCTCCAGCAATGAGCCTTGCTGTTGTTGATGGGATATCGTAATTGCTTTCATCCGTCGCAGCGGTAACTCTTGGGCTGTCCTACTTGTCACTGGTATATCTTCAATGTGGAATACAATATACTGATGGTCGCTGCTGGTGTAGTCCTCGTTACTCTCCATTTATGTATTTTTAATGTTAGTCGTTCTGTCACAAAAGTAATATCCGGAATAGTTGCTACTTGCCCTGGTCGTCGCAAAGTCAGTGTGGTTCCGATATTTAAAACCAGATGCCTGGTTCTGGAAACCATTTTCATGATATATGTTTCTCTTGATCTAGAACAGGACATTCCCCGCTCTAGTGCCCACGAATTGAAATCCTCAACAACTACCACATCCCCTGTTGCATTTAGTATGACCTGTTCTAGGCAGTTTACCGTTCTTCTTAATTCAGCGACGCCTTCATGAGGAGTAAAGTAACAACTGAATATAGGCATATCTTTTTTCAGCTTCAATCTCACAAATTCGCGCTCCCGTTCACTCTCCCCTTTTTACCCTAATGGGGTTTGAGATTCGAATTGCAACGTAGTAGTGAAAATTTCAACATAAAGACACAAAAGATGGTTACCTTTTGAATTCAGATTTAGTGAGTTGAAATTTTCGTGGAATTGTCCGCATAGTATCCAGCCAAATGTTGTGCGGATGGATTATTATCCTAAAACAAAGAGGGACGGGGCTTAACCGATAAAATAAAAAGAAATGAACCAGGAGATTGATCACATGCTGAATTGGGAGTGATTGAAAAGTCCACATGCTGAATTGGAAGTGATGATCGAAAGTAAAACGCAGTCACCAGTGCGGTTAAGAGTTGGTCCTCCAACTCTTAATGGAGTTATTTTGAATACCGAGGACAAAGTGAAGATATTGGGTGTTATTTTGGACAGCAAACTAACCTGGAAGCCAAATATTCTGGAAAGTGTAAACAAAGCTACGATAGTACTCTACTCCTGTAAAATGGCATTGGGAAAGGATGGGGGCTCAAGCCTCACATCGTACATTGGCTTTACACCTCTATAGTTAGACCAATTCTAATGTATAGAGTTACAGTTTTATGGCCCGCCATAAATATAGATAGGGGCAAACCAAAAATCGTTCATGAAAGTTCAAAGGACCGCTGCTTTGACTTAGCGGCACTCCTACTCAAGCACTGAATATTCTCTTTCTTCTCATTCCTCTTGATATCCTGGCCAAACAAGTAGCTGCGAGTACAGCTATAAGGCATAAATCAATTTCTCTGTGGCCTTGTAACATTATGAGATACGCGTCTATTCTAACGAATATAGAAATCCTCAAATCTATCGACTATGCCATTTCGACATCATCCCTCGGAGTTAAATTTCTAACTGATATTTCTTCCAGAGAGGACTGCATGTGGGGAACAGTTTTAATGTCAGGTTTTATTAACTTCTATACAGATTACTAAAAAATGGATTGAAGGTCGGCGGTGAGGTTTTCTGCGAATAACTAAATGTAAATCTCTCTTTCCACCTCTCTGATCACTGTAGAATTTTTCAGGTAGAGCTAATAGCAATTAAAGAAGCCATGGACTGGATGAAGTATCATGTAATATCTGTAAGAGATATTGGCATTTTTACAGACAGTCAGGCTGCAATTCAAGTTTTACAATCAGACTATATCACTCCGATAGGAGCCCGGAGCTGCCTTTCATCTCTTTATGCGATTTTATATGGGTGCCAGGGTATTTTAATATAACGGGGAACATAAAATCCGATGGACTCGCGAGACAAGGCATCATTTGTCTTATCTTACCATGTAAGGTGGCTATTGAAGTTCCACTTGCTACTTGCAAACTGCTCCTACAACGAAGAAGCTTATAAAATTTCAATAGATGTGCAAATTATACCTCATATGAAATTAATAGGCAGTTATGGACTATTTTGGACTTAAAAAAGTCTTACCAGTTAATATTTATGCGACGGCGTAATATTAGCATAGTTGTGAGTGTCATTACTGGACACAGTCTTGTCGGTAAGCATGCCAGAAGACTTGGTGTTTCATTCATGTTTATTATCGTAACTGCAAGAACGAAGAAAAGGAGGACACAATACTTCATTTATTATTTACCTGTCCTAGTCTGGCCCAAAACAGACTCAAGTATTTGGAAGCTCACTCTCTGTGCAATCTGACAAACCTCAGTAAATAGAGCGTTAGAGATATCCAATGCTTCAATTGAAGCTCAAATTGTTTCCAGTAAGGTAGTACCAATAATTGGAGGCTACTTAATCGACTAGAGAATACCAGGTATATCACCATTTTAGCATTATGTCAACTCCCTTTGTAGGAAGCATCTCGCCCTAAGAAAACATTTATTGTGCCCAGCAGGCTATTATATCAGTTATGATATAACTTATGGCTTTTGGCTTTTGTATGACTTTACTCTGTCATGATCATATATCAAGTAAAATTGTAGTGGTTAATGAACCCAACGGACCTTTCTGAGAGATTGACTCGTCTTACCATGTAAGGTGTTGATTACAATGCGAGTTGATGCAAACAATCGTGCAGATGCAATATCCACAGAAACACCTTTGTTCATCTATTTAAAGTTGTTATCCTTCTCGGAATAACTCGACCTGTACTACATCATTTCTTCAAGCCTATAAAAGTTTAAAATTTTGATAAAATGATAATTTCATGATTCATTTAGTCGCGTCACCAGTTAAATGATTCACCCGGTACACCTTCTAAATCAAAATAAAAATACAATAAATCATAATTCATTTAGGTTTTTTCCCCTAACTGTACAACATACGTATAAACATTTTCCGAACCATTTTCCAATTTTTCCACAGATAAAACCAAAAAAATATGTATAAAGTATAAACAAAAAGGAATTTAGTGATTCTATTAAAATAATCGTCTTAGCCAATTGACCTTAACATAAAACATTTTTTACAACTTTATGTTTCATATTAGATACATAATTTTTTATTGTGATCAATAGTTTTTGTAGTGACTTTGTAAATAGAGTTGCGCAACAATAAAACAATGTGTATGTACATATGTAAAGCTTAACATAAAATTGTAAGTGTTATTATTTTAATTTTCTATTTCTTGTATAATGAAAATAAATTTTCTATTTAGAAATGGAAAACATTTAAAAATGTTCTTCTCTTTTTCACCCCCACAATATTACAATAAACACATTTTCATTTTATGTATATATGGAACACATAAAAATACAAATATAATATTAGTTATACTATTATGTTTGCCATGATGTTATGTTCCTTCAGGAAATACTTTAAACACCTTTTTAATTAAGTCACATAATTGTGAAAGAAGAAAAAAATTAAAAGGAAAAACAATTCTAAACGAAATAAAAGAAAACCAAAACATAGAAAGAAAAATCTAATTAAAATCATTCGCTTTTGTTTTTGTGATTTTGGTTTTTCAATGCATAAAACATAAAACTTTATTTTTATGATAATTTTAATTTATTTTAATATATTTTAGATCATTTATCATTTTCTTATCAACACCTTAATGTTAAAAGAAAGAAAATAAAAAAAATAAAAAACACAAAGTGCGGAAAAGCAGGGAGGAATGTACGAATGAAATAAAATAGGACATCAGATCAGAGACATTTAAAGGTTTTTTTTGCATATAGGGTGGACAGTAGGCTTAGTGTTTTAGAATATCATATGGATGAAAGATGCGGGTTTCAAAATTTAAATTTTTGTCAGTTTCAAGAAGACTTGGTCCTGAAAGGATAAAAGCATCAATTCTGTCGTTGGGAAGTTAAACAAATCATTTAACTCATGATTATTTACTGCTTCTATTTCATTAGCCTCAGCGATACTAATGTGTGATGTATTAATAGTTCAGCTTCATTTTTTAATTGTCCACTCAATTTAGCGAGTTTTATTTTTATTTGCCAAATCACTTGTATATAGGATGTAAAGAATTATCCCCTTGACAATACGCGTGTTGCTGATATTTTCGTCAGAGAAAAGTATTCATCTTCATATTTTACCCTAAAATGTCGGCCAGCTAAGTATGATTTTAGAATCTTATAAAACTGCTTTAGTAGACCTTAATGCAGTTTATATTATGGTCCTCTGTGTCATACTTTATCGACGGCTTGTGCTACATTCAAGAAAACACTTGAACATAATTTTTGCTTTCCAGCGCATCTTTAAGTATGTCTGGATTCTGTGGACCTTTTCTAAAGTCGAATGTTTTTTTTTTCGTTAGGTGGTTTACTTTGTTTTGATATCATTATCATTTTTGCCACTTTCCCTTAGTGAGGAACATAGTTAAGTTTGAACGCTGAATTATTTATAGCTACTTCAAAGCTTTAGCAAACCTTTAACTATTTATCCTGATATTAGTTTCATATTCCTATTATCATTTGTAAAGATACAGTTTTTATGCTTTGGCTTTCGATTTTGTTAACTAGTGTTATGTTTTCATCTGCAGTTTATTTTGGGAGAGGTCTGAATGTATTTCCAAGATATATGGATGCAGACAAATCACCTTTTTTCTTTGCGCTTCTAGCCCAAGTTACATCATCACATTTAATTGCAGGTACTCGCGTTTTAGATATTTTTAGAATTTGTTGCTTTCCAGAAAGAGTAATCGGTATCTTTTTGTCCGATAAAGGTAGTTGAGTATCGCTTTCCAAGTGAAGCCTGATTTCTCTGCCAAAAGAAAGAAAGAAGTTTTTCGTTTAACAAAAAAGAGAAGCTAATAAGTGTTCGAATTTCTTTTTGTCTGTTATAGGCGTACGTTGTTTAATAATTATTAGGTAGTTCAAATAGGTCCTCCAATAGTGCCGATTTTTTAACTGGCATTTGAACATTAACATTTTCACTATCGAGTTGCTGAAACAGTTTTCAATTTAATTTATTGTTTGCTAATTTGGAGAACGACTATTTCTTAACAATCGTTGCATAGAAAGTCACGATTACAGGGGTGTGGTCGGATGATAGTCCTTCTTCTATGAAACCGTAGTTTTCTGATACCCATTTTATTACATAAAAATCTATATGAGATCTGGAATTTTATTTGGATCATAGGGCAATATGTTGCTTTACCTCCAGAGTAAGGAGTCCCTTCTCTCCTTTGTGGGTGATTTTGATCTATTGAATTATTCGTAAAATATTTGTATTTCTTTTGAGTAACTCGAAAAATTGAATAATTCTCAAAGGAGGTTCACACATGTCTTTGTATTGCGTCAAAATACTTTCGTTATATTCGCTCTCTAATTTTTTCCACAGGCTCACCTGAACTGTAGCCGCCTATATTTGTAAGCAAATCAGACATTATTTTTATTTGATCTATTTGTGTGGTGGTATTTGTTGAATCACGATATAGTAATATAAAAGATGCTCCTTAGCTTTACAAAACTGATTTTGTTTTGCGCATGTCGTCATCAAATGACAATGGAATTTTCCTACAATATAGCATTTTGTATTAAAATTATTCAAGCCTTCTTTGATGTTTATAATTTTTACATAATATAGTTTGTCACTGACGTTATAAAAATGAAAGAGAAAACAACAATCATGCGCAACAATCATTTTGTAAATTTTTCGCTTTAATTTTTGAATTTTGTTTGTATCTGTCGTTTCTTTACTGGTTCCTTTGATTGGTTTAGTGTTGACATAGAAGTAATATACTATATATTGGGAAATTTTAATATGCATCTTTTACATCGCAATGAATATTTCAGTTACCAAACAGATTTGGCTTCATACGGTTTTCTATATAATTGGCCAATTCACTTTTTTTTGTGTCTGAACCCTGCAATCTTTTCTGAGGCCGAAGCTCTCCCAACTCTTTTGCGGTTAATTTTTAACGTCCTACCTTACGCCGTCTCCAGCCAAATCGAGGACGCACGAATACAGGTTCGATTTTATATCCATCTGCATATTGCATTGCTCCAGCCAGCCTGTACTGACATGGACAATGGTTCGGCCCATGGATTCTGCACTCCAACAGGGGGTCATAGTTGTGTTCATCGTCATCACCGATCGTAATCAGGTGATAAAAATCCCTTTTGCAACCCTCCCCCATTGGGATTCGAACGCGGTACCTCTCGTCCCAAACACCGCAGCTTTTACCACTGTGCTAATTGCTCGGTGGCGATTCACTTGTCTAACCATTATCTAATAAAAGTTGATATTAAGGCAAGTTTAAATAGTTTAATAGCCAAGTTTTATACATGGGATTTGGCCACCTAAAGCCTAAACAATGCTTCTCAAAATTTTGTAATCCGTCATAAGGAAACGCCAGACACGGTGGCTGTGTGCGTTCAGGTCTTTCACGACGTCATCTATCCAACGAGTAGGCGGTCTCCCACGAGAACCCACTTTCGTTGGTGCCGACTCTAAGGCCTATTTTGTGGTCAGATTTTATGAACAAAGAACGTGTCTAAGTCAACTTAACCTTGATGACTTTATGGATCCGATGATGCTGACTTTATCGAGATCATTTCTGGTGTCGTGATTAATGAAGAATTTAAAATTGACATAAAATACTAGGTAGCCTGCTACAATCATTTATGACATGTCTACAGAAACTGAGTTTTGCTCGGTGATCAATGATCCCAGATATTAGAACTCGTTCATCCTCTTATATTGTGTTTCTCCTTAAATGTAATCTCCACGTGTCTGCTTTCTCGCAGTGATCATAAATATTTGGTCTTCGCTTCGTTGATTTGAAAGCCAATTTGTAGGGCTGCTATTTCCAAGGAGAGGAGGAGTTCTTTCAATATGGTTGATGCTACGACCCAGAATGCAAATGTCGTCAGCGTATGCCAATAGTTGGAGTAATTTGTAATATAGACTGCTGCGCTGCGGTATATTGAGCTGACAGATGACATATTCTAATGATATGTTGAACATAATTTAAGCTATTGGTTCTCTTTGCCGCACTCCAGATGTTATCTCGAAGGCATTCAGAATTTTACCTTCAATTAGAACCTTACACTTTGATTCATTAATTAAAAATTTGCACAAAGATACCTATTTTGACGGTGTGCCCAGGCAATACGTTCCATAACGCGTTCCTCTTATTGCTGTCGTACGCCCCATGTATAGTCTACGAATAAATTACATATGTACAGGTGTGTCCTTTTCGTAGCACTTCTCTAGGACCATCCTTAGAGTGAAACCTTGTAACTCCTGTGTTCAACAACCCTAAGCCGCGGTAGTTTTTGCAGTACAACCGATTTAAATGTAGTGGATAGATAAAAGCCACATTCCACTCTTCTGGGATGTTTTCTTTTGACTAGATTATCGCTATAAGCTCAAACATGCGGTGGAATATACAATCGCCGCCATATTTTAGCATTTCGTTGCAGATACCATTCTCACCGGATGTCTTGTAATTTTTCCACTATATCACGTCCTACACTTCATTGTATGTTGGTGGTGGTGAGGTCACATCGACGGTATTATCAGATTGTGGCAAGCTAGGTTGTTGCTCAGTAGGTGGTGTCTGTCTATTTAGAAGCGAAGATAAATAATTCCTCCACACTTCTAGGATGGTTTTAGTGTCCATTTGTAACTGTCCTGTTTCATTGCGACTAACGCTGCTACGTCGATGGAATTCGGTAGCTATTTCTCTTTTGTATCGATATCTGTCCCTTAAGTTTAAATTTTGGATGTTTTGTGACTTGTTCATCCCAATCCCTTTTCATTTGTCTGCATCACTGATACAATATTTTCTTCGCGGTTATGTAGGCATCGTGAGCTGATTGCCTTGTTTTTTGAGAAACATTTTTTTGTCATTTTAAAATCGTTGTCCTTATGTCGGTGTTGAGATTTCAAATTTATCCAAGGCTTTTGTTGAGGTTTCGTAATAATGTGATTTTACAGGTTGGACTGTTAGCATAACGCCTACCCGCATGTAGGAGGACCACAGCCCTCACACTTTAGCCTACTCTTTTAACGGAGTAGTTGATAGTGCCCACCACGAAGAGGCAGTGTGAGCACTTAAAGTTGTTTACGATCAGATACGGCACAAGAAGCGAGTGATTACCAACCTGACCACCAATTTTTATACTGAAGATTGAAAATTGAAAAAAATAAATAAATTTAGGATAATAGTATTTAGTTAGAAAATGTAACAATTTAAAGAGATTTCGTCGAAATTCAAGTTTAAAACAGAAGAAAATTTAAGTAAACCAGGACATTTTATCTGTGACGTACCTCAAGTATTAGTTTTGAGGCCCTTATTGTGTATGATTTACTTTAATTCAATCTTCAAACTGGTTCTTTTATTATAACACAACTCGATTTGCTGATGATTTAGCGTGTAGTCATAAAAAAGAACATAAGAACGTTAAATTTCATATGTTAAAACGGCATATAAAACAATAAAAAAATATAGTCTATACTGATTATTGAATGCCAGTATAAAGCAAAACAACAACATATATTTAATTATGTATCTATCCTTGTTCCACATTATTTTGCATTAGAGATTTTTATTTTTAGTGTTGTTTTTCCTTTGTCATTCATTACTACTGTTGAGTTTGCAAATTAAGTATATGTATTGTCACGAAATATTTGGTTCGAAATATAAATAAAAACGTAAAAAAAACGTAAAAAAAACAAAAAAATAGACAATACGACTTTGGCCGAAAAAAGTGTGTAAAACCGTTTATTTTGTTTTTTCATATTTATTTAACTCAAAAATAAAATTAAATCATAGTTGCATTACATAGTTCATAACCAGCACAAAAATCGCAGAACCATTTTTCTTTAGTCATTTTATTAACTACATTCGCATTCGTCTATCTTTACAGTTCTACAGTAGTAATGAGTAAGGAAAAACAAAACCCAACAAAACTGAAAATTAAAATCAATAATGCATATTAATGTGCAACAAGGATAAAAACATACTTAAAAATATCTTGTTGTTTCGCTTTAGACTGGCATACAATAACCACTATACTATACACTATATATTTTTTATAGTTTTGAATGCCATATTAACATACGAAATTTATCATTCTTATATTCTTTTTCTATGGTTTAGTTTTGGTTTTCTATACAATTTCAATAAATTGTTCGGCTAAACTTTACTTACAGGGGTAACGGAAAAATCAGGTAAGGAGTTTTTTTTTTTAAAATTGTTTTACAGGATTGTTTATCATAGTTTTTAAGGAGGTGCAAGCCAAGTTTTCCGGAAAAATTATTAAATTTTCCGGAAAAATTTTGACACTAAACATTTTAATTTTTTTTTAAATTGTTTTTAATAAAAGCAAGAATGTATTTTTTGATAATGCTTTAAATTATTATTTTATGTCTGATGGGTCAGATCAATTTTTCCGTGAAATTTTTTCACATTTTCCGTAAAAATTTTCATGGAATGTTTTTGCGGTATGAAAATGCTTTACGATTGCGTTACTACATCACGCAGAGGAGTCAAATGCTATGATTCTTTGAGGAGTTCTCAATTTTAGTATGAGTATAGCTACTATACTCTTTTATCAATATTAAATATCAATATTTTTTTTATTATAAATAACATTTATAATAAAAATTTTTTGTTATGTCTAATGTATTTTAGTGCATTTTGTAAATTAGAAAAATAGGAAAAATAAATTTTTTTTCGGAAAATTTGATAATTTTGTATTATGTAAATCCTAACACAATTTTGTGCATTTCGTCGAAATATAAAAATTAGAAAAGTGAAAAATTGGCTTGCACCTCTTTAAAAATTTAGAACAACAATCCTATTATTTCCGCCTTGAATAAACGTAATTTGAACTTTTCGCACTAGTGCTGCCAATGTTTAAACAAAACATATAATTACAACCCTGTATATAGAACCATATAGAATCCACTTTTAAACAAATATACATGTGTTAAGTAACCGTAACCGTATATTACATAATGTAAAGTATTTAAGCAAAATAAAATTATCATTTCCCTTTTTATGCAATTTAATTTCTTTTGTTTTGCTCCGAATTAAGTTAAAATGAAAAATGTTTTATAAATTATTTTTATAAGATACATAAAAGCTTTAGCTATAGTAGGACTACGTCTATAACATGTCGTTGGTATTTTTGATCGTACGGTATACAATGAAAGCATATCAGATAAGTGCTTCCACACGAATCATTAATCTTATGAATGTCATCGGATGTTAACAGTATTATCAGGTGGAAATGATTCGTCAGTGTTTAAAAAAATCAAAGCTATTATTTATTCTTCGGATGATGCACCTATTCCCAAAGATGTGTTAGTTTTGAGCAAATTATTGAAATGAAAATGTTGTAATTTTGGTTTATATTTGTATCAATATTTTTAATCTGAAAGCTACGCAAACGTCACATTCGTATTTTTTTCGGTTGAAACAAACACAATTGCATATCTCGAAATGTGTTGCAGAATGTATTTAATGAAACCGGAGTATTGTTTTCCTTACACCATTTACTTTTATAATCTGCAAATTCCTTCAATTTTGAGTGCCAAGTCGGTTCAAATATAGTTTGCTCGCTGATACACGGCAGTAATGGAAATTCATTGCTAGTTCAGCGATAAATTGTTTTGCATAACGAAAATTTTAAGTTGAGACAGTAAGACTAGCGGTAATTAGTGTTCTTTGTAAAGTTTGATACTTTTAATGAGTGTTTTGTTTAGTTCACTTTGAGCTAATTCAAAATTATTGGCTAATTTTTAAATTAGGTTTAAACATTTTTTTCCAAACTCTTATAAGTGTAGATGACACTTGAAACAACGTGCAAGTTGACTCATGACATTGCATGGTTTAAACGAGGTAAACCATAATTAAGTTCCTCTTTGGTTAAAATGGATAATTTTTATTTTATTTTTTTATGTTTTGTTGAAAGTGCGTTAAAAAAACTTCTATAATAGACGATACGACATTAAAAGTATGAAATTTTCCATAGCTTCAAAGTAGTTTGGATTAAAAATTTAAAAAATTCGATCGTCTCGTCAGGTTATCTTCGCGACCAAACTACAAAGATTTCTTATTTGAATTATTATCGTCAATTGTTTTATTACTTTTTCTGTTTGCTTTGCTTTTCAATTTACGATTATAACCAGATTTTGAGCTTCGTGGGATTTCGTCGGTTTTTCTAAACGCAATGAGATGTTTGCTCTAACAAACAATGGCGGATAAAGTAGGTCCGATACCAGGTCCGAAAAAAGCACCAGAAGACCAGTAAAAGACCTGATATCGGAATCAATATATTTGTCGCACGAAATTATTTTAATTACAACTCGGCATAACCTATAAGCAAGCTTTTAAAGCCAATGAGATTGCTTCCCGATTGATGCACTAAAATCATTGTAATGATAATGGATTTGCTTGATTCGTTAGAGCTATATTTGGAAAGTAAAGACAAGTAAATCCAATATGTCCAGTAGCTTGTTATTTGACAGCGATAGAGGAATTGGTTCCAAACCGGTTATGGCAATTTCTTCAAATAATGTTATGAAAATCAATCTACAATACCAACCAATAATCCTGTTTATGCAAGTTTCCAACAACCAAATGTCAGTAGCCTATACACTGCATGGGCTAATCCCATCTCTACCCTACCCGTTAATTGTCAGTTTTTATTATGTCCAAGTTAAACCAGTTAACAGAACAGCTTTATATAATAAATGGAAGACTAGACAATTTTCAATCGAAATTATCTGTTTAACAGGCAGGGGTAGCTAAAGAAATATTAGGTGGTTTATCTTAGTCCCAGCCCTATTGATTTCACATAATAACAACCAGGAAACGAAAATAATTTAACTCTTTCTGAATCCAAAGATGCAAGTGTGTCCAATGGGTCCGTTTAATCAAGTCGAAAACCAAACGAGTAAGCATATATTGCCTGGGGAAAATATAAATGTGGTATTTATTATAATGGATCTCGTTTAGGTATTACGATTGATATGTTTTCTTTCAATTTGAAACGGTTGCTTCATTGCTAAAATTATCGCCTAAAGTCATTATGCCAAATACCGTTCTAAGGGATGTAGCCCTGCAATAGTATTGGACATATAGGAAACATCACTCTAATACTTCAAGGTTTGTTTTAGAGCGGCACTTTATAGAAAGGTTTAAGGACAGCCGAACTAATTGTGAGATTAAAAGAGCAGTAGTCACACAAACAACATCCAAATGAAAGCTTCATAGACTTTCCGTGCAGTGTGTTTTCTGGAATTGCTCCAAATAAGTTATCTTGGAATAACTCCAAAATTATGCTCTTTAGTTTTTCTTAATGACAATTCGAACGAACATTCCGATCAAAAGTTACATGAAATATCTGGTGACATGCGGAATAAATTGAATGCTATTATACAAACATTACCTTCTAGTACCCAATTAGGGTGAAGTTAGACTTCCTTACTAACTCTCGTCATTGATGATGGCGCCACACTACCTTGCCTTTTTTGGAAAATAGCGCATCGATGAGGCATCATAAACTAGAAGTGTCCTGCTTATTCACAACATGAACTTCGTTCCGATGTAGTTGAATGTATCAGAAATAATCTAAATGATTATATTTTGACCTTGATCGACTCCATTCGTATTTATGGTTTACGCCAAACTTCCGAACAATTCACCCAACTAATACAAAAGTATAATTTTATTTATTCCCGCTACAATATAGACAAGTAATTGTACAAAACATGAATTACATTTCAGATATTTGTCCAATATTCAGATGAGGAGGCATCGAATTCCTCTCTGCTGTAACCAGACCAAAACAAACCAAAATAAATGTGCGCCATGCTGAAGTCAATCGACTATAACTTTCATTCCTGAAAGCGGTAATTATTTAAATGAGATTAACCTTTTATAACATGATATACGCACTACAATAGTCTAGTTCCCTTATAGAATTCTTAATCGCAGTCTAGTTCGCTACATAAACTTCCAATGTTTATAACATTTACGAACAATGGTAATCACTGACAATGTTCATCATGTTCTTTATAAATCCAATAATCCATACAAATTCTTTGATGCATCACTATGTACTCCTATCATATTTCCCTTAACACTTCCTTCTCGTGTTTTGGCACATGGAATGTGCGTGGTATTAACAGTTATAAAAAACGTGATATAACTGATAATATTCTACTAGCAAATAACATTGCAGTATGTAGCATCGAAGAAACCAATATTCGGTCAGATGCCAGTTCCACTTCAAACTATACCTGGTACCTCCCTACAAACCTGACGACTTGTCTAAGAGGAGTATGAATACTCATCCATTAAAATTCAATCGTAATACCTAACAATCGTAATAACTTTGCTTGGTCATATTCCTAAACTAGGGAAAATCCTTTTCATAACCGTGTATGCTACTGCCCAAAATTTACTTTATAACCGAAGACATTCTTCAAAAATTTTCACGATTTTAATTGTTGATCGTTTTCCCAAATCTCGTAATGTTATTATAGTAGGTAACTTTACTGCCCACATTGGAAATCGCGACTTTTGTGTCAACTCCACGAGGCTGATTCTTTTTATCCTAATTTTCTCAATTTCTCATTGTACATTGTACATTTTCTTAATATGGTTAACTGTGACTATTGATAGATTTTATAACTTATATCTGACTAAAATATGGTATTTACACCGAAAACATTCATACCGCGTCTCTAATGAGACCTTTTGAACCATACATGTTACAAATTAGTGAAAGTTGGAGGTGGTCTGCTTAACTAACGTTTGTTTTAACAAAACTTGTAGGACATATATAGGATTGTAGGACATATATAAATGTACAGTAAACTGTCTTGAAGAAACAAATTACCTAGCTGTTAAAATGCCGGACATCTAATATTCCAGATAAAGTTCTTTGTTCGTCTATGATAATCATCTGGCCTGAACTAGCACTGAGAATTATAATCAAATTCAAAATGGAACTCAATCTAGTTGAAAATGTTAAGATTCCAATTAATAAGGGTACAAGAGGTTCATCTAATATTTAGTGACATAGCCGAACGATTAACTAAATTCATATTGATATAACCCATATTTATATTCTGACCGTACTCATCCAAAAAATTACATATGTGCTCAATCACTTCACCAGTTTGTGTTCTCGGCGAGATACCAAGAATGTATCCAGCACCAATCTACAGATTCACATCACATAATTTATATTTTACAGAAATAAGGATTTATCAATTACCTTACGCTAATACTGTCTCTAAAATATAATCTTTATTATTTCTAAATATTGAAAAACCAACAATTTCGTATTTAGTATTACAGATCTGGTCTTAATTGGCTTAATATCAAGGTGATACGCTTTTAATGCGTATTTTTTTATTATACTATAAATTTAAAGAGTGCTTTCTACAAGGAAATAAAAACTACTAACCTACAACTAAAAATAGCCATTTGGGACTATTTGCATTAAATAAAAGTGTTTAATGTGGTTTTAACTATGGAAATAAATCACTTGTTTTTATCAATAAAAATCAAATTTAGTTGCCTAAATATTAAGATTTACATTTCTTTATAACACTTTTTTTAATATTTCAGAAATTGACAGAATGCTTATTACAGAAGACCATCTAAAACCAGGTGTTTTCATATTAGTCATTATCAAAATTATAGAAATGATCGAACTAACCGATCATGTGGTTGTAGCAATTGTTTTTAGTAATAACATGAAAAACGTTCTTTTTTCCCATTTAACTCTCTTAAAAATCGAACATATATCATTATGCTCATATCATTACCTAATGGTACTTTAAAAACTACTGGCTGTAATGTCTTTAATTTCATTAACTTTACGGTGCATAGTCAACCTAGTATCATTACGAATAAGCAAATAACGCAGTGGCTAAAGCTGCGTTTTTTGTGTAGAGAGGTACCAGGTTTGAATTCCATCGCGATGTCGATGAATACAAATATGACCCTCTGTCGGAGTTTAGAATTCATAAGATGAACCAGCGTCCATGCTAGTACAGGATGGTATTAGATTTACTTCTAATATAATATAATATAATAATATAATAATATAATAATATAATAATATAATAATATAATAATATAATAATATAATAATATAATAATATAATAATATAATAATATAATAATATAATAATATAATAATATAATAATATAATAATATAATAATATAATAATATAATAATATAATAATATAATAATATAATAATATAATAATATAATAATATAATAATATAATAATATAATAATATAATAATATAATAATATAATAATATAATAATATAATAATATAATAATATAATAATATAATAATATAATAATATAATAATATAATAATATAATAATATAATAATATAATAATATAATAATATAATAATATAATAATATAATAATATAATAATATAATAATATAATAATATAATAATATAATAATATAATAATATAATAATATAATAATATAATAATATAATAATATAATAATATAATAATATAATAATATAATAATATAATAATATAATAATATAATAATATAATAATATAATAATATAATAATATAATAATATAATAATATAATAATATAATAATATAATAATATAATAATATAATAATATAATAATATAATAATATAATAATATAATAATATAATAATATAATAATATAATAATATAATAATATAATAATATAATAATATAATAATATAATAATATAATAATATAATAATATAATAATATAATAATATAATAATATAATAATATAATAATATAATAATATAATAATATAATAATATAATAATATAATAATATAATAATATAATAATATAATAATATAATAATATAATAATATAATAATATAATAATATAATAATATAATAATATAATAATATAATAATATAATAATATAATAATATAATAATATAATAATATAATAATATAATAATATAATAATATAATAATATAATAATATAATAATATAATAATATAATAATATAATAATATAATAATATAATAATATAATAATATAATAATATAATAATATAATAATATAATAATATAATAATATAATAATATAATAATATAATAATATAATAATATAATAATATAATAATATAATAATATAATAATATAATAATATAATAATATAATAATATAATAATATAATAATATAATAATATAATAATATAATAATATAATAATATAATAATATAATAATATAATAATATAATAATATAATAATATAATAATATAATAATATAATAATATAATAATATAATAATATAATAATATAATAATATAATAATATAATAATATAATAATATAATAATATAATAATATAATAATATAATAATATAATAATATAATAATATAATAATATAATAATATAATAATATAATAATATAATAATATAATAATATAATAATATAATAATATAATAATATAATAATATAATAATATAATAATATAATAATATAATAATATAATAATATAATAATATAATAATATAATAATATAATAATATAATAATATAATAATATAATAATATAATAATATAATAATATAATAATATAATAATATAATAATATAATAATATAATAATATAATAATATAATAATATAATAATATAATAATATAATAATATAATAATATAATAATATAATAATATAATAATATAATAATATAATAATATAATAATATAATAATATAATAATATAATAATATAATAATATAATAATATAATAATATAATAATATAATAATATAATAATATAATAATATAATAATATAATAATATAATAATATAATAATATAATAATATAATAATATAATAATATAATAATATAATAATATAATAATATAATAATATAATAATATAATAATATAATAATATAATAATATAATAATATAATAATATAATAATATAATAATATAATAATATAATAATATAATAATATAATAATATAATAATATAATAATATAATAATATAATAATATAATAATATAATAATATAATAATATAATAATATAATAATATAATAATATAATAATATAATAATATAATAATATAATAATATAATAATATAATAATATAATAATATAATAATATAATAATATAATAATATAATAATATAATAATATAATAATATAATAATATAATAATATAATAATATAATAATATAATAATATAATAATATAATAATATAATAATATAATAATATAATAATATAATAATATAATAATATAATAATATAATAATATAATAATATAATAATATAATAATATAATAATATAATAATATAATAATATAATAATATAATAATATAATAATATAATAATATAATAATATAATAATATAATAATATAATAATATAATAATATAATAATATAATAATATAATAATATAATAATATAATAATATAATAATATAATAATATAATAATATAATAATATAATAATATAATAATATAATAATATAATAATATAATAATATAATAATATAATAATATAATAATATAATAATATAATAATATAATAATATAATAATATAATAATATAATAATATAATAATATAATAATATAATAATATAATAATATAATAATATAATAATATAATAATATAATAATATAATAATATAATAATATAATAATATAATAATATAATAATATAATAATATAATAATATAATAATATAATAATATAATAATATAATAATATAATAATATAATAATATAATAATATAATAATATAATAATATAATAATATAATAATATAATAATATAATAATATAATAATATAATAATATAATAATATAATAATATAATAATATAATAATATAATAATATAATAATATAATAATATAATAATATAATAATATAATAATATAATAATATAATAATATAATAATATAATAATATAATAATATAATAATATAATAATATAATAATATAATAATATAATAATATAATAATATAATAATATAATAATATAATAATATAATAATATAATAATATAATAATATAATAATATAATAATATAATAATATAATAATATAATAATATAATAATATAATAATATAATAATATAATAATATAATAATATAATAATATAATAATATAATAATATAATAATATAATAATATAATAATATAATAATATAATAATATAATAATATAATAATATAATAATATAATAATATAATAATATAATAATATAATAATATAATAATATAATAATATAATAATATAATAATATAATAATATAATAATATAATAATATAATAATATAATAATATAATAATATAATAATATAATAATATAATAATATAATAATATAATAATATAATAATATAATAATATAATAATATAATAATATAATAATATAATAATATAATAATATAATAATATAATAATATAATAATATAATAATATAATAATATAATAATATAATAATATAATAATATAATAATATAATAATATAATAATATAATAATATAATAATATAATAATATAATAATATAATAATATAATAATATAATAATATAATAATATAATAATATAATAATATAATAATATAATAATATAATAATATAATAATATAATAATATAATAATATAATAATATAATAATATAATAATATAATAATATAATAATATAATAATATAATAATATAATAATATAATAATATAATAATATAATAATATAATAATATAATAATATAATAATATAATAATATAATAATATAATAATATAATAATATAATAATATAATAATATAATAATATAATAATATAATAATATAATAATATAATAATATAATAATATAATAATATAATAATATAATAATATAATAATATAATAATATAATAATATAATAATATAATAATATAATAATATAATAATATAATAATATAATAATATAATAATATAATAATATAATAATATAATAATATAATAATATAATAATATAATAATATAATAATATAATAATATAATAATATAATAATATAATAATATAATAATATAATAATATAATAATATAATAATATAATAATATAATAATATAATAATATAATAATATAATAATATAATAATATAATAATATAATAATATAATAATATAATAATATAATAATATAATAATATAATAATATAATAATATAATAATATAATAATATAATAATATAATAATATAATAATATAATAATATAATAATATAATAATATAATAATATAATAATATAATAATATAATAATATAATAATATAATAATATAATAATATAATAATATAATAATATAATAATATAATAATATAATAATATAATAATATAATAATATAATAATATAATAATATAATAATATAATAATATAATAATATAATAATATAATAATATAATAATATAATAATATAATAATATAATAATATAATAATATAATAATATAATAATATAATAATATAATAATATAATAATATAATAATATAATAATATAATAATATAATAATATAATAATATAATAATATAATAATATAATAATATAATAATATAATAATATAATAATATAATAATATAATAATATAATAATATAATAATATAATAATATAATAATATAATAATATAATAATATAATAATATAATAATATAATAATATAATAATATAATAATATAATAATATAATAATATAATAATATAATAATATAATAATATAATAATATAATAATATAATAATATAATAATATAATAATATAATAATATAATAATATAATAATATAATAATATAATAATATAAATTTAAATCTGATTGGATAAATGGCCTTATACATCTTCTGTTTAAATATTACTCTCCTATTTACATCATCCCTCCTATTTTTCAACCAAAAGCAATTGGCGAAGTGTGTAAAGCTGCGGTGTTTGTGTCGGAAGTTACCGGGATTGGCGAAGTGTGTAAAGCTGCGGTGTTTGTGTCGGAAGTTACCGGGTTTAAATCTTAACGGATGAGAGATGTAAATGGGGATGTAAACGGGTTAAATCTTAACGGATAAGGGATGTCCCTGTTGGAGTGAAGAATCATCGTCCATCCCAATACAGGCTGGATCAATGCAATGCGCAGATGGATATATTCAAAGCGAACCTGTATTCGTACGTCCTTCATTTGCCTGGTAACGGCGTAAAGTAAGACGTTAAAGTAACCGCGAAAAGGTGGGTGAGCTTTGGTCTTAAAACAGTGGCACAGATTAAAACATAAACATAAATGATTATAAAGTAAATATTACTTGATATTCCCTATGTTTCATTATGATCCTTAAATCATCCTAACTATAAGCTAATATCAATTATTGGTTTTGATTGGAATGGGTGAACAATAATGATGTTCTTGACGTTGAGTTTTCAATTAAGCATCTAACGTCAATTACTTATAAATTCCCAAATTCTTAATTAAAACAAAAAGTAAATTTTATGTTTGCCCTAAATTTTTCTTTAGTTGATAAGAAATAAAATTTTGTCGCTAAAAGATTAAACCATATCTTCGTTTATAATTAAAATCATACAAGAAAAAAATAAAAATTGATAATAAAAAATAGCGATGATAAAACTTTTATCTCAAACCATAAAATGTTCATGGGTAATTCGAACTACATACTATATGTGTGACTTATACAACGATTTTACTGGTACTCCATTAATTATGGTAACATTACCACGTATGAGACATATACAATTTTTGGTAAATTAATTTCAAAACTTTAAGTTAACATAAAAGTACATAACTCGCGCATTTTAGATTAAGTTAAGAAACAAATCGTAAATATCAAGAAAGATGATGTTATAGATTTGCCAGAGTGCATTAAACCAATTTGCAAATAATGTATTCCACTCACAATAGTTACCATATAACTATTCCCATATATACTATATGCAGTAGTCAATAGTCATCTCCGGCAATGTATGAAAAAAACGAATTTATCTGGCATTTTATCATTAAATAATCTGAGTGTAAAACTATGTGAAAACGAAATGAAAAAAAAATTCATTGTCAGATTATTATTCATGAAAAATTTATTTCTTTATTATTGGATATAATTTGTGAATTTATTGATTTTTCACGCTTCAATTGTAAAACTAAACCAAATCGAAATATATAGATGGATGAATATACACACATCGTTACATATGAATGTGGATACACATAGCTATACGAGTTTTTTTTTTTTTTAGTTTTCTATTTTCCATCAATTTTTCTTTTGTATTATTGTATATAATCCCAGAAGATGATATATTTATGAAATGAAAATGTATGTGTATATACACACATTCCAATATGTATATATATTTAAGCAGATATGTAGTTTTCCTACCTTCGAGGATATTAGTCAATTGTATATTGTTAATCATACGACCTTATACCTTTCAATTAAAATTATACCCGACTCCAGCCATACATTAAATATTTTTTAGTAAACTAATTAACTTTAATATGGTACATCGATCGAAACATATACTCGTACTTGGTACATAATATCTCGTTTACTTTATTCGAAAGCAGAATATTTTGGTTTAATGATTTGACTATATGTCGGTATCTGTAGTTTATTACTGAGAATTAATATACCTGATTTTCATTACTAACAATTTTTGCTTAAAGCATATTAGGTACGTGCATAAATATTGCTTATTTTTAAACAGACGAAATTAAAAGCTGAATACTGCCTGATGTAAGATATTAGAGGTGGTCAAAATGTTAAATTTATGTTAGTTTGTACTAACCCTATATCCCTTGTAACGAGCGACTTGTTGTGCTCGTTCCCTTGGGTCAAAATTATTTATATGTGTCCATCCCTGAATTTCTTTTTTTTTTTTGAATTACTTTAAATTTTTTATTTTTATGTTGTATACCTGCTCATTACCCCTACATTGTTTGTTTACAAAATAAGTAACGGGGAATGAGTAGGTATATAAAGTCATGTTTTGTATTAATCGGGAAGATCGGAAGAAATTTTGATCAGTCGATTGTAAAATGTTGTGAAAGAATTAATTAAACTATTTATTTAAAAAAAAAAAAAATTAAATTAAAAATTATATTAGAATAAAATAAAGTTTGTAAAGTTGTGTAATTTTGTATAATGTGTTGTTAGAAAATTATTTCTAAAAAAAAAAAAATAAAAAAAAAATACTTTACGATAAAAATATTGTGCCACAACTGTCTTATATAAGTTAATTCGTCTTACGGAAGACCAAGAATCGCCGATATGATGTCACAAACATTCAGAACGTGACTTATCCGACTACGCCAGAAGCGTAGGTTTTGGGAAATATGGTGAAGTGGGTGATGGATAGATACCACGACATCGATCTATACTACCGAAAATCATGGTTTTGCTGTTATCTGTGTGTATAAGTAAAAGCAACCAGAATAAAAATCACCGTTAAAAAGAAAAAAATCGAGAATACAATTGCTGTCGACGGTAAACACGAGGAGACCATACCATTGACCATACCATTATATTGATCATCATTTTTTTTGTGCGACAACCAAACCAAAATGGACGAAAATTTAGTTAAGTTTTTTTATTTTTTTGGTATTGTAATTTTTATTCTTAGTTACTTTTTTTTACATTTATAAATATTTGCTTTTATTTTTGAGTTATTAATTAAGTTTCTGTTTAATTAAGTTTTTTTTTTTTTTGTTAATTTATTTAAGTATTTAATTATTTCGATTTTTTCTCCAATTCGTTGCGTTTATTGTGTTTTTTTTTGGTTATTTATTTTATTTAATTAAATTTGTTAAATTAAAAATATTTATTGTTGTGATTTTGTTTGGTGATGTAATGGTTGCGAGTCCGGTTGCTTGCCGAGACTTGTTCAAGTGGACCCCGCCTTCTTATCTTCTAATCCTTCCCTGCGGTTATTCCAGCTTTTTAGCATGCCTTGCAAACCCCACGCCGCCTAGCCGGCGATCATACCACAGCAAGGCCTCTGCTAGAAGATTTCTGTTAACGCCATCGGGGTGCGGATCTCAATGGTGTCGTTTTAATGACCCTAATGGGACTCGCACCTCGATCCGTTACACCCTACACGTATCCCTATATGGTCGAAATGGAATAAAGTGCTTTACTTTGAACTATTATTACCAAAATAAACAATAAATTGTTTGTGCGCAAGGAGACCTGTGACATTGTTTGTTTACGACATGAGGCAGGTATGTTACATACCTGTAATATTTGTGTTATCAAAATAGAGCTCCAAGGACACGTTGTTATACAGAATGAACATATTAAAATGTTCACCAGCCTGGTTGGAAAATACGCAGGCAGTTATGAACGCACCCAATATAACATGTATCTATTGTTTCTAAACCATTTCACCGCACCAATTTTTACCAAAGTCGAAATCAATAGTCAATATATAGATAAGCTTGTTATATATATATATATATATATATATATATATATATATATATATATATATATATATATATATTCTTAATAAGTATTTGAAAATCTTCATGTTAATCTGGGGTTGGTGCTAGCTTTATTGATTTATTATTGCTTATTTTTACTCAACAGCCGCGCTGCAAAGGGTCAACATTCAAAATAATTCTTGATTATAGTTCTACTTTTAATCATTAAATAAACGTTTTATTGTTTTCTCGTAGAAATATTTAAATATTTTTATTCTAGTTGACTTTGTCTATTCAACAACATGATAACGAAAACAAAATACAAAACAAAATAAATTTAAGGTAGCGTCCGATTTCTGTGGTAGTGTAGTAGTTATGACAATAGTAAAATCTTTTTCTCTTCCATAATTTTAATATGTTCGTTTGCTGGTCGAATTCCGATAACATTTAGATGTTGTAATTTTGACATTTTAACATAAAAAATTGTGTGTGGTACCCAGCACCTATCAAACACTAGCTGATTGTGCATCGAGAGACTTTTAATTTAAACTTACTTTTCAGGCGCTTAAGACGTTTAAAACCACTATTCGCGGCCTTAACCAACCTACGAGTTTCGTCTGAACTCATAATGTTTTGGTTCTCCGTTTTTTTTAACTTTTTATGGTTGACGAAATTACAAAATACAAACTATCGAAATTATCGATACAAATTCGATATATAGATTTATCAATAGTGTAGATAACATATTAAATTGTGAAAAGATCAAAAATCTGATTAATATAAAATAATTTTAGGAAATGTTAGAAATAATACATATAGAGAAAGTCAGTCAATCTCTTATTTTCCATAATATACCATATACGTGGAGTGTCATTAAAAAACATTTTACAGCAAGTTTTGCTGACAAAAGAGATGAAACCACGTTATTGTTTGTAATTTATGGTCTAATAAACATAAATTTAGCACATGACGAATTATATGAAAAAATAATTTTTATCCAGCCTTCTGTATAACCAACTAGAGCATTAAACCCTAGAAGCATCAGTTGAAACATACCACCCCGAATCATATAGGATAATCATATAAAAATGATTCCGGGGAAAAGTTCCGATAATTTATTTAAAGCATAAGAATATGGTAACCAGGAAACCGTACAAAATCATGGAACTGCCGAAATTTTCTTTGGGACTTGCAAAATTTACTAAACTTTTAGCATCATGTTTTCAAAAATCAGAAAAAATAGCCTTGACAGATGAACATAAAAACTGTTTTGAAAATTGTAAAAGGTATTACCATCGGAACCTATTTTAAAATACTCCGGCTCCAAATACGCATTTTTATTAACGACAAATGCATCTAACTTTGCATTGGGAGCAATCTTATATTAATGAGACGTAAATAAGGATTTACCAATTTGTTATGCATCGAGATCGTGAAGGAAAACTGAAACTAACCACTCTATAATTGAAAAAGTACTTCCTTCGTCCTATACATCTAAAATTGTTAGATTGAGATGACGACTGAAGGAATATAATTACACAATAATTTACAAAAATAGCAAAGCAAATCAATATTCTTTTTTAATTTTAATAAAACGAAATAAGGAACCTTGTTTTAATAAAAACAAAGAATCCAATACTTCTTGTTTTATATATAAAAATAAAAATTATTTCAGAAAAGAAGTAAAACTTTCTTTAATATGATAATAAAAAATTGTATATTACTTCTTTATCTAAATTCTTTCTAAAAATAAAATTTTTTTTTTTAAAAAATGTATAATATAAATTTTTATTTTTATTTTATCCAAGTATTAATTTCGAGGATTACTATCCTCTTCATCAGCCTGTACTACTTTAAAAGTAGTAGGAAAAGTACTACAGGCTGATGAAGAGGATAGTAATTCTCGAAATTAATATCTTTTTAAAATAAAAAAAAGAATAATTTATATTATAAATTTTTTAGGCAAAATTTTTTCTTTTCAGAAAGAATTTGGATAAAAAATTAATATAAATATTTTTATTATCACATTAAAGTAAGTTTTACTTTTTTTCTGAAATAATTTTTATTTTTATATATAAAACAAGAAGTGTTGGATTCATTGTTTTTTTTAAAACAAGATTCCTTATTTCGTTTTATTAAAATTAAAAAAAGAATATTTATATTGTGATAAAAGTATACAAATACAGTGACAAAATGGTATTCTCACGCAACAATACAAAGCAAATACAACTGCTTACGCTATCTCTCGCTCTCCCTCTCTTATGAAGCTACCTGCCATTAAATGAATTCAAAACCCAAGTTATGATTATATTATCGCCCATACTCAATAATTGCTTAAAGATACTTTCATAATCAAACATGGAAAATTAAGAAGATACATGATAGGTAAAAAAATCTTCCACGATGACAATATCATGAAAATTCTAAATAAATATCCGAATAAAATATACTACTCCGACTTACATACAGACGATGGTTCATTAAACTTCAAAATACATTTGAAGAAAAATTAAGAATTAGGACAAAAAATCGTTAAAACCACCTTTGGAATCAACGAAAACTATTTTCCCAACATGAAGGAATTAATAACAAATAACATGAAATAATGTGAAATGTATAACCTCAAACTATTAAAAAATATTTTATAATCAATTTAATGGATGAAGCTATATTTGCATATTCTATTATTCTACGAATCTATCGCCGTTTGAACTACACAAAGGTCATATAAAAATTAAAAATATACATGAAAACATCGAAGAACAACCCGATGAATACTTACAAAATATAAGAGAAAAGTATAATGAAATCAAAACCAAAGTCACTGAACAAAAAAAAATCAAAAAAAAAAACAATTGCAAAAACTATCAAAAAAAAGGCAGGACCTAAAAATATTTGAATTAGGGGACCTTATTTTTGATAGGAACTGCTAGGGATAAATTAGTGCCCAAGTACATAAAACATACAGTATTATCTGATATTAACATAACTATTACTACAAAAACAAAATGTCCATAAACAAAGAATTAAGAAATAGTGCCCATCATTAGAAATAAACGAGCATAATAAAACGGATTACGAACAGTATAAAAGTATCACAGGAAACCTAGACCATCAAGATTTCGAACAAATTCAAAATGTTATTACAAAATTAGAAAACAGAAGTTACGTAATTAATGAATTTCTAAAATTGAAATAACTTAACAAGGAGTTATCGTACATAAATTTAGCAGGTTCTTATATTTTTAAGGATTTTAAATACTCTGCAACTTACTTAATTTGCTTTTTAATGAGTAACTGGGAAAGTTTGTTGAAAGTCTCAAAGTTAACAGTTTTTATGTGCAAGTGAAATAAGTGGATTTTCGTTAGCACGAATTGGCAAAAAAATTGGCATTTTCGGTACGAAAACTAGGAATTGTTGGGAAACAATCTGATTTTTGGGACATGATACTAAATGAAAATACCCATGTACGTACAAAAGCCTATGCACCCCGGTAGCTGGTTTCCACTTATTTATCCTTTGTGGAGAATTTTAGGTAACTGTCTAAGATGAGAAAAATGTACTAGATATTTGTATATTGGTCGCAAGGTTTCATGTGAAAATTAGCTTTCATTGTTCTAAAGACGAAAAAGCCCATTAAAGCTGGATTTAAACTATTTTTGAGATCTATCTTACTGCAAAGCTTATGACGAAAAGTCGGCAATAGATGTACAGAATAATATATGTAGCCATTTGTGGTATTTGCCTAACTCTCGATATTTGTCATAGAACAGTTAAATCAATTGATTTGTAATGTTTAATTAGTATTTTTAGAAACAAATTTATATTAATTTTAAAGTTTTGTGTCAAATAAAGTGTATATAAATTAGATTTTCGAAAATTTTATGACGTATTGGTCAAAAACTAATCCAATTGATTACAGCATATGGCTTGCAAAAATTAGCCGATTAATAGATTTTGTTTACAGAGAACCTTTGCAGATGATAGTTGAATACTGGTACACTGGAGTTACTTTCCTTTCCCTACCCCACAAAAAATTTACTAACTTGGCCGCCATGGTGTTTGTAACGGGGTTGATCTCAATAATTTAACTAATATCCTGCCTTATCCTTCCAAATATATCTAAAAATGGGTGTACCGTGGACCCCGCCAACTCCAGGAGATCCTGCCTAATGCTTGGCCGTATATTTTAAATCAATCAATCAATTTGTGGTATTTGTCTAACTCTCGTTTTTCGATGAAATCGTTTTCAATGCAGAAAAAAGTAGAATAGTGCATTATTTGTTACTCAGATTTAGAATTTTCTAACCGATTTTCTATACCTTTGATATTTTGTGAAGGTAGTTATCTCTTCGTCTAAACAGTTTTTTTCTTATGTTTCTGTTAGTTTTAAAGTGAAAAAACAAGCATTTTAACACTTGTTTGCGGTAAAATTGTGCGTAACTGCTTATAAAAGGAGTATTTACATTTAGTACAGACACACACCTATGTACTTATATGAACCTTCGATGGTCGACTGGAAAGCTTCTTATACATTTCTAAATCGTTAACTTTGTGTATCTCTATTGTATTTTTTAAGGGTTGAAAGTTTTCCTGTGAAAATGATACAAATTTTCAACCAATCTTTTGCTTGTCACTTTTAGCCCACGTTCTGTCGGTATTTTAATTGGTGGTACATACTCTTTAGATCTTTTGAATCCCTAAGTGACTTTGCACAGAGTAATCAGTTTCCTTCCGATCGGCGAAGTCAAAAAAACCGGTACTTGTTTAGTGAATGGTTTTTAGTTTCCATGCATAATTTCTATAACGCGTTGCGAAGTTGATTTAGTACTTTTCTGTTTTCTGTCTACATTTCTCGTTGTGTTGCTGGACTTATTTTTATTTCAGTTGTCCTATTATGAGAAATTATTTTCCTTCACAATCTGTTAAATCGCATACTTCAGTTACAGACATAATATGTGTGTCCTCTACCAAAATACTTTTATTGATTTTCGAAACATCTTATATATTTTTCATTCTCCAATAAATTTGTCATATTTTGTTGCCACTCAATACTTAGAAATATGTAATACCTTAATACTTATTTTATTAATTCGTTCAATGACCTGTTTCACTCAATTAGGTAGACTAATAACATTTATCGCCTATAAATCCTCATACCACTGTCATAAATAAGTCTTTTATTGAAGGTATGTCACAGAATTTATTTATTATTTTGAAGGCTACTCCAAGAATATATACCAACTTATGTTTTGTATTATATTTTATAAAACAGTAATTACCTGTGCTGTAACCACGGGTAGACTGAATTTCATTAAAAATAATTGTATTCTTCTGAGAGAAAAAAGAAAGGCGGTGGCTCAAAACTTGGTTTTTATCAGACACTTTAGTAAATAGTGTTAAACTGTCAACTAGTATTAAAGAATTAACTAGTTCTCAATACCACGAAATAATTGGTAAACTGTTAAATAAGCCTAAGGCACCAGATTAAACTTCTGACAATATAATAAATCAGTGAGAGGAAACAAATGAATGCAACATTTTAAATAAATCGATTGCACCAAACTGCCATTCCAACAAATCAACAAAGTTGATGAGTAGCCTTTTAGGAGTGGGATAATCTGTTATGGATTTAATTTTTACTTTTCTCAACGTTGATTGTCAGGATTGCAGATTTAAGTAATTTAGCTACTTCCTTTAAAATTGAAAGTGCTCTTCAAGATCAGCGGAAAATACAAGTAAATCTTATATATATATAATATATATATATATATATATATATATATATATATATATATATATATATATATATATTATATTATATATATATATATATATATATATATATATATATATATATATATATATATATATATATATATATATATATATATATATTATATATTATATATTATATATTTTATATTATATATTATATATTATATTATTATATATTATATATATTATATATTATATATTATATATTATATATTATATATTATATATTATATATTATATATTATATATTATTATTATATATTATATATTATATATTATATATTATATATTATATATTATATATTATATATATATATTATATATTATATATTATATATTATATATTATATATTATATATTATATATATATATATATATATTATATATTATATATTATATATTATATATTATATATTATATATTATATATTATATATTATATATTATATATTATATATTATATATTATATATATATTATATATTATATATTATATATTATATATTATATATTATATATTATATATTATATATTATATATTATATATTATATATTATATATTATATATTATATATTATATATTATATATTATATATTATATATATATATATTATATATTATATATTATATATTATATATTATATATTATATATTATATATTATATATTATATATTATATATTATATATTATATATTATATATTATATATTATATATTATATATTATATATTATATATTATATATTATATATTATATATTATATATTATATATTATATATTATATATTATATATTATATATTATATATTATATATTATATATTATATATTATATATTATATATTATATATTATATATTATATATTATATATTATATATTATATATTATATATTATATATTATATATTATATATTATATATTATATATTATATATTATATATTATATATTATATATTATATATTATATATTATATATTATATATTATATATTATATATTATATATTATATATTATATATTATATATTATATATTATATATTATATATTATATATTATATATTATATATTATATATTATATATTATATATTATATATTATATATTATATATTATATATTATATATTATATATTATATATTATATATTATATATTATATATTATATATTATATATTATATATTATATATTATATATTATATATTATATATTATATATTATATATTATATATTATATATTATATATTATATATTATATATTATATATTATATATTATATATTATATATTATATATTATATATTATATATTATATATTATATATTATATATTATATATTATATATTATATATTATATATTATATATTATATATTATATATTATATATTATATATTATATATTATATATTATATATTATATATTATATATTATATATTATATATTATATATTATATATTATATATTATATATTATATATTATATATTATATATTATATATTATATATTATATATTATATATTATATATTATATATTATATATTATATATTATATATTATATATTATATATTATATATTATATATTATATATTATATATTATATATTATATATTATATATTATATATTATATATTATATATTATATATTATATATTATATATTATATATTATATATTATATATTATATATTATATATTATATATTATATATTATATATTATATATTATATATTATATATTATATATTATATATTATATATTATATATTATATATTATATATTATATATTATATATTATATATTATATATTATATATTATATATTATATATTATATATTATATATTATATATTATATATTATATATTATATATTATATATTATATATTATATATTATATATTATATATTATATATTATATATTATATATTATATATTATATATTATATATTATATATTATATATATTTATATATTATATATTATATATTATATATTATATATTATATATTATATATTATATATTATATATTATATATTATATATTATATTATATTATATATTATATATTATATATTATATATTATATATTATATATTATATATTATATATTATATATTATATATTATATATTATATATTATATATTATATATTATTATATTATATATTATATATTATATATTATATATTATATATTATATATTATATATTATATATTATATATTATATATTATATATTATATATTATATATTATATATTATATATTATATATTATATATTATATATTATATATTATATATTATATTTATATATTATATATTATATATTATATATTATATATTATATATTATATATTATATATTATATATTATATATTATATATTATATATTATATATTATATATTATATATTATATATTATATATTATATATTATATATTATATATTATATATTATATATTATATATTATATATTATATATTATATATTATATATTATATATTATATATTATATATTATATATTATATATTATATATTATATATTATATATTATATATTATATATTATATATTATATATTATATATTATATATTATATATTATATATTATATATTATATATTATATATTATATATTATATATTATATATTATATATTATATATTATATATTATATATTATATATTATATATTATATATTATATATTATATATTATATATTATATATTATATATTATATATTATATATTATATATTATATATTATATATTATATATTATATTATATTATATATTATATATTATATATTATATATTATATATTATATATTATATATTATATATTATATATTATATATTATATATTATATATTATATATTATATATTATATATTATATATTATATATTATATATTATATATTATATATTATATATTATATATTATATATTATATATTATATATTATATATTATATATTATATATTATATATTATATATTATATATTATATATTATATATTATATATTATATATTATATATTATATATTATATATTATATATTATATATTATATATTATATATTATATATTATATATTATATATTATATATTATATATTATATATTATATATTATATATTATATATTATATATTATATATTATATATTATATATTATATATTATATATTATATATTATATATTATATATTATATATTATATATTATATATTATATATTATATATTATATATTATATATTATATATTATATATTATATATTATATATTATATATTATATATTATATATTATATATTATATATTATATATTATATATTATATATTATATATTATATATTATATATTATATATAATATATTATATATTATATATTATATATTATATATTATATATTATATATTATATATTATAAATTATATATTATATATTATATATTATATATTATATATTATATATTATATATTATATATTATATATTATATATTATATATTATATATTATATATTATATATTATATATTATATATTATATATTATATATTATATATTATATATTATATATTATATATTATATATTATATATTATATATTATATATTATATATTATATATTATATATTATATATTATATATTATATATTATATATTATATATTATATATTATATATTATATATTATATATTATATATTATATATTATATATTATATATTATATATTATATATTGTTCGATTCCCAAGCGTTTTTGGGATGTAATAAGCGCCTTGGCTTGTAGCAATTGTTTCTTTTTCTTTCATAACTTAAACACGCTTAAACTACACTTGGTATTATATAAAGTACAAATTTGTTTATTATTATGCGTCTATGTACCACATTTCTATTTGACGAACAACTCAATTATGAATATCGCTTTCAAAAAATACCAAATATTATTTACCTGTTAGTCATTAAAAACAAGTTGCGCAAAATACATACTAACTGAATACTTATATATAATACAAGTACACTGAAATACGGTATAACAACAAAAACCATGTTATAAATTACACAATATCATGAACTCAAATGTTGGGCAGAGTCGTAATCGGGGCGTCTTCATGGTGGGCGCCTTCATATATTATATATTATATATATATATATATATATATATATATATATATATATATATATATATATATATATATATATATATATATATATATATATATATATAATATATATATATATATATATATATATATATATATATATATATATATATATATATATATATATATATATATATATATATATATATATATATATATATATATATATATATATATATATATATATATATATATATATATATATATATATATGTATATATATATATATATATATATATATATATATATATATATTTATATATATATTCAATATAAAAAATTAACGATAACGACATATGTATAATATCAAATAAAATATACTTATAATTATACGTATAATTTCTTTGATAATATATTAACATGTATAAATATGCTATGAATTAAACAAAAAAATATATGATAGGTAAAATAATTATATACGATTCAAAATCACGAATTTTATATTAGGAATTGTCAACGGATATCCCAAATACAAAAACACAGAGACATATGAAATGATTTTCCCGGCCGTCGTATTGACAACAGATGGGTTAATGCAAAATACATGAGATAACCAATTATTTTAATAATATAGCATTAAAATGTATACTCCCGAATAAATCATTTTATTTGTAGCAAGTATTGGAATGGGAATTCTATTTCATTCTTTTGTTGAATTTCAGAAAATGTAAAACAAAAGAAAAAAATTAAAAGGAATACTAGAATTTATTATAGATATTACTGAAAGAGCAAAATAAACAATTTCGCTTCTCTGCGATCTTCCAAATAAAAATATCTATAAATGATCGTACACTAAGGTACCAGCTAGTTTGATGACTATAATTTTTTTAAGAGCCAGAGAACCAAGAATTTATTTTGCATTTTGTATTTTGTTAGTTATAATATTTACAATAAATTGTGTAATATTTTAAAAACACAATTGACCTTAAAATGATATCATCAGCCTTGAAAGTCGTCATCTGAATTTTAAAATATTTAATTTTAATTTTATATCCTTTTCAAAACCAAACTCCTTCCTGCAACATTTTTTCAAGCACTGGTTATTTTATGGAGTTATTCATGGTGTAACTTTTTAAATGATTATAAACTATATAAATATATTAAGGTAAAATATTGAAATGATTGTGAAAAATAATTTATGTTTTTTTTTTGTTTTAGGTAGGAAATCGGACATATTGTTGGTGGTTAGAATATAAGGTAAAATTGTGTTATTTATTTGATTAAATCGTAATAAATGTTTTTTCAGCCTATCAAGCATCGACCCTGTTGCAGGAATAACAGAATAATATGTTTTTATTTAGAAGTTACCTTTACTCACGGGCTGGTTTATATTTCTGATAAAATCTCTAATAACTGTTTTTAATATACATATAATTAAAAATTCATCAAATTTTATTTTTATTTGGCTTTCGGTAAATATTGCCAATAACAGAAGCTTAAATTAAAATGTTTTGTCCGTAATTGTAAATACCGTAATTTGAAACCTAATTATTGTACTATTTCATTTTTATAATACTGTTAAACTCGAGTGGATTGTAATATTTTATAAACTAAATTTCATTTCGTGTCTGAATTTTATAAGACTATCTGTTTCTAGACTGGGAAACTATTTGAAAGGGCTCGAAAATCCAAAATTTTTTTACTTCTGCAGTTTTATAAATGGCCGCATGGTCCATGATAAGCCATACATCCGGTAAACCTAGAATTTGTATTTTTCTTACAATTCCTGCAGAAACTAGCAAAATTTAACGATATTCCAAGTTGAGTTTGCAATAATCCAGCGATGTCTTAGCATGACTCCACCTGAGATGGAAATAAGAGCCACTTCTGTCGTCTATAAAAAATATGTTGCTTCGATTTTCTGGCGCAATATTTGTAAAATTTAATGCTTTACAATTTAATTTTTAAGCAATTATATTATATATTTACTATTTTAATGCTTTTAAAGGGTGGGTCAACTTGGACGGGCTGATTTGAAATGCTTATAACTTTTTTATTTTTACAGTGTTTTATTTAATTTTTTTTTAAATGAAAGTCTTAACTATTAAATCTTTTTAGCTAAGTGCGAAAAATTACATAGACATTAGTCTTATATTTACAGCTTTTTAAATTGGTTCCATTTTGCTCTTGGCAATTAATCGCTCTTTTTAAAACATTTAGCATTACGTTGCGCAACGTTTCTGGCTCCGGTTTTGCTATTTCTGTGAGAATATTCTGTTTTAGTCCTTGAATGGTTTGTTGTTTGCTTGAAGACCGAATCTCAAACATCATTGGGCATGAGAACAGTAGCACATTTCCTTCGAAAATTTGGTAATGAGCCGAACAGATTGAAACTACTGAACCTACGCAAATGACTAGATTTTAAACGATTTATGGGCGAAGAATAACCAAGGTTTGTTCGAGATAGTGAGATCTGAAACAGCTGATGATAATGAATATTATAAGTCGGTGCATAGAAATTAACCGCTGACAGCAGACCTGAATCAACTAAATTGTTGAGAAGCAGAATTCGTCTGTTTTTCAGTGATACTTCAGTTGCAAATTTTACAACGTGTGTCATAATTCATATAATCAGTTGATGGAACATATTTAAAACATATAAATTTTGTAAAACGTCTCTGAATGCGTTTTATTATGTTACTATAATCATCATAAAAAGGGACCAGTTATACACAGCATTTCAATCAGCTTGCAATAGTTTGGTGTCGTTAATTTTTTGAATCGTTCTAAAGATCTTCAAATCACCCGTATACAGCAAATGGCTTGACGTAATACATTCTGAAATGTCATTAATGTAGAAAATGAATAATAAAGGGCCAAGAATAGACCACTGGGGAACACCAGATCTCGTTTTGAATCCAGGAGAGATAACCCTGTTAAGTTTTACGAACTGTCCTTACTGGCAGAACCAACCAAGATGGTCTGGAAATTTTTTTTTCGAAATTACGTGCAAACGGTGGTTTTAATTATACACCAAATAGTCATGACATCGGAGTGCATTTCGCGAATATTATTGTAACGAAAATCTCATTTACAAGTGCTTACTCGAATTGTATAGCAGACGATGGAAATATGATTATATTAGAATGGGGAACGTTTCAAGAGGACTACAAAGAAAGTTTATTAAACAGTGAAATCGAAAATGAACCTGCTACGGAGCTATATAATAGAGAGTTAAAAAGTGAGAATGACATTCTCTAAAAAAATGCAATATCCTATTATGTTGGATATTGCGCATTTAAAAAAATTAGCTGCAATGAATGCAAATCTAAATTAGTAAAAAGCAACGAGGAAATCGCAACACCCTCAGATATACTAATTAGTGAAAAAAATGTTAATAAGTCTACAAATTTTGGAGCTCTTAAAGCACCGACAATTGAATATTTTAATGTTGCCAATGTTTTAGTTTCTATTTTTGAAAATATATTTAAAAAAGGTGGCCTTTATCAAACATATTTTTGATCCTGGGTTTTTGCCTTTAAGAAATTATCCATGCTTTGAACATTTAAAAAGTTTAATTAATTTTTTTGTTATTGTTTCAACGAGAAAAAATTCCAAATGGCCGGTTTTGAAAGGAGATTATAAAAATTATAAACATCAAAATAAAATAGGACAAACACAAGCTGAAAAAAAAATAAAAATATTAAATGGTTAGTTAAAATCAAATAATTTTTGTTTCGAATATAATAAGGTATAATAATTA